>OY992504.1:6346854-6813303 GCA_963921215.1 Scoparia ambigualis
ATTACCACGGGAACGGGAACCACACGGGTGAAACCGCGAGCGGCCGCTAGTACATCATATTATGTGATTCATAAGAATTGATTTTATAATTGTTTTATTTTTGTACAACGAACCTGTTATACTGTAAGGTAAATTATAAAGACACTGGCAGAATTAGAAATCATCATCCTTAACAACAGCATTATGTGCTGCTAACATGTAAAAATGACCTTATGTTTGAAGTTTTAGCTCTTTCATTTGCTCAACAAACGCAAAGTTCCAATACATTTCCGAATGACAAGATCTTACTATTTTGAACCATGTCAATAACCTTTACCTTTAAGGCGTAAGATTTAGATTTTTATAAACCGCGAAAGCAATGACCTTAAATTTTAAGACTTATTTACACACAGATCCTCTACTTCAAATAGTCTACTAAAGCCTTATTCACATGCGACGCTTCCAATATGTTAAGATAACACAACCTAAGTGCTGTTGCTACATTATGGCTGTAAGGGATCAGACTTTCCCAATCCCCGCTTCGAGCGCCGACTTTAAAAAATATAAAACTATTCGGAACCGTTTAGACCAGATTGTGTTTATCGCTACAATAGGATTACCGATATAAACGATTGGTCTTTATTATAGTCCGTTTAAGTGTAAATCAGAATCTAGCGTAGTATCGAATATCTATGGGTCTGTTATTTCGTTATTGTTGCATAGACAAATAAACTTTAATGTGTTTTAAATAGCGTAACATGCCTCGTGGTATTCTATATACCTAAGTGTGGTGGCGGTTCATTAGTAAAAGAATACTTCCATCCCATTTATTCCTTCTCGTGTCGTTAAAGGTGACTAATAACGGACTAAAGACTGCACATAAATGCAACAGCATAGAGCGGTGACGGGCTGACCACCTGTCACGCTGTAAATTTGGTGAAACGTGGCTTATGGCAGTTCTTCTGCGGTCCTCATTGCCTAGTCTCGGACTAACACTTTGGCGACAAATAGTAGTGAATCTATAATGCCTGATCCATATGCCTGACGCAGAATGTCAGAAGTACTCAGAAGGTACAGGTCAAGCGTATCGAATTCTTAGAGTCAATTTAAGACAAAACAGAAGAAAGTTAGTAAACCAAAAGGAAATTGTTTTTTAAAATGCTTTGTGTAATGACGTACTACTAATAGTAAAAATCTATAATCAAACCACAAATTCAAAAACCAAAAATTATTTTTTTTGTACAGTCAGCATCAACAGTAGCTTAGCATATGAAATTTTTAAATGATTGTTACGGTTGAAATTACCAGCTACCCTATCGGCTAAAAAATATAAATATGGACATGGGCTTCATTTGACATTTGAAGCCCATAATATGCCCATATAAGGACAAAATATGGGCTTTAAATGTCAAATGAAGTCCATGTCCATATCCATATTTTTTAGCCGATCGACCCGCAGAATTGTCAAGTCAAAAGTACAAGACAATATATATACTTTTGCATTATTGCCTTAACCATTTATTATGAACACAAAAAATGTCATATTATTTTGAAATGTTAAATGATGAGTAGGTATGTAAAGACACTTACACAAGACTATTACTTTTGCCACCTTGTTTTTGTTCAGTTACTTTTGATGCTGACTGTACCTGTTGAGTTTTTGCTGGTAGCTATTCTTTTATTTCACATACAATGGAATTCTGGTTTGGCCTGACTTTTCGACTTTTGCTGTTGACAGTACTCTACCAGAGGCGCCATTGGGTGGCCCGGCATCTGGTGCACAAACGCGCTGTCATCCAGCTGCTTGAAAATTCAACGTCACTGAGTAATTCATTTAGCATATAATTTGCTTGCGGCACACTCAGCCGTCCTGCAGGGCTGTAATTAATGGTTTCTGGTTCGAGAATTTCGCGCACTCTGTACATTACTATGGAGGATCCTGCGAGTAATTATGTACTAGTTGTTGTATGGGGATTTAGGGATTATGACTGTTGTTGTTTTGTTAGAAACTTATCATACATACATATCAATGTCTTACATACATTTATGTATAACTATTTGCACTTAAGACATCAATTAAGAGTGCCCCCTTCGTTATACGAATTCCGTTAACTCAAAATCACAAATGGATATTTTGACATTGTAAATTATACGGCAAGAAACGAGAAAATAATTAAAACTAAAAAGATCAAAGCAAAAGTAGGTATCTTTTGTTTTTTTTTGCATTTTAAGATTACCCATAGAACTAGCTAACCTACTAGTAAATCGTAAAGCAACAAAAAATCGTTTTACATCATCCGCCTATAATTTAAAAAAAAAAGTATTAAAAAAAAAACGTATTCAACGTATTTTTGGAGTGTCCTTTTCGAACAAGAATTTCCGGAGCATTCGTTTGGAAGTCGCACTCGCTGGCCATAAAATTTCAGCCCCTTTAAGAGCGAGCGCTGAGCCGGAGCTCTGTTCGGGCACAGCTGCCGCTGATGGCGGGCGAAACACCAGACGCACTGGTCTAAAAGATAAGTTCAAAGCGGAAACCGACCAACTGTTTCTTTTTTTTTAATAGCAAAAGGCCCGCCTGATTCAAATAAGTGAGTTCAGTTCATGGATGTATGTCATAGCAAGTACACACGCCGTCAGATCAACATACCCTAAACTGTCAAATTTCTCCAATGAATATTAATCCTTAAATCCAAACAATAAAGTTCAAAATTGATTGTAGAAATTTGACAGATTTGGGTAGGTTGATCTGACGCCGTGTGCATCAAGCGCAATACCGACCCCGAAACTTGACTTCTTATATTTGTTTTTTATTGGTAGTTTTTCTTTTAAAAGTTCACCTCTGTATTATATCCTAATGAAGCTGGATCATTATAGGCACTTATACGAGTACTATCAAAATATATTTTACATACTATGTTCTTGGCAAATAAATATATTTAATTTTGTTTCACCTCTATCACCAGTGGTTTTATCAACACAGCTGCTAGCGATGTCGATCGAAACCCCAGACGCACTGGTCTATTAGATAAGTTGAAAGCGGAAAACAAAACAATTGTTTCAATTGTTACTAAGCCAGCGAACAGCCCGCCTGATGCAAAGACCAAGTGCATCTAGCGCATTGCCTATCCTGAAGCTTCAGTAGGTGTCTAGTATCAGTCGACGTTATATCAGGAGGGTGTCACTCCGCAGTTTAGGTACGTTCGTTTGGCGCGCCTCCCAGGCAGGCCGCCTAGGCGTATGGCAGTAAAGGTTGCCGCGAGCCGAGTCGCTTAGCTCGTAATCCCTGCGCGCGCGCGTAAACCCTACACTCTGTGACGTCAAATCGATATCGAGTCAGCGTTGCTTTACGGAATATGAACGCTCGGATCACACCGATAAGTTTCAATTTCGCGTGAAAGTCGTTAGAGAGTGAACCTTCTGTACGTAGTACTATTAGTTATTCTGTGGTTATACTCAGGATATCACATGGACGTTACCAAAAGCTTTAGTTCTTAGAAGCATAAGCCTGTACCAAGCGTAAACGCGCGCGTTGACTTAAGCTCCAGTTTGTATGCTTCTTTGCCCTGCATTTTCATTGGATCTAGTACCAACCCTTTAAACCGGAACACAGCAATGCAAAACAATGCTACTTCGAGGTCAAAATAGGTATTAGGATGGTCGTCATTCTGTCGGATTCGGACAGAATCGGGGTAGGGTAGAAAACAGAGCATAGAGAAACAACATTTTATTCTTGCTTAACGATGTTTGGATATTATTATTGTGGCAGCTGTCCTACTGTGAGAGATCGTTGGTTCTCATGCCAGCAAAATTCAAGTATTACATAAACTTCTATTAATTTAATGCTCTAAGCTACACACAGAAGATTTGGATACACTTTTCTGATAGTTGCATATACGTTTACTTTGTTCAATAGGTAGTAGTCAACTTTCCACTATCATTTAGTATGTATTTTTTATTTTTAGATTAACAATGATGAAATGATATTTAAAATTCTATTACATAATATACGAGTAGGTACCTACTATCGAAGGGCCTTACTGTTCGCATACTTTAAATCATAAAAATCGTTTCTTTTATTATAGTTTAGGTACGATTGCAAGTGTTCCAAATAAAGATCGTCCTATTTCTTATTATTCGAGCCACAGATCGGTCACAGAAAATTTACACAAATCTAACTAGAAATTAACAGAGGGAGAGATTTGCTTCACGGCCAAATTTTGCGGGCGGACACTATGAATAAAACATAAAATGTATGGACACATATTCATGAAGCCCTGCGGCTTATCTCTTTGTAGTTTGGCTCAGTATGGCCGCTGAAAATCGAACAAAAACTCAGTCATTTCGAGAGCCATTCTCCCGGCACACTGGACTTGTTACCGGATACCCCTGGCTTTACACTGTGAACATTTGTACCATTTGATATTTAGGCTCGCTTCATGAATGTTGGATGCGGAGGAACCTTCGGCGTTTCGTTCGCTCGAGGAGTTAGGGCAGCTGGCGCGCTCGTGCTGCCCTCGTGCGAGATAAGTAGCTTAAGCAATGTCGGGACCCGGATGAGTCATCATCATCAACGGAAGACCAGCGTCGTGGCATTACTGAGATGCTACGACACAATGCTGAGTAGAAGCCATAATATTGTTATTTGTAATTTTTATGTTGTGTTTTTGATGCTGAATAAATTTATTTCTTATTATTTCTATTTCTATCATCATCACCAGCCAGAAGACGTCCACTGCTGGACAAAGGTCTCACCCAAGGATCTCCACCACGACCGGTCTTGTGCTGCTCGCATCCAGGACCCGGATGAGTGAACAAGTAAAAATATATCATCATCACCGTCAGGCGATCATCGTCCCACTGCTGGGCACAGACCTTCCCACATGATAACGGCACATGGAGAGATTCGTGTTTTTGCATTTTATTATTTTGTTTGCACTTAATTAAATAATAATAATAATTTTAAACACTGAAAAAAGACGACAACCTCAGGCGGGAATCGAACCACGCACCTTCCGCATTCCGGTCGGTTGCCTTAACCACTTGGCTACCGAGGTCTGGCTTTCAACCGTCGAAATTTGTCAGTGCTTGATGCTTATGTTTTAGTCAACATTGCTTTATCAAATCTTAGAAGTTTTCACCTCTGAGATTCGAAAGAAATATTTTTACAAATATTTAAACATTCGGTTGAGATTAAAAAGAAAACATTAAGAAAACATTAATCTATAAACGCAGCTTCATCTTAACCAAATGTTCAAATATTTGTAAAAATATTTCTTTCGGATCTCAGAGGTGAAAACTTCTAAAATTTGATGAAGCAATGTTGACTAAAACATAAGCATCAAGCACTGACAAATTTCGACGGTTAAAAGCCAGACCTCGGTAGCCAAGTGGTTAAGGCAGCCGCCCGAAATGCGGAAGGTGCGTGGTTCGATTCCCGCCTGAGGTTGTCGTCTTTTTTCAGTGTTTAAAATTTTACTTAAGTATATTTAAGCGTTAATAAAACGCTAAAATATAAAACATGAATAATAATAATTACATTTTAAGAGACTTACTTTGTGATTTCGCGATTGAACTTAGTTCTTTAATTATAAATCAGCCAACAGAATTAATCTTTTGTAAAAGTAATGTTACCAATTACTATACAAACGTGCAAACAATGTTTGCAATAAGCCTCCAAGAAATATAATCTACTCAGAATCCTTAATAGCCTTCCACATCTAAGGATAGCAGTTAGGCAGAAGGGTTAGCAACAATGCCACGGGTGACTGAACAGTACTAATGTAAGATAAGGTGTCACAAACGTATCGATTATAACGTACTTCAAGAATATAAACTACTACCCAAGGTAACTGTTGTTGTAATCACTGATATAAGAAGAGGGTGAGATATACTCGTAAGATATCAAGACACTAGATAGAAAATATCTGAGATAGAAAATATCAAGACTAAATAATTACATTGTCGGTCCATTTTCTTGGGAAACAGTGGGAAAGTTATTATTACTTTGTAAGTCGCCCAGCAACAACCTTTGACAAGGTTAATTTCTTACCATATTTTACACGTTCAGCGTGACAGATGGTAAGCCTATCGCCGCTCTATGCTGTTGGACGTATGTGCAGTCTTTAGTACCTGAAGCCAGAAGTGCAGTGGGTCGTTTATAGGATGGTGATCTTCAGTCACATTAATGACCATGTGTCTATAGCTACAGTTTTCGCTGTCTTCAAAATTCTTGACACTTATTTAAAAGAAAAATCTTAATACACATAAAGCAACTGTACGATTGTTTAGAAGGCCAATTACTAGCACACCGCAAGCCACAATTCCACATCAGAGAGAAGCAGGTTAGTTCGAGTGAGGCGATTAGCTGATTCCGCCAATCGATTCTTCCCAATGGCCCGTGAAATTCTGGCTTCTACTAATCGGCCGCGCGAATCTCAACCTTATTCCGAGTACCATTAAGTCGTGCGTTACTGGGATACCCTATACGGAATTGAGTTTTCAAACGGCATCGGTTTGTGATGTCATGTGTCTGCGAGTGATTTTGAGTATGGCTTCTCTGTCGTATTTGCTGTATACGTTTTTAAGGGGTATTGAATAGTGAGGAGATTCCGAACTTTTGAATTCTTTCTGGCTCTATCTGTTTATTGTTCTTGTTAAAGAGCAAGAGGCGGACTTATTGCGTGAGAGGATTTCATATGTACTAGAAAACGTATTCGCATTAAGGACAAACAAACCTAATGAGTTTTAGACGAAACATTTGGATACTAACAAATTTTAGTATAGGTAAAGGTAATTATTAACTATTATAGGTATCAAATGAGACGACAGACGGAGAGAGACGAAATTATATACTGCGGAGATTTGAGGTAGTGCTCACTCAAGTCTGAGTTGACTCATTAGGAAGTAATTAGACGTATTTAGGAAGCAAATGATTACTTAGGTTGAAGACGCTACAATCCCTACTTAATTTCTAAATTTAGTAAAACGATGTTTTCTATAGCAATTAACCTAACAATTTATAAAATCATTACATCTCTTATTTGATAGGGTATCTTCAATGTAGTAGTAAGTTATGAGTTCAATTTAAAATTCCTTATTACATAATCTAATAGTTTAACGTTTAAATAAGATTTGGCATAAATAACAATGTTGTAGTAGGTACATAGCATTTAACAAAAAAAACTTAAAATTTTATCAACATTTTTTATACATGCGGTTTATGTCCTAATATATCATGATTCATGCAGGGACGTTTATAAGCGTTTTTGACAAAGGAAACTACCTAGAGACAACCATTGAAATTCATCTTAGGATTGCAACACGTCAAACAAATTAGGGAGATCTAAAAGTTAGGGGTTTATCTGCCCACGTGCGGTTTGCAGTACATATGCGGCGGAAATACAATTTTCTTGTTTTATAGTTTACAATCCGTGCTGGGAGCCGGTCGGTGTGTGGCTGCTTTATTTATTTTATTACAATACGTGTGCTCTAAAAATCCTGTTTTGTATAGCCGTATAATCTGCGAATTGAAAAGATTTCAGCAAAGTTTATTTCTTATACCGTTAGTAATGAGAATTGGGGCTTATCTACGAATGATTTTTGGGATTTTGAAATGTGGTTAAACCGCATTTTACACGGAATCCTCAACTGATATTTTTATGATATTTTATATAAGTACTTATACTATGTGTGTTTTATAAGTACCTACCTACTTAGTTTTATTTTAACAATTTTTCATTAATGTTTAATATTTGTAATATTTTTATCTATTTTTTTAATTCTGGAGGAACTATGTTTATTTCTAATACCGTTAGTAATGAAAATTTGGGGTTATTTATGGATGATTTTTGGGATTTTGAAATGTGGTTAAACCACATTTTACACGGAATCCTCAACTGATATTTTTTAATTCTGGAGGAACTGTCTATCTTATATCTAACTATCGGAGCACCTGCATAAAATATTGTTATTTTGACCACAGATGATAATGTCTTATAAAAGTTACTATAACCAAAATTGAATAAGGATCTAGAGAAAGCTAACAGACGGTCAAGCAACTCACTTTGTCAAACCCAGTCAAATCTAAATTCATGATGATTGGATCAAAGCAGCCATTTACTAAGATTAATGAACAGATGCCGCGGTTTCAAACAGACAGAAAACGCTTCGAATCACTTGAAGGTATGATAAACCCGGAACTGAAGCTTTATTTTGAATGTCATATTCTTAAATCAAACCTCTTTTTGAGACTGCATGGTGTTTTTTTTTACGCTCACAACAATTATCTAGACCATGAGTATTCGTTAATATGGTGAGATAACGGATAAATATACATAAACATAGAAAAAACACCCAGACCCAGAATCAATTTAGAAAAACAGTTTTTCTCTAAATTGACTCGACCGGGAATTGAACACGGAACCTCAGAGATGGCGCGACGACGCCAGACCCGGCGTGCTAACCACTCGACCACGGAGGTCGTGTTTGCTTGATATAATTCTATTACTTTGCAGATAATAACTGATTCACAATACACTGTGTGCGACTGATTGAAGACGTCAGTACAGTCATATAAATGACATCCAGCATTGGCCAAAAATAAAACTTAATAAAACTCGAAAACTCAAAACCATCCAATACGCTGCAGTACTTGGTAAAATTCCCCAAAAGTATAAAAAAAAGATAAAGCGTCATCCGCCCAAGTGACATCATGGCAGTGAGCCAGTGACTCCAAACAACTTTCAATAAAACGATTGAAAAACTTTTCCGTGCCATTATACCGCAAGAGTTTATTTCTCATAGTGTCCATCGTAAAACATTGGGTTAGGATGACAACACAATACAACTTAAAGAAAGAAAAACAAGGCATTTTTATCACACAACGGGCTAGGCTTTCATCTCTCCTGATACCAGATAGTAAGTGATGAATCTCAACGATTCTGTAACGATTGGAATCAACTACTGACGAACTGTTTAACTATAACATAATTATGATTTATCTAAGTTTGACTATGTAGTTGGAAAAAATATAAAAAGCTTTAGAGTAGTCTTACTTCGTACCGACATAATAAAGAGATGTTACTTCCGTAAATGAATAAAAGATAAAAATATGTAGACATTACGAACTACCCGTTAGGTAGTGCAGCAGTCCAAAAAAATATATTTAGACAGTTATTTTAAATATCATCATATCATCATGTGCGAAAGATGTATTTATAAAAATGTATAAACAGCTTCATCATAAATTATTGCTTACTTGCACAGTATGAAAATCTTCACTAAGATAGTTAATTAAAACCACTGAATACCATTAAAAATGTTGCAAGAGTAACTAGTCCGCGCGCCGCTGAAACAACGCCTCGGCTCATAATTTAATTTCAGGATTTCAGCTTACTGAAATTGAATCCATCCCGGCTCCTTGTGTGTTTTCAGCGCGGCTGCATTTGTTCCTACCGAAACTTCTGTGCGGTTGGAATAATTGTTTCCTATTTAACTTCGAATATTCTTATCACTATTTGATACCGCTTTCGCTGGATGAACCGATTTTTATGACAAGGATAATATTTGCTGCGCACCTATGTAATCACGTCTTGTGTGTTTTACTTTTGTTTTTCTTTTGTGCAACTGTTGCAATAAAAGTATTATCTATCTATCTATCGTATCACCATCATTGTCAGCCTGTAAACGTCCCATTGCGGGGCTTAGCTTTTCTACATGAACATTTCGGGCTAAAGTGACTAATTTCACATGTGCCTTACGAAGTGCGGAGGAGCATGATTTTTTTGATTCGTTACAAATCGTTATAAATAGCTTTTGTATGATATGTCTTGTGTGTAAATGTTATTTCTTGTTGCAATTAAGGATTATTAAAATTAGGTAAATAAACAGAGTATCAAGCTGTCTCTGTGCTGAGAATACTACCAATCAACTCTTCAACTTCAACTCGCGTCTCTTGGGTGTTGTAAAAGGCGACTAACGGACTGCACATACATCCAACAGCATGGGCTCACCTATCACACTAAGCATATGTAGTTGTTATTTGGTGAAACGTAGACTGTGGCAGTGGACTGCTTTAGCGGTCGTAATTGGCCTATTAGTCTCTAACCCTTCGTAGACTGTGGCAGTGGACTGCTTTAGCAGTCGTAATTGGCCTATTAGTCTATAACCCTTCGTAGACTGTGGAGTGGACTGCTTTAGCGGTCGTAACTGGCCTATTAGTCTCTAACCCTTCGTAGACTGTGGAATGGACAGCTTTAGTGGTCGTAACTGGCCTATTAGTCTCTAACCCTTCGTAGACTGTGGCAGTGGACTGCTTTAGCGGTCGTAATTGGCCTATTAGTCTATAACCCTTCCTAGACTGTGGAGTGGATTGCTTTAGCGGTCGTAACTGCCCTATTAGTCTCTAACCCTTCGTAGACAGTGGAGTGGACAGCTTTAGCGGTCGTATTTGGCCTATTACTCTTTAACCCTTCGTAGACTGTGGAGTGGACAGCTTTAGCGGTCGTAACTGGCCTATTAGTCTCTAACCCTTCGTAGACTGTGGCAGTGGACTGCTTTAGCGGTCGTAATTGGCCTATTAGTCTATAACCCTTCGTAGACTGTGGAGTGGATTGCTTTAGCGGTCGTAACTGCCCTATTAGTCTCTAACCCTTCGTAGACAGTGGAGTGGACAGCTTTAGCGGTCGTAATTGGCCTATTAGTCTTTAACCCTTCGTAGACTGTGGAGTGGACTGCTTTAGCGGTCGTAATGGCCTATTAGTCTCTAACCCTTCGTAGACTGTGGAATGGACAGCTTTAACGGTCGTAATTGGCTTATTAGTCTTTAACCCTTCGTAGACTGTGGAGTGGAGTGCTTTAGCGGTCGTAATTGGCGTAGTCTCTAACCCTTCGTAGACTGTGGAATGGACTGCTTTCATCATCATCATCATCAGCCTATAAACGTCCCACTGTTGGGCACAGGTCTCCCACGTGGACAATAGCACGTGGGGATATTGGGCCATAACCCACCACGCTGGCCCAATGCGGGTTATGGGTTTTAACGTTTGCCATCTTAGACAACAACCGGGACCAACGACTTAACGTGCCTTCCGAAGCACGGAGGAGCTCGAGAATGGTCACCCATCAGGTGACCCGGCATTGCGAAAGTTGCTTAGCGGGCAAGATCGCAAGCCGAACGCGCCAGCCGCTGCGCCATGGAGCTCCTCACTGCTTTTGCGGTCGTAATTGACTTGTCTCTAATCCTTCGTAGACTGTGGAGTGGACTGTTTTAGCGGTCGTAATTGGCCTAGTCTATAACCCTTCGGGATTATTGTCTTGAGTGTATGTGTATTGTGTATCAAGCTCTACAATTAGCTTTCATCTGTGCTAAATTTTAATGTGTTCGGAACTATTCACCAGCATATAGTGAGATTGGCCATAACCCACCACGATGACCCAATGCGGGTCAGTGGGTAGGGACATTTATTTTACGTCAGGATAAAAATATGCAATATAAAAGCGAGTAAACTTTTAAAAACAATATTTGATATTTAACTCATGTAGAAATATGGATTCCGCGAATGACAATTTTTGATTTACAATTTTTTCTGTGGTGAAATATGACCTATCTGATATTCGGGCTCGCTCGTTGACCTGTAAACATAGGTCGACCTACCTTTGCGATAGACATCAGAGTTAAAAACTGGCCGAAAAAGAAAAAAATATCATATGTCGACGCGTACCTACCTACCTCGGCGCGCGTTACACGACATTTGGTTTTTATCGCCAAAAATATTTTTCTGTTACAGGTTGTGTTACTAGAAACTTACACAATAACACACGCATAAATGTCGACGCGTACCTACCTACCTCGGCGCGCGTTACACGACATTTGGTTTTTATCGCCAAAAATATTTTTCTGTTACAGGTTGTGTTACTAGAAACTTACACAATAACACACGCATAACCTTTCCGGTTCTCGAAAACGCAAAAGTTAAAAAAGATTTTAACTTTTTAGCTATACTGAAATACGTTTTACGAGCATAAGACTTCTTGAAACAGTTTAACATAATAAATTATTTGTTACGATATCCAAAATAGTAAAATAGACATTTGTATTTCCATAACCACGACTATTATCCCCGAAGGGTTAGTCAGAGACTAGGCAATGAGGACAGCAAAAGCAGCCCTCTACCATATTCCAATTTTCACCAAATAGCGACAGCACATGTGGTGAGCCCATCGCCGCTCTATACTGTTGGATGTATGTGCAGTCTTTAGTCCGTTAGTCGCCTTTTACGACACCCAAGGGAAGAGAGGGGGTGGTAGTATTCTTTCACCGCTACGGGACACGGTTGTATTTTATAAAAAACTTTAAAAATATTAGGTATTTATAAAGTACCACTTTACAAGGTCAATTATAAGTAAAAATCAGCTCTTAGTTTTCTAAACACTTTTGGACTACCCGCACGCGTATCGCACTTAATGTCATGTCGGTGATTTATTCGGCAAACGGCAATCATTGACCGACATAAGCCGCTAATGTCGCTATCACGGCTCCGCAGCGCGCAGCAGCCAGTAAATCTGTTGCAGTATCGCCACAAATCATCGCCGCCATTTCGTCGAGTGCGGCCATTTTGTCATCGCGATGGATGCGGCTGACAGCCGATGTTGTTGCTGTCTATTACTGATGGAGCTGTGATATACGTCATTGTTCACGTGTTCTACAGCGGACGCGATTCACCTTTGTTTTTGCAGTTTGTTTCGTAACAAATATATGTAGTAACGTTTTGTTCAAAGATAATTTTGTTATTGTGTTCTTAAGAAAATTTAAATACGCACGTACGTAAAAGCAGTATACCTACATACAAATTCACTACAGATACTGCGCTATTCTAGTTTAGGTATATAAATGAATTATTAGCACAAAGTAGTTAGCGTTAATTCCCGTCTAAATGTTTGTTTAATTATTAACACTTACTGAGTACTGTCAGATTGCCTGTCTTACAGGATACCCCAAATCACAGCTTTGTCTCGTAATTATTTATCCATATGAAATGTTCTCCGCGACCCAATGCTATTAACTTTTTCATATTCATTAAAGAATTAAGAATATACAGATCATTAAAGAAATGCATATCGAATTTAATCCAGACAATTTTCTTAATCTCCGTCTGAAGGCATCCACCTTAACAATCTATTAGAGCCGTATATGATTACGTGGTAAGCCTTATTGAAAATGTCTCCCGTCTCTCGTAAAACTTGTGCCATTAGGAGAAGTATATGACGCTGAAAATACGAGCAAGGTGGGGGAAGCATAGCGATTTTAGATTCCGTATTTTTGAATATAACTTTTATATCGTGAAATAGGTCGGTCTACCTGGTAGAAAGCGTTTGTGAAAGAATGAAGTGACCCAAAGCTTCAGTTCTTGCTGTCTCTATTTCTTAAGCACCGTTTTAATTTTTTTTATATTTTATTAATCTTCCCGTGTGCTATTGTCCACGTGGGAGGCGTGTACCCAGCAGTGGGACGTTTATAGGCTGATAATGATTTTTTATTAACACCTCGGCGACCGGTTGGTAAAGCGTTTGGCTAGATATTCTGAGGTCCCGTGTCCGATCTAATAGAAAACAGCCAAATTTTCCGTTTTCACCGCCTAAGGCCCCAAAAGCCAATACCCATAAATTATAGTGATGACTCGATTTTAATTACTAATTATTAGAGGCTTGTTAGAGCCTTATTAGAGGCCTTTGCCTTGCAATAAGACCACATACAGGCTGTACTTTCCTTTATTATTTTTTATTTTAGTTTCATCAAAGTCAAAGTCAAATTATTGATTCAATGTAAACCTTTACAGGCACTTATTGACGTCAATACTAATAATAATTTTAAAAAAACAGTTAACTAACTTGTAGTTAAGACTTAGCAACTAATCTAACTAAGTAACTATAGTCATAACTATATAACATCTCACCTACTATTATTTATTCTGTGCCGATGTTAGATAAATAGTTGTTCTTTGCACTAAATAGGATCAAGAGCAGCCAATATAAATGAAGGAGGCGATTGTTATAAGAACGGTGCAAAGTTCTATTGTGTAATCTCTACAACCTCTTCAATGTATAAGCGTGCCTAAGGTTTTAGAGCAGGGCAACATTATGACGCCCTTGAATAGGATAGCCCAGTTTCAGGTTAGCAGCGGCTGCCGCAGCGCTGAGAATTGACTTTGTCTCTTTTATATTCATAGAGCTGGAAAGAGGCAGCAGATCATGCGTGCAGCGTCTGTGTCGTTTAGAGAATTGCGTAGCTGCTCAGCTTACAGAACCGCTTTTCACCGCTCTTCCGCTTGATCAGCCACTGTGTCTGACCCTAAGCGCTTAGTGCGCTAGGGAGTGGTTTAATTAAAAATACCTACGAAGGAGGTGGCCAACTCATTTGGTGCGCCGATTAATTGAACTAGAAAGGAGCTGCAATCGCACTGATAGTTCCGTTCACTCTTTGTGGACGACGGATATTGCTTGATGAGTGTGGCGATGATTTTCCGAAAATCGAATTTTACTGTAAGCGATTTTTGCATTCGCATAATTTCCCAATCGAATCGTTTCCTGAGGTTGGATTTTTAAAAGCTTTTTTTTCTTTTCGCATTATTTTCCAATCTAATCTTTTTCTGAAAGTTTTTTTCCAGACGTTGATAAAAAAAAATTAGTAATTTTTTTAATATGTTTCCTACTTTTTTTTTAAATAGCATTGAAATTAGATAGGAAAAATTGCTTAGTAATATTTCCTAGGGATCACGTAAGCGAATGTGTAAATTACGTTACTAGAAATATTTGAGAATGGATATATTACAGTTATAAAAAATATTCAGAAATTTACCCCCCCGGGAAAGAAACGCAAAGAAAATAAAAAAAATTGGGAAATTTTTTTTAGACCGCAGAAGCAGTCCTATGCCATTGTCGAAGTTTCACGAAATAGCGACTGCACATGTGCTCAGCGTGACAGGTGGTAAGCCCATCGTCTGCTATGCTGTTGGATGAACTGGAGTCTTTAGTCCGTTAGTCGCCTCTTACGACACCCAAGGGAAGAGAGGGGGTGGTAGTATTCTTTCACCGTTATGTGACACGGTAATTTATTATTAGATACGCTGTGCACATGTGCAGTTATAATTTAGTGAAACGTCGACAATGGCATAGGACTGCTTCTGCGGTCCTCATTGCCTAGTCTCTGGCTAATTATTTGCAGATAATAGTCGTGAATATAGGGTCTAACAATATCAATAAGCGAACGTTTATGGGGAGCATCTATAAATCACACCGAGCATGCTTACCAAATTTGGTCCAAAACTACAGGCTCGTTACCGAGATAATAAACAAAACATTATCATGGTTAATTAAAAATACACCCTTTCCAAACCCGTATAACTGTACTACACCCACACAAAGATAGCCGAACATGCACACTAAACTCGTAGCACACTGAGCTATCTTTTTATCGACGCTTGCGTGCGTGTTAGTAAAGATACAGCATGTTTCATGATGTGCATTATTTTAATTGATTTAGTTTGTTAGAAAACGTAACTTTGAAAAATCAATATAAAACTGGAGCCCCTTTTTTGTCATTGTATTGAGAATGATGTGTAGATACCGCACTTAAACGTTCGCTTATTGATTTTGTTAGACCCTGTATATATATGTAATTGTAACAGTTGTAAAAGGTCCTATCACTACTTTACCAAAATAAATAAAAGTGGTCTTTGTACAGACGATTAATATTATAATCAATATAATCATGATCGAATTGCTGACACAGCCACTGTAAATCAGCGCATTATTGCGCGGGCCTTGCTCTGCTAATCCCATAATTAGTACAACAATTAATTATGTCGTAATACCTTGATGGATTTGGAGATGAGTCAAATTAATATAAATTTATCATTAACCCTTTATAGAATCTGTTACGGAGTAAATACGTGCTATGCTATCGTGGCTCTATCCACACCGCACAGATTTATAAACACTATCTTACATTGAAAGTCAAAGGCGCCTTTTAATTGAAATAATATTCAAAGATAGTTATTTCGGTGAAATTTAACCTAAAGATAATAAAAGGAGTGAATTAAAATACTCTACTCGATTTTACAGGTTTTGCGTAAATCCAAATAATTGCTGTGTGGCCTGCAAAAATAAGTATCACACTTTTATAATTTATTTTTTTCTAAACTATAGAAGTTAGAATTTTAAAATAAAAAACGATTTACAGCAATTTTTATCAGCTTTTTTGAAACTATAGTAACTAACTCTTTTTCGAGTCCTTTTTGTTTCGAAACTATATCTTGTATACTTAAAAAGTTATTGCAATTTTGAAAGTGTGATACTTATTTTTGCAGGCCAGCGTGCCTATAGATTCCGATATTCACGTCCTTGTATTTGTCTGAGCAAAGTTATGCTTTTTCACAATACCTAGAAGTATGCCTAGGTATATGAGTCAATTTTACGTGCGTCCCGCGCCACTAAAATTTTATCGGTTTATTAAATAATCGTTATAAATGTACCCAACGTTAATGTTCTGCCCACGCATGAATCCCACCTCTATTAATGAAGCCATCAACGTCGTGTGTGTGATCATTACAGGAATATTAGTTTCACAGGAATCCCGCAGTTGATATGAAACACTTTATACTGGGGAACCTACCTAATGAGGGATATTTTACATAATATTACTCGTAAGTATACCGACGCGACGTTTTGATTCGAAATAAACGCTTACACAATATGTTTGTTCTTTTTACCCTTTATTCTTACAATCACAAAACTATAGTGAATCATTTTGTAGATAACGGTAGATCAGTACAAAGTGTTTCATTTCGAAACATTAATCAATAAAATAAATCATTTTGTAGATAAAACCGCCTTGAGTAAACATTCCTAGAATTAAGTTAATTATATCAATTTAATATTACTTCCTTAAAGCAAAATAGTAATCCCTTGATTTTTCATTCTCCAAATTGTGGATTGAATTAAGAGGCAAATAAAATTGATATTCAAACAAATTGTTCCACATTATCGAAACCTGAATTTGTAGGTGACGTTGTTCCTCTGAAATATTCATTTTAATTAATCTCTTAAAGCGGGTTGAAAGGTTCCGCCTCGCCGAGGTATTATGTTAACAGAGCGATTATTATGGCAAACGAGACGAGAAGGCGGGGATTTTCCGTTTTTGACAAATAGTTAGGTATATTAAGCTGATTATGCATGTTTATTTGTGAACAAAACTACAGTGGGTTGTTTTTTGTTATCGACTTACCTGATGGTAAATGGCGTAGACGTATTGACGTAAACCGTATATATCATGGGGAGTGTTCTGAGGAATTGTTCGGCTTAATCCCTGCCGCAGATTTGTTTCACCGCACTACACGCAATCGACTGTCATTCCATCCACATCACCTTAATGGATGGCGGTCTACTACTGTACGTTTTTTAAGAAATTTCTTGCCTCGAACTACAGTGTTGTGGAACCAGCTCTCGGCGGCGGTATTTCCGGACCGTTACGAATTAGGGATCTTCAAGAAACAAGCCTATTCCTTCCTTAAAGGCCGGCAACGCGTCTGCGATTCCTCTGGTTTTGCGGGGGTGTCTATGGGCGGCGGTGATTACTTTCCATCAGGTGACCCGCTTGCTCGTTTGCCTCCTTCTGCTATAAAAAAAAACTTAGTGACGTATACCTAGTCAAGAAAAGGTGGTGACGTTAACCGTATTGACGTAAAAGTAGTAGCGTAGACGCAGAGTAGCGTTGACGTGGTGACGTACACGTGTTGACGTACAGGTAGTAGCGTAGACGTAATGGAGTACTAGCGTTGACGTAGTGACGTACACGTAATGAAGTAGAAATCAGATGACTTTTGCCGAGTTCTCTTTCCGGCTTAAAGGTATTGTATAGCTTATGGTAGTTGTTACGGATAAAAAAGGATGGAAGGATGGAATGACACAAAAGAGCCCAATAGAGTCGTAATACACCGAGAGTGGATAACTAAAGACAAGACAATTTCTTAGTTTATTCTTTTGCAGTGAAAAAGCAGGGAAATAGTCAACTATCCAGACGTTGTCGCTTTAATAGTTTCGAGTATCTACTCAACATTCGTCCAAAGCCGTAAGCTCTTTTCGTACGCTCGTCGCCCGAGATAAGCTGGAATACAACCATAGTGCAAGCAAATTGGCAAGTCATCTTCACACACGCGACGATAAAAAAAAAACAGAAAGAGTAAGAGCTTACAAGTCTTCGTATATTATTATACTGCAAAAAATTCAATTGTAATATTAAGTTAAACGGGCAACATATTCCATAAACCTATAAAATAAATCAGTCTGCCAAGTCTTAAATTTTCGTTTAAATCTATTCGATGTTAGGCTTTAATAATTAACTTCCGCAACGAAGCTAATATATTGCAATACAGTGCAACATCACTTTCAAATTCTCTCAATAAGTCCGTGTGAGATTTCAGAGAAGTCCCACATCTTTACTAACACCCAAGGGGTTTGAGAAATATCATTTAGCATAGTATATTCATTATCAATTTCACGTTCATATTGTCACTCATTCCATTTTCATCCACTACATGCAAAGAAAAGAAGAAATTAAATCTAATGACTATTTAGTATGTATGGTCTGTGACCTTAGCCTGTTATAAAAAAAACTTATATACGAGTTTAGCCAAGTTAAACGTCGAAAATTGGCCGATTAGAAACTGAACCAAGTTCAACTTAAACGACGTTTAGTTTATGCTGTATGCCTTATTCATTTTATAAAAAAATGAATAAGGCATACTACTGCGCCCAGGGATATGCAGACAACGGTTTAGTGGGACTCGCACCCCCGAGGCCCCTTACTATCTCGTCCTATGCACTAAAAAATTACGTGCTTCACCTCACGTGCAGTTTAATCCGGGGGATTCACTCGATGCCTGCTTTTTGTGGTACCGAGCCACCTTCGCGAGCTTTGGGGTTGTACTGCGTTTACGTGGGAATATCCATTTCAGAGATCCCCACAACCGGCAGGTTGCCCATGGGTATCAATTGTAATGCATTTTTGGCGCAAAAAAGGGTAAATCAATCAGAGAAGACTAGTTACTATTTCTGGTTGCACTGCGGCACAACCTTTGTGCGAATGCATTGTTTCACCTTGTGCATATTCATGGCACTCGGCGAAGTAAAATGGCGGAGCTATTTTATTCGGGATTCGTTTTGGTGTTTGATTTGTTATTCGTCGTTGTTGATTGCTGAAACTGGAAATATATTCTTCTGGTCAACTTTTTTATGGTATTGGTTTTGGAATTTTACAGCCGACGACGACGGTTAACATCGGATTTTTATGGAAAGCCGAACTTTCACTTAAGCTTTTGGTTTTTAATTATCCATGGTTTAGTTATTAACAATTTACGTTCTACTAGCGGACCGCCCGCGACTTTGTCCACGTAAACACCCCCATAGGTCAGTTGGGGCTTGCACCCGGAAATAGTTAGGCATATTTATGTTATGGCAGTGGAGCCTATCATCACCTATGCGGCGGCAGCATGGTCACCAGCTGCCAAAAAGATAGGGACACAGAACGAGCTGGCAGCAGTTCAAAGAGGCTTCGTGCAGAAACTCTGCGGTGCGTATCGCACAGTTTCCCTTAATTCGGCCCTGTTGCTGACCGGGATTTTGCCACTAGACCTCCGCATCCTGGAGGCTGCTGAACTATATGATGCGAGGAGAGGCAAGACCCTGGCCGTGCCGGATGATAGGGAAATGGAGCTGCCGGCTCGGTTTGTGGATACTCCGCATCCCGCCCTGAATGTCGGTAGTGAATTCGTAGCCCTTAAGGACCAGGAGACCCTGGACCGGTATGCGGTGCAGGATATCAGGATCTTTACTGATGGGAGCAAGATCGACGACGGTGTCGGAGCCTCCCTATCCATCTGGAGGGGGGAAACCGAGATCGCGTCGATCAAGATTACCCTGGCAAGGTACTGCACCGTATACTAGGCCGAATTGCTCGAGATACTCAGGGCGACAGCGGAGATCGTCAAAAGGGATGAAGCGAGCTACGGAGTCTACAGTGACTCTAGATCTGCGCTAGAAACTGTAACAAGCCGTGGCTCGCTTCACCGCTTAGCGCTCGAAGCAAGGTCGAACCTGCAAAGAGCCTTCAAGCAAGGCAAGACTGTGAGCCTGTTTTGGGTGAAAGCCCACGTGGGATTGCCAGGCAACGAACGCGCAGACGAGATCGCAAAGGAGGCAGCAGGTTCGTCGCGGAGGAAGTTGGACTACGAGCGATGTCCGGTCTCATTCGCCAAGCGTTTCATACGTGAGGGAACGATTGGCGAATGGGCCCGGAGATACGACGCGGGTACAACGGCCTCGGTGACGAAAATGTTCCTTCCAGATGCAACCGCGGCCTATAGCTTAGTTAGGAAGTTGCGACCAACGGG
Source organism: Scoparia ambigualis (assembly GCA_963921215.1). Classification (NCBI taxonomy): domain Eukaryota; kingdom Metazoa; phylum Arthropoda; class Insecta; order Lepidoptera; family Crambidae; genus Scoparia; species Scoparia ambigualis. The sequence continues at coordinate 6,367,278 of OY992504.1, forward strand.
CGTACTGACGCAGGTTATGACAGGGCACGGTGGGTTCTCCTCGTACTTGAATCGGTTCAAGTGCAAGGAGAGCCCATCGTGCATTTGTGACCCCGAGGAGGAAGAAAGTGTGACCCACATCCTGACAAGTTGCCCTATCTACCAATATGAGAGAATGAGGTATGAGAGTATGACAGGAATGAAAATAGAGAGTAACACAATTTACGAAAACCTGGCAAATAAAAGCACTAGAATACCGTTTACAGAATTCTGCATAGGCATAGCAAGTAAAGTAATTAAGAGAAATAAAACAAAGTAAAATATGTAACCACCAGTATATTGAGTATACCAAGGGTCTACATAATAAAATAGTAGAAAATTAAGAAAGCAATTAAAAGCCATGGGCAAAGACTGTAAAATTAAATAAGTAAATAAAAATATAGTAAGTAAGTCAAATTGTAAAATTAAGTAAAAAATGTCAATAGTAAATGAGTTAATATAAGGATAAAATAAGCTAATTAAGCTAGTTATGATGAAAGGGCACCCAAAATGGTGCAATAAAAATGGAACCGAGAAATCGGGAAAAAAGTAGACAATAGATTAGAAATAGTAGTAGAAAAATAGGGCATCGAGAATGCAATAAAAATGTATAGATTAAGAGAGAAATAATTGTAAGGAAAAATGAGTAGGAGGGCACCAGGCGTGCGAGAAAAATGAAAAAGTTTTTTTGAATATGTTTATATAAGTTGGAGATAAAATAGGAGAAGTAATAGATAGGGCACAAGAAGTGCAATAAAAATGTAGGCACTATGCCAAACAAGTAGCATAGGAGAGCCGCCCTAGCGCGGCCTAGCTCCCATCAACCGTAGTTTTAAGCACGTACATAACGTTTCCGACATGACCCACGTCGGGGGACAAGAATTAAAAAAAAAAAAAAAAAAACCCCCATATCCCGTGACGAATTTTCAAGTTAATTTTTTATAAGGTGATAAAAATAACTACAAAAAATAAATGAATTAAGTGCTGCCATGCTCAATTGATGCGCAAACATACATTCTGTAATTCATTTTTATTTATATTTATTTATATATTTGTCAGTGCAAACATTCGTACATTTGTCAGCTCTATTACAAGTTTTTATTTAGCAGTTGTTTATTTAATTATTCTAGTATCTTCAAATAAAGTCGTAACTGTTTTCCTCTTATCAATTTTTTTGACAGATTCAAAATTATTTAATAAGAAGACATTAAAGTTATGTTTCATCGCTCTTTAAGCAAAACAAACACACAGAAGCATTCCCACAACTCTAATTGGAGAACTTTGCGAAGTTAAAACCAACGAATACCTTGCTAATGACAGATTCCAGTACAAACAACGGTCTTCTTATTTCATAACCTTTTACAGAAAGCATTTCATTCAAACGAACGGACCTCGGGGCAAAGAAAATTGAACTTGCCCGCCTTTAATTAAAGTTGGACGTCGACCGAACCACCGGCTGTTGTGATGCTAAACATACCTGCAACAAAAGAGAATTTCATTAGTGAACTGAACTTCGGGACGGACGCGGTGTAGCCGCTGCAATTATGATTAATTTTTGAAAAAAAAAAATGGAACAAACGATGATATGATGTCTTCGAAAAGTTAATCGACGTAATACGTAATCTCAAGCTCGACACTTAAGGGGGTGCCGCGCGGTCGCAAAGACTGACATAAGTCTCTTAATGAACTTCAAAGCAAAATCAATCATATTGACATTTAAAATAAGAACAATTCTGCTTTGAAGTTTCAGATCTAGTAAGTTGATAAAAGCAATGTTTTTATTCTGTGAAATGTACAAAACCATCACGCGCTTGTGTTAAAAATTAAAATTTACTTTTTTAAGATGGGGATGATCTGCAGAATATCAATACAAATATTTTCATGTAAGAATTATTGTTTCATGCGTAAAATTAAGAAAGTAGTCTAAAAAAAATTTTTTTAGGAGTCATTAGATTTATGTATTGTATGTTATTATTTAAAGAATTTGTTTAAAATGTCATCAAGGCCACGACCTTATGCAATGATCAGGCTAACTTACGTAAGTTCTTTTAATGTATTTAACTAATTCAGCACATAGTACAAGTAACTTAAAAATACTTAAATTTTCACAATTTCGTGCAGGATCCCCTTACCGACACTGGATACTATCACAGAAAACCGAAGTTACCGGACACAGGCGCCGGTCGCCTGTTACCGACACCGTACACTGAAGAAAACCGTAGCTGCTATGTCATGTAGCTGTCACAGCGCTGTAGTGCGATTCTCTAAGCGCAAACAGCGTATAAGCCTTGGTAGCAGCGGCTGCAACAGCAGTGAGCGTACTATTGGTATTCTGCTAAATTATTTTCACCGCGCTGTTCGACACTAGCTGCGCACTGGTGTAAGCGGCGTGATAGGGAATCACTTCTTTGACATTATTGTAGGTATAAAATCGATATTCTGTAAGTAAAACAGCCTCAACTTTGACCACAGCCGTGACTGCAGAGAACGATGTGACGGCCATGCGCGCGCGTCTATGTGTTGCTTAGAGAATCGCATAGCTGTACATTGAATTTCGTAAGATGAGTCGGCAACTGACGACTAACTGACTGACTATTATAAGCCAGTCGCCTACACCCTCCGATCAACAATTATCAACTAGATAACGCGTCACGTACACAATCAAAGCTAAATTCTGTCCACGTGAATAAATACTTTTTCAAAGCAATAAATTACTCCTGTCACTTAAAAATGAAAAGACGTTAATAACATTTAGTGGTGAAATGAATATCAAGGGGCAACAAAAAAAGTACTTTTTCCTGTTATTGCCTTGTGAGAAAATAAGAGCTCATTTCTCAAGTGCGCTCTTATTTACCGAGACACATTTTTAGCGCCGACCTGACATCTAGTTGTATTGTTGATCGAAGCCTATACCGAACACTTTTTGATACGCGATCGCTAGTGACAGGTGTCATCGACTGGTTTGCACAGTTTGCAGGCACGTGCGACGTGGACTATGGCAGTGGACTCAGTGCACAATTTTTGCGGTCCCTATTGCCTAGTCTCTGACTAACCCTTTGGGGATAATAGTCGTGAAGCTATGTACACACGGCGTAAGATCACCCTGTCCTAAACTGTCGAATTTCTCCAATGAATATTGATCCTTCGAACCAAGCAATAAAGTTCAAAATTGATTGTAGAAATTTGACAGTCTTGTAACCGATATTTCAGGCAAGAAAAACTTATGTTCCATCAAACCGCAGTGTGTGAGTTCAATATCCATTAAAAATATATAGTTTCTGTGAAAACTAACATTTATGTTTTCTTTGTTTGTAGCATTCAATTTTATATAATTCAATTAATATTTTCGATGTGAATACAGACGTAGATACTTTCAATACAAAGTTCTTCTACCAAATAAAGCGCAAAATCCTTTATATGCCTTACAAAATTGGCGAATCAACGAAACGAAAATCGAATTTACCTTACGTATTTAACATACTCGGAAATTACAACGCAAAATCCATTTCGCTACGGTTAGATACAAATTCGGGAAAATGAAGAAAGGTCGAATACCGAAGACACGACCGCCTGAGGGTAGTTTAATTAAATCTCTGTTCGGGAGTTCGGCAATGGTTATTTTTTCGTAACATGAAGCGAACTATGGTAATACAAAATATATTGAAAAGTAAGCCTAACTATACTTTACCTATATGGTTGAATTAACATAAATTAAAGTATCCAACAATATATTGTCTCATTTTTATATTAACATCAATTTATTTGGCGAAGTTTATCTTGAAGTTAATATAAAAATGAAGGAAAATGTTGTTGGGCAGTTTAATATATGAACCAAGTAAAGTATAATTAATAAGACTAACTTTTCATTTTTATATTTAAATTTATGGTGGTTAAGGCGAAAAAGAAATAATAATTACTAACTTCATACTACACACACGCGTTTGCATATATATTTATATAAATAATTTATAAATAAGAAAATTAAAAATATTAATAAAGAAAGCAATTTTAGTTTCGGATTGGTACCAGAACTGCTCTTGATAATGTCGATCGAGGTCTGGAAAAAGCAATCTAAACTAAATTTGAGTCCTAAGTGCTACGATCTGAGATAGCTATAAAGTACTATTCAGCGCGGCTTATCTCGAAAGCAGATACTCTAATTTCCACTAAAGCTTGCTTTTTAGGGGATGGTTTTTACCATCCCGCCCAGAGGAGAATATCGAAAAACAGTCACTGCATTGAATTAAGTTCATCCGTTCGCGAGCTACAATGCCGCAGACAGACAATGGCCCCAGACTTATGTTATCACCCCTATTTTGCGATTGAGGTTAAAAAACAATGTCAAAGGCTTTAAAAAGTAGGCACCAAAAAAAACTTTGCGGTTGATCGCTTACAAAAGAGCGATATTCTATAAAATAACTCGCTTTTAATAATTTATCATATTTATTCCTCACAAACTACGTTGAAATGACAAGACATGTTGCAAGTAAGTTGAAGAATTTGCATTCAGCGACTTAGTAAATCTTCGTACCGAGTCGTTGCGTTCGTTACCGTGGCGGGCCACGACATTGGCGATAACAAACATGAGCAACTATCAGCATATAAACGTCCCACTGCTGGGCAAAGGCCTTCCCACATGGGGAGATAGGGCCATACATAACCCACCACGCTGGCCTGGGTCTACCTTGTATCGCAGAACTTTTTATGCCATAATTTTATTATGCATAACAGCGGAAAGCATCAACGTCATTTGGCAGAAAATCATTTGGCACACACTCATTAATCATACATTCAAAACCCATAATTTTATAAGTCAGAATCATCTTTAGGCATATATTTAATATCCATAATAATTAGGAGGCAGAACTTTCATATCGCAGAAAGTTTAGATTCAGAATCATCTTTATGCATAAATTCGATATCCATAAAATTAAAAGGCAGAACCATCATATCGCAGAAAGTCAATATTCAGAATCTTCTTTTAGCATACTTTTCATTTCCGTAATAAGCAGCATGCAAGCAAGCAAGCAGCATGCAAGCAAGCATGCAGTGTTTAAGCATGCATGCAGTATGTAAGCAAGCATGCATGCAGCATGCAGGCAGAGCATGCAACAAGCATGGTTTCTGTCACGGCTCCGGCGCTGAGGAACTCCGGCGGTCCCACGTGAGCTTATCGTCGTAAATGGCTTTCGCTCACCACCGCAGCTTCCGCTTTCTGGCCAGCTACGCCGGCCAGCCTCAGCCGCGGCGGCAAGCGTTAAACCCACCTGCTCCTCGGCTCGCGGGCCGCCTCGCCCCTCCGCGCTTACGCGGGCTTAAATTACACTCTAGCGTAGGGCAGACAAGTCTACGTGGAGTCGGTTTTGCCGCGATTCGCTTCTGTCACTGACTTTTTTAGCACAACCTTAACGAATACACAACGTATTAACTTTTAAGACAATATTTGAAATAAGATTAGGGTTTAAATGCTATTTTATTTATAAGCAAAAATTACATCCAATGAAGTTAAAGAATATGATTATTCTACCAATATAGCTTTATAGAAAAAGGTGTTAGAGAATATATTATTATATCAAATGAATAATAAACGTAATGTAGGAAGTGTATTTAAAACAAGTAAAAATTATATCCAATGAACGTTATGTCCTTTGAAATCCTCATAGCTTAGGGGCTGATCGCAAGATAAAACCATAGAAAAAAAAGTCCTTTAAAATTAGTATATATGTCATTATATGAAATGATACGCACCCATAAAATTCATTAGAAATAGTATGCCTAATGAAATTATTCCAAATGTAAAACTGCCATCATCGTAGTATGCCAAGTGAAATTATGCCGAGTAATCGTCGCACTAAATAAGTGTTATGCTAAATGAAATTATGCGTAATGAAATCTTCCTAAATGAAATTATGCCTAGTGAAAATCTGTTATCTTAAAAGTATGCCATTGGGAATTCGGACATATAAACAATCGACCAAATAATAATTATACTAAATGATTTTTATGCATTGAACATATTCGTTTAAAGAAAATTATGCCAAGTGTGTTATGCCAAATAGAATTCGGAACAACAAAATTCTGCGATATAGAAGGAACCCCGCTGTGGCCTAACACGGGTTGGTATGGGCTAACTAAGCAATGAGAAAGCATGAGAAAACTACAATATAGGTTCTAGTTTTTTACAGGTGCTTTCAATTTTCCAGTTCACGGACTCTGTTTTAAAAGCCCTGACAATTAGGAAGGTATGAGGGCACTCCTACTGATGTCCCAGAAAACCTCCTGGGTTTTAAAGTCACTAAGATTCACACCTTAAAAAGGTCATACGCAGCAACAGTAAGCTTTGTCTCGCCAAAGGAAAACTGCTGGAACCCATAGGTACGTACACAGACATAAATAACATAGAACAAAGAGAAAATATAATAGCCAATTAAAATTAGGTCAGATACGAGCGCCATTTGGGGTGTTGACGCTGTTCTGCTATTGTGTAAACATCTTTCGTAATATGTTTTTTATTATGATAGTGAGTGTGAGGTATAAAAGCATGCCGCCACAGCCTACACTGACAGTTAATGCTCTCCGTAAATCAGTTACAACGGGAATAACTAACACTTGCAGTTTGTGAGGCATATGAGCTTTCCTCTCCCGGACTACACGTGCTGGTCTTAGGAAGCACCATCATACTGTGCAGACTATCAGCAGTGGCAACTGCGAGTTGTGCCCTTCGTGCAACAAGAAGTGAGCGAGCTTGACAGCTCCGGTTACCTATCCGGACAATAGGCAGTGAACTACACGTGTTCACGGGGAAACTCTCCCGAGCCACTAGTATTATGAGTACCGAATGAAGAGCGCGCTTCGGCGGGCACTGATTTGGCGTCAAGACCTAACGCAGATGTTCTCCTGCACGAGTATTTTGCTGGCGCAGGGACGTCTGGCACTTCTTGCATAACATTACGGTTGGTCTCGAGGTGCCAGTACAAATAACACTTATTGAATAAGGAGAGGGGATGTGCAGACTATTAGCACTCGTACAAAAATTTGGCAAGTCTTTCCTCTGCAATACCATTCGGCTTTGGAATTCTCTGCCGGCGCATGTGTTTCCCAGCTCCTATTATAGTCCCGGGTCTTTTAAGCGGGGCGTGAAACGGCATTTATGCAGGCCGTCATGAATGGGTACCGTGGTTATTTCACGGTGAGGAGCGCTCTCGTTATTTTGGACTGCATCGGCTGCTTACCAGGATGTAGTCACTATGACGTGTCACAATAAAAAAAAATGATGAAGTTATCTACTAATTTAACGTAACTCTTTTCAATCGTATTCCACTTAGAATACTGAACCTTGAGTTATAAATGCTAGCGACTGCTCGCGACTACGTTCACCAAAACATCTTTATCCCGTAATCACGAAGGAATTAGGAAAATCCCGTCTTATCTTTCTCACCTAAACTCGTAACTCATGAACGAAATTACTGAAAAATTTCAACGTTCCAGATTCGGCTTTGGCTTGTGCGATGTCGATCGTCCTTCGAGTCGGGACATCCCCTTTTACAAAACTGCAAATGACGTTCGACCTAAATGTGTGGAAAAGCTGATGTTATTTTCGCAATTTCAGAGATTTCAGTAGGTAAAAAATATTTTCTTTCTTTCTTTCTATTTATTAAGTTCACTTGAATAAAGAGATTATTATTAGAGTGGCTCCATAGTAATTGTTCTTTGCACTAAAGTGGATAGAAACAACATTAAATCCATATTTGATGGATAAGTGCCACTGCCTCGTAAATGATCAATACAGGTTTTTAATGAAAAATGAAAATTCTGAATATAGGCAAAGAATAGGCCCGTCGCGATAGCATGGTTGACTGGATATGAGTTCATTGAATGCCGCGTCAAAGTTTTCACTCAACCACGCTGTTTATTTTTTTAACAAAACGTGGTGTAAATTGGACGTTGGTCGTGTTCACGGATGGGAAATAATGGAACGTTGTGTTGAACCACCAATCAATTAGTTTCATGTGATTTTAATATATTGTGAGTTCACGCATACTGTAAATTGATTTACAGAGAGTAATAATTATATACAGTACAGGTATGCGTTGGAGGACTTTATACTTAAATCCCGTTTAAATAACGTACCACATAATTAATTATTAAATGTAGTATTAATTGTTTGTATTAGTGTCTTACTATAAAGTAATAAGACAACTATTATGGCTAGTTGCAAACCCTGTTAAGAATAGTGTACATACCATTTATTGTTATATTTTGTTGACGACCTAAACAGATTTTATGGCCCACACTTCTCATGTCCATATATTTTATCAGCAAAACTGCAGAAACACACTGGCAATCGTGTGTGGCACTCTACAGTAACGTGTTAAGGTTCAAAATTAAATGTCAAGCTGCTAATTTACAAGGTACCAGCTTGTTTGCGTACGTCTCCACTGAATTAGTAGTGGGAATTCGGGGTTCATGAATGTTGCATTTTGAGCTGGCGCATAGGAACTCAAGGAGTAGCAGGCAAGAACGAAATAAATGGTTACAAAAAATCTTAGAAAAGGAAAAAAACTTCTACGTGAATTAGGTGAAAAACACAGTACTTACTTAAGAACTTACATTTAATAATATATGCTTTAAATAAAGATATCCAGTATAGTATACGTAGTGTTAAAACCCTACCTACGGCTAGGTGGAGCGACGATCTTATTAGAAATGTTTGCGATGATAAAATATGTTCTTAACATTTATTTTATTTTTGAAGGCGACACTATTGATTTTTATGTATAGTCTATTCGTCTCTTTATAAACAGCAGACTTTTCTGGACGGTTAATTTCATTTATGTAACTCAAACAAAATTAAATCGAGCTATGTTAACGATCCAAATAATTATTGTAAACAAAGTTATCGACGCTATTATAGATGATAGGCCAGCTGAAGCAAATTGGCTATAGAATTAAATTATATAGGCCATTACGCTATTTCTCTCAGTATCGCTCAGCTTTAATATTGGAATTTCGGAGACATTTTCACAGACCACGTGGTCAGTGACTTGGAGCGATACCCGGAGGGCCTGGGTGAAATTCTCAGGTGAAGCAAAGTGTTTTTCAGTTTATTTTTATGCATAACCCGGGTTTGTTATTATTACCAACACGAGTTTGGTAATCGTGGTGATTGAGCTAATAGGAGGGTAATGACATAACTACTTATCCGATTTCAAAAATTGATTTTGATACTAATATTTAGAATGGTCCTTCGAAATGGGCATAGACTGTATATTATGTATACCGATGTGTTGTATATTATACTGTATATAAGCGAAACCATACGGGATACGAGTGTCCACTCGGGCGAAGTAGCGGTCGGGCCGCTAGTATATAATGAATTGTAAATTCAGATTACTATTTAGGTATAAATGTTAGGAGGTTGCGTGCCGTTACCCAAATAGGTCAAACGTACGAAGCAAGTAAACAAATTATATTTTGCTTGAGGATTTGGAGATCGTGTATTCGAAAATTAGTTTTGCCCCGAGTTGGGTTTACGGAGGAATTAATTAATTTTTGATGCGATATACGGAGTTTGTTGGGGGCTTTTTTATTCCTTTTAGTTTGTGCAGGTAGGTTACTTAGTAATGTAATACTTTAGCTTATACTAGCGGCCCACCCGTGACTTCGTCCGCGTGAACACCCTATATCCCGTGATAAACATTTTTTTTAAACACACAAACCTGGTCCTGATAATTACGAACACACCAAAAAAAGAATCAGCCAAATCGGTCGTGCCGTACTGAAGTGAGGTGCGTACAAACATTCAGCATTTAATTTTTAATAATATAGATAATATTAAGGTACCTAATAATATTGTAGATTTTTTTGTTATTCTGATTCGTTAACTTCATTTAAATTAATTCGATTTCTATAGATAAGGAAATTACCTTTTTAAATTTGTATATGTTATAATAAAAATATATAATTATAAAATCTCTAAAAACCAAATGTTTCCAACACTGGCTGATCCATTCATAATTTAATTTAGAAAGATTTGTTTATAGCATTTACATTTAAAGTCCCATACGAAAATACGTAAACACGGACGGGGGAGAGACGCTTCTCAAATGTAAGAATAAGCAGATTTTCACTTAAATAATCCAGATGCTATCTAAATTCAACTTAGCGAAAAGAAAAAACTTGCTGTTTCTTCTTCTCTCTATATTGTGAAGCCATTAAATATTTCCTTTATCTCCATACTTTCGTAACTGTCCTTTACGGTAATGTTTATACAACGTGTTAATGAAATAACTGAAGACCAGAAATTACTTTTTTCAGAATCTTGAATAAATGAAAAAAATAATTTTCTGATACACTGATTTTTAAAACTAAACTTTATCGTCTTCTTAGTTCATAATTTGAATGCAATCGAGGCGACAACATCGCTCGCACTCGCATCCTTAGATCGCGCGTAATTAATAAAGTTTTTAATTTGCAAGAAAGGCAAGAAAACGTAAAACTATAAATAAAGTCTTTTAAAGAAATTCGCGATAAATTACTTACATAGTTATTTTCTGACGAAAATAAGTAAGGATTAGGAAAATAAGCGTGTCTGAGATTTTAAGCTATTTAAATAACACGTTGTTCATACATACATATATCACGACTATTATCCCCGAAGGGTTAGTCAGAGACTAGGCTCTCTGCCATAGTCCACTTTTCACCAAATAGCGACAGCACATGTGCTCAGCGTGACAGGTGGTGAGCCCATCGCCGCTCTAAGCTGTTGGATGTATGTGCAGTATTTAGTCCGTTAGTCGCCTTTTACGACACCCAAGGGAAGAGAAGGGGTGATAGTATTCTTTCACAGCTACGTGACACGGTTTCCTTATTAATATATCACATCTGTAATTGCTATAGCTCCGGTGATTTACAGGTCACTGTGTTTTGTGTGTATAATTTAACTCCAATCGAGATATACCATTGTTGAATTGATGAAACGATCGTTGAGCGGTGTCGAGAACGTTTGTATTTATCGTTGGTTCAAGCGGACGAGAAACGATACTGTAGCCCTTACTATGAGTTCACACAGATACCTGGTAAGTACCGGCTACATATACCTACGCTACATGTCACTTACAGTGATGAGTATAATACAGCATTAGTAACAATTAAGTGTTCGTAATTATGCCTGAAATTAGTCATGTCCTTTTTAAAATTTGTTACGGTGTAAAGTGTCTCTTGAGTTCCACTTTTACAATGAAACTCCATCGAAACATGGGGATATCGTCTATCGCTAAGTCTATCGCAACAGCACTTCCATTTTGCACGCCTACATTACCTGTAACGGAGACAGTAACACTTTACGAGTAAAAGGAATAGCGTTATTGTAGCCTACTCTGTGCTTTTAGACCCAGAGATTCTTGGTTTGATTGATAGCAGAGCATGTTCTACATTCGTTCAGGTTTGGAGCGAAAGCGAGAAGCGTGCGAGTGAGCTCATAGTAGGGCTCCTGCCTTGCTATGTAACCACAGGCTTTTCGCTTATGTACGTTCATCACGTAGCGCGTACGTCCGCTAACGGCTCTTTAAACATTACACTGGTGCGTACACCCGCATTTTAGGGTACAATTTGTTGTAGCTTTAAATAAAAGTTATGTGTTATGAATTAACGTAAAATTAAACAGATGGCAATATTTTTTTGTAATGTTTGCGATCTTTAAGGTTTATCTTTATGCTAACGGGTAACTATAATGTAGCCTGACACAGTAAGCCAGTGACCGGCAACTCGGCTGAAACGTCAAATACTCAATAGGAATCTTTATTATTGAAATTTTTGCATTCACAATGCTATATAGATTATATGCGTGGGTTCGAATCCCACTCGAGCTTCCTGAGACTGGTTGATTTTTTTCTAGTAAACATTTTATCCTACTCAATAGGAATGCCTTGAAGAGGGTTTACAGAACAGAACCCAAAAAAATATAAAAAATATATTACTTACATACATTTGTAAATGACATACTTTAAATATAATCAAATTATCCAGACGTTCAGTCACGTAAATAACAAATACATATCACACTAATATTACAAAGGCGAAAGTTTGTGAGTGTGTGTGTTTGTTACTTCTTCACGTCTAAACGGCTGGAGCGATTTTAATGAAATTTGGTATGGAGTTAGCTGACACCCTGGATTAACACATAGGATACTTTTTATTCCGATATTCCCACGGGAACGGGAACCACGCGGGTGAAACCGTAAGCGGCCGCTAGTAATTAATAAACAAACAATGTTCGCCGACGCCTTGTCGTAGAAGACGTAGCAAGCTTGAATAAACGTAGTACCTACCTATGACGTAGTAAGATGGAGTGTTGCTACGAGCGTAGCACAGCATTTAGGTCGCCTGCTGCGTTGAGCGGGTTCCGCGCACGGACTGATCGCGTAAGGGTTTATTTCTTACCAGAAATTATATTATACTAGCGGCCGCTCGCGGTTTCACCCGCGTAGTTCCCGTTCCCGTGAGAATATCGGGATAAAAAGTATCCTATGTGTTAATCCAGCTTATAAACTATCTATGCCGAATTTCATCCAAATCCATTCAGTAGTTATTACGTGAAAGAGTAACAAACATCCATCCATCCATACTTACAAACATTCGCGTTTATAATATTAGTAGGAAGTAGGATATCACCAGAAAAACAGTAACTAGAGCTGAATGGGGAGGCTCATTAAGAGCTGTACTACCAACCTATCTCTTCCCATGAGTGTCGTGAAAGGCGACTAACGGACTAAAAACTGCACATACATCCAACATCATAGAGCGGCGATAGGATCATCTTTTATCACCTAACACACTGAGCTTATGTGCAGTTGGTATTTGCTGAAACTATGGCAGAGGACTTATGATGATATTTTATTGAACGGCTACATATTAAATAATGTTGTATGGGTCGCAGCTGCCTGCTCTGATTTAAAAGTTCTAAACTACAACTTCAAAGCGGTCTGGGAAATCCATTTTTTTTTTACTCTACTTTTCTAACTTACTTACAAATTTTTACTTTTTGTATCAGACAGAAGAACTCGACAGCGCAGCGGTAGAGTACCATCTTGCAAGTTACGCAACTTTCGCAAAGTCGCGTTATCGAATGGGTGACCAGATCGGGTGGCTATCTCTATCATCAAAACTGTTTTAACGGGTCCTGATAAGATTAATATTGTAAGTAAGTACTTAAACGTGTTAGGACGCGTTAAAACAGTTTTGATGCAATGCAACACGATAGTTTATCTCTATCATGTAGTAAAGATTGTACATGTTTGTGTGATTATGTTACAATAAAAGTATTATCTATCTATCTATCTATCTAAAAACTGGATCCAGCAGTGGGACGTTCACATATAATGAAGACTTTATTGCACATAAGATCCCAATGAAGAAGAACGCATGTATTAAGAAAGTTATAAGACTATATAGAGTACCGTATATATATTTTCAAATTCTTATTTTGTATTTTATGACCTGGTAACAACATATCTTTTTTTTTAATGTCGTTGCTTCTTTGCGCTATGGTTTCATCTTACTTTGCCACAGTTAAAAAACGACGTCCTGAATTAGGTAGTTTAAAAATTTGAATATTATATTATATGTATTACTAATTGAGTTTATTGAATTAATATATTTTGAGTTTGAAGTGAAGCGAAGGATGTGCGTCAGGATCGTAGCAAGTGGAAGTCTGTAGTCTCTGCCTACCCCTCCAGGAAGCGGGCGTGATGTGTGTATGTACTATCGGGGTCACCGTCGCTTTATCGTATGAAGCGCACCGCCCGCCCGGGTGCGTGCCCGTACTAAATAGACGACGCGGTGTGCAAGGGATTTTGGCCTTTAGACTGGTAAAGCGACGTAGTCCGCGATAGTACGTATGTTAGGTTATGCAAGAAGTGCCAGACGTCCCTGCGCCAGCAAAATACTCTCGCAGGAGACCATCTGCGTTAGGTCTTGACGCCAAATCAGTGCCCGCCGAAGCGCGCTCTTCATTCGATACTCATAAGACTAGTGTCTCGGGAGAGTTTCCCCGTGAACACGTGTAGTTCACTGCCTATTGTCCAGATAGGTAACCGTAGCTGTCAAGCTACGGTTACCTATCTCACTTCTTGTTGCACGAAGGGCACAGCTCGCAGTTGCCACTGCTCGGGTCGTCGACTCTAAAGTCAACTCCCTAGTGTCCACCTTGGTCGCGGAGTAGTAAGCACACTCACTTCTCGGAACCCATCCGGGCGCTTCTCTAGTTCCCACGTCCTACGCGGCTGGCTGGACCGGAGGCTACGGCATCAAGGGGGCCGCCTCTACTAGTTCTCCAGACTTGTACCGGAGGAGATGTCAACACCAATGTCCAATGAGAACCACCGGACAAAGCTGCCTACTATAAGGGAAACTCACGTTCCCCGCAGGACTTTTCGCTACTAGCCCCACAGAGACCGCTACTAGGCCCCGCTCGCTGTGCGCGAGTTTGGAAGTCCTGGCACACAATACCAGGACAAACGAACATTCCCAAACTCTACAGCTAACCACAAGCCACTACGAGTCCAACCCACGTCCGGATCCCGCCGGAGGCGCCGGTCAAGGCACAACCAGCGGGGGGCATGAACTGGAACCCCGTAGTACCCCTGAGAAATACAGCCGGACCCGTTGTTCCAGCTGCGATACCCTATATATAGGGGTCAATAGATAGGGACTTGGCATACAGATAGTTTATAACCTGGATTAACACATAGGATACTATTTATTCCGATATTCCCACGGGAACGGGAACCACAAGGGTGAAACCGCGAGCGGCCGCTAGTACTTCATAAAGTACCGAAGAGAACGTCAAACATGTGGGTTGACCTCACCATAAGTTTGGCCAGCAATAAATACACTTGTAGACAATTGGATAGCCCAAGAACGGCCCTCGAGCTGCGCCCGAAGGTTCTGGGGCTCGTTAAAACTCGTCGGCGCGCTCCCGGGCCGCAGCTAATTGCTTCAGAGGCACTCGGCCGGTCTGAAAACACTCTGACACCTAAAACTGGAAAGCTCACAATGCGGACCCGATAGTGAAATACAAATTCCAAAAGTCAAAGATGTCACGTCACAATACGAAGGTTGGTGACATTAAACCTTTTTGCTGATACACAGACAAATTGAAGTTCAAATGCTAAGGCACTGCGCTGCGCTAACGTAGACACTTTCAGCCTTACTTTAATAAAAAATTCTTAATATTAAGTTTAAAGTTTAATTTAATGTTTAAATTAACGCTTGTTAAGTCCTACTGGCTAGCTACCACCATCTTATCTAAAATCTATATGTTTATGTCAATTGCATTTTTGTGTTCCGACAGTTTAGATACAAGATAGAAGTGGTTGAGGATTTCGGGTGAAGCGCGCTTCTACTTTCGGCCTTATGTGCCTGCATACCCGCAGTACATAAAATAAATCCACAGATCTCGTGCTCTACACGACTTGAAAGGGCATTGAAAATGTACCTACGTATTATAGGTTATTCAAAAAATAATTCGATTTTTTTTTTTTCAGAACCAAATAAATTTTAATCTTGCGTCTTTTGAGCCCTCATGCGTCCTCGTGGCCGCACGCGAGCCGCCCGCCGCATAAGGTAAAATGTTCCTTAGTTCAATACCGAGGTGATTTTTTTTAATTTTTTATATTCGGCGCCGTTCTCGAGCTATCGGGAATTTTCTGGGAAAACACACAATTTATCGGTCAAAAAAAGTCGGTTTTTTTCAATTTCCAAAAAAAGTTTTTGACTTTTCCATAATATTTTTACATAATTTTAAACCCCTTCGAATTCCGCGTCTTTTGAGCCCTCATACGTCCTCGTGGTCTTAAACCTCAGGGTATCACGGGCTAGTCACACTTTCAGCGAAAATGGGGGAAAACTGGAGCGAACGAAAAAACATTTTCAATGTTAAAAGTAACGTTTCTAAGAAAGAGGGATAACCCAAAACCATCATAGATAAAGGTACTCAACTGCAAAGCGCAATGGCATTCGCGTACTCATTGACATGCCACAGCGAAATAGATTTTCAGTTGTGTCATTTATCGACCAACGGCTTATTCAAATTCAATTCTGGAAACCGGTGGCTTAGCCACTAGACCACAGAGGCGGTTAAAACACAACCCTCCTGTATTCTGAGACAGCCTTACCACGACTTTATCTAGGATCCGTCTAGTTAACGCAGACTTATACATATACCTATACCCCATACAATAGTAACTACGACCAACATACTTTGAAGTTATGTTTATTGACAAAAATGTTTATTGACCTCACAAATCGTTAACCTCATTGACCTCAAAAATAGTTGAACATCAAATTAGTATAAGCACCAAATAAAAACGTCCTTGATTGTAACGAAATCCAGCCTCCTTTCCGCAATATTTAATTCGGGCGACTTATATGGAATAGAGCCAATCGAAAGGTCAGCGGTGAGCATATGTGGGGCGCTGGCGGCGGCGGTGTGCTGCCAACGCGTCACACGACACGCCAAAATATTAATGCTGATGTGCCACAACCACAACGGGTAGTTACACTGCCATTTTTTTTAAAAGTAGAAAATTATATGAACTGAGCCGTGTGTAGGGTTACTTACTTACTTACTTACTCCTTCTAAGTCCTGACAAAAAGCCTGACATTTCGATAAAAATTCGGACTTTTTAGTCACAAATGGAAACATTGCTCACTTTTTATATTTTGTTTTGAGATAAATGAGAAGTAAATAAAGATTAAAGTCTTTTTTAATATTATTTAATAAGTTTTGTTACTCATATTCCAAATCCGGTCAAATTAAAGAGCCAGACAAAGTCCGGACTAGAGTCATGTCCGGACTAATCCGGACGGGTGGTAATTCTAGCCGTGTGTGTAGCGGGTTACTAAAAGAAAACTATCGCCCCATCTCTTCCCTTAGGTGACGTAAAGGGCGACTAACAGACTAAAGACTACACATACATACAACCTTAGAATAATAACGCATGGAAAGCGAGAACACGCACGATACCCGCGTCAGTACTAATAATCTAAACTTATCTATCTATCAACAGTTTCAATTTCCTTACTTTTGGGGCAAATCTGATTCCTCTAGCAACATTACTTGTACACTTGTGCGTGTTGCCGAGATAGTACGCGTAACTTATTCCTACATCCATTTTTTTCTCGCCTCACGCCATGACAGTTTTCTAATACGAAACTATCGTTCTATGCGTTATTATTCTATGCATACAACAGCATAAAGCTGCGATGGGCTTACTACCTAGGACTATGGCAGTAGACTGCATCAGCGGTTCTAATTACCTAGTCTCTGACTAACCCTTTGAGGATAATAGACGTGAATCCATGCATGTATAATTATCATCATAATTATTGTCAGCCTATTTTTTTTAAATTAGCTAGCTGCTCCCGCTTTTTAGCAGGTTTTTGGTTTTCAGTTTTTGTTTTTTGTTTTTTGTTTTTTGTTTTTTGGGATTTTAATAAACTGGAGCTTTACTCTCTTTTTTTTTATTTTTCCTTTTTTTTTGTCTTTTTTTTATTTTTTTTATTTACATACATTTCTTAATTACTATTTTACATTCTTTGCTTATATTTAACGTCCCACTGCTGGGCACAGGCCTCCCACGTGGTATATTGGGTCATAACCTACCACGCCCAATGCTGGTTGGTGGGTTTTAACGACTGCCATCTTACGACAACAACCGGGACCAACGGCTTACAGTTCCTTCCGAAGCACGGAGGAGCTCGAGATGTTTTTAATTTGGTCACCCATTCAGCGACCCGGCATTGCGAAAGTGGCTTAGCGAGCAAGATCGCAAGCCGAACGCGCTAGCCGCTGCGCCATCGAGCTCCTATGTATGTATATATTATGTAGAAAATGAATACGTTACCGGCTAAGGTTTGCGTTGCGATATTGCCAGTTAAGTAACTCTCACAATGTCGGGACATTGCATGGGTGAGCAAATAATTTAAAAAAAAAACTGAGCTCCTCTGCGGAAGATAGGAACGTTAGGCCGCTAGTCCCGGTTGTGATCGTAAGATGGCAGACGTTAGAACCAACCAAGCCACATTAGGAAGCGTGGTGAGTCATGGCCCGATCTACCGATGCGCATGTGCAAATGCCTGCCTGTGCCCAGCAGTGGCACGTTTAGAATAGAATAGAATAGAAAAAACAAATTAACATACACACGCTTACATCAATTATACAAACAAAATACATATAGACAGAAAAAAAAGAACATGAGTAATAAAATGAAGAGTGTTAAGGGCTGCCTCAGCATGAGCTGCTGTGTCATTCATGGATGTTCAGAATGACACAGAAGCGCTGTTATTCTGACAGGGCCTGATTAATATGGAGCTAGTAACAAGACAAATAACAAAATAAAATAAAAATTAATTTAGCCACACACTCGTGGAAATTTTCTGACACTAAAATTGGCGCAACTGTCAACGTCAAATTTGACAGAATCGAGCATAGACAATGCGATATTTTGCGATCACGATGCATAAAATGTACCACAGAAACTAAATTATAAAACTTGTTCATACTAAAGTAGTCTGTAAGTCTATGAAAACACAGTACAAAATCAAGTGTGTTTTTGTAGGTGCGGTCTCATGCGACCGCTTGGGGTTTGAGGGGTTTAAAATAAAATAAAAGTGCAAACAATAAAAAATGTTTGACATTTGTTGTGTCGTGTTGTCAGTATTTATGGGCTGCGATGGCCTATTCATACGTACGCGACGTTCATTTACCGGCACCAAGTGGTCTGTGACTGGCACTACAGAACAAAAGAAACCTCTTTCTTCCGTTCCTTGTCTGTCACGAAAACACCTAGGGGTTACAATTGAATTTCTTTTGTGTCTGGTTATACGACAGTCTGCCGTTTAACGTAAGCTCATTTACGGGCACATAAACATAAAACATAATTAAACAAAGAAAGCATGGATACATTCAAAGTTATTCTAAACTCCTTACATTGAGCAGGTTACAACGCGTTATTTGCCTAACTGGATTTCCGCTCTGCCCATGAGAGCTCCGCGGATTGCTCATTGAATTAATGTTATTTTCCCAGCGAGCGTGTGCCTGGAGTGTTTGTAATAGAAATTACAGCTGTTACGAGCTCCTTCGTAAATAGTGTCATTATTTTTCTTCTTTTATACTTGAACCTGGCCTGGAAGGCCTGTGCCCAGCAGTGGGACGTTTAAAGGCTGATATTTTATGCACAATTTAAAACTATACTATACTTTCTACGAACAAAGTATAGAATATAATCCTGAAGGGAGTCGTCTTATTTCAGGGTAGTTTTTTAAATTAGTGTTTCTTCATCTTAAAATACTCGTATAACAGATAAAATATATAATTTATAAACGAGATACGTTACATAACTCTCTAGGCACCTTAAAACCAGGTAGGTATCATCTAAAATATATCAACAATATTTTCACTTTGTCGCAGCAGGCAATAACAATTTTCTTGAACTTACTGGAGGCGGGTAATAAATAATCCGGCGTGACACCGCTGCACGGATAAACTCCGTGAATAATAAATGCCCAGACTCCCAATCAAGTTACAATAGACCCCTGAAGGTATTTATAACATAAATCCTCTGTGATCGAACTCGCTTCTATCGGATAAGTGGAAGTTTATATTTTTCTATGTTTTTGTATGGAACACAGGTGTGGCCTAAAAAAGTTTGTAAGCGTAGTCTTAAAAACACCATTGTAATTATTTTTATGTTACTGAGACTACCGTACGGAAGGGATGTAAAGCCGTTGGTCCCGGTTATAGCCGTGATATGTCGTTAAAAACCGTCAACCCGCATTGGGCCAGCTCCCCCCCCCCCCCCCATATTCTGTTGTCCATGTGAGGTCAGTGCCCAGCAGTGGAACGATTATAGGCTGAAGATGACACTGAGACTGCCAACTATAGTCCGGCAACTTCGTGCACGACCGTCCCGCGGGATGACAGACGGTGGCGGGGACGAGGTACCCAAGATGTCAGCGGGTAGCGGGTGGTGTAGCGGGGAAGGGCAACGCGTGCAACTGTGTGTAGACGTGTTCTAGAATGACGTGTTACCTCGTTTCCGCCATCGTCTGTCACCCCGCAGGACGGTCGCGCACGAAGTTGCTGGTCTATAGCAATCGCTTGATTATAAGCGGCCACCGCAAGTATCCTGAAACCCTGAAAGTTCTTTTGCGTCCATGCCCTGTAATTTCAGTGACTCTCGTAATTCCTTTGACGATGCTGCTTAGCGGCAAAAATATTCATAAAGGGAAATCCTAATATAATCAGGCGATTTTTGACGTGAAGACACCTTCTGAAGGTGTCTCTCATTTTTAATTGAATAATAATGGGACCAACCCACATATAGGCCAGCGTAGTGGGTTAAAAGACTCTAATCATCCCTAATGTGCTTTTGGTCCCGTCCACTGCCCGTTTGGAGGCAAATGATAAATATGGGAATCTTTTAATCAATATTGGAAATGTATTCAAAGATTCCAACCATCTAAACATCTTCTCACAAAGTTAGGTTTCCCATAAAGTTGTACCTACAAAAAGTTCAGCAACAAAAACCAAAATTGGAAACTTAATTAGGAGCCAGCAATAAAATACGATCGGAAGGCACTTCCGATCTGTGCTCCTTTATCCCGGAACGCTCCTAAGTGTTCGAGGTAAACAAAAACTTCGCTCTTAGTGTTTCACCGAGTATTGAGCTTCGGCTTGACACCTAAGTTTTCCCATTAAAAGTTGAGGCTGCGCGAAAATCATTCGTTTCTGCGTTTGTTTAACAATGGAGATTGCTTTGGCCGCCGCGCGCTGTGTGGTTTGATGTGTGGGCGAATGTGTTACTATGTCACTTTAAGCTGATACGTGTGTTGCGGGCAAACTTTTTTATTTGCACTTCACGAGATTTTTAAGTTGTTGTTTTTTTTTTATAAAAAAGTGAGGCAAACGAGCAGGCGGGTCACCTGATGCAGAGTAATCATCGCCGCCCATGGACACCCGCAAAACCAGAGGAATCGCAGACGCGTTGCCGGCCTTTAAGGGAGGAATAGGTTTAAGGAAGGAATAGGAATTGGGAAGAAGGGGGGGGGGGCCTCCGGAACCCTCACTGGTCGGACGAAACACAAGAGCACCAAGTGCCATTATTTCACGCCGAATATTAGTGAGAGGGTGGTATTACGCCGGGCGGGCCGGCCCAATGCGTGCTGCAACGCAGCGTGGCTCTACCACTCAGTCAGTGTCACTCATTTAGCACCACCCAGGGATCACGTGTAGGGTCTCAAGGGTAAACCTACGGACGCGAGCAACTTTGACCCCCAAAGTTGCTCGCGTCCGGTGTTGTTCTTTAGGTTTGAATTTTTTTGAAACAGAAACGCTTTGAATTACAACTCCTTGTATTTATTGTAGACTGCCATTTCGAACTGTTCGTCAGGTTACAGTGGATATAAGTATTTTTCGAAGCTTAAAGCTTTGTCTTGTTGTAAACTTAGATTAAATCAAAATAGCGGAAGATACGGCACGTCCTTATAATCGTCTACTGAAAAAGGGGACGATGCAGCTACACTGGTGTGCGTCAGAGTCGAGTCCTGCCATACCGGCGACTGAGGGAAATTAGGCGACGGGGACCTGCCCCTGTATCGGCTAACAAATATGAATATGAACATGGGCTTCATTTGACATTTGAAGCCCATAATATGCCCATATAAGGACAAAATATGAGCTTCAAATGTCAAATGAAGCCCATGTCCATATCCATATTTTTTAGCCGATAGACCCGCAGATTTAAGCGGTCCATGCGCTAGAGGCAAGTCACCTATCTTCCGCTATTTTGATTTAATCTAAGGTTGTAAAGTTAGATATAATTTACATTAATTATGTAGTCCTAATTAACGTGTACGCTTCCATCGTATGTAAATAGTCTTGCAGCATTTTAAATAAGGTGTTATCTAGTCAAGTTGGGATTAAAAAGTACCATATTCACACCAGATTGAAGTTTATTATCCCTTAGCCAGGCAGTGATCTTATAGCGACCACCATATTTTGAACTTTATTCCCTATAAGTATTTTATTTTATTACTTTAACATAAGGCCGAAAATCAATGATTTTTTTTAACAAGCTGTACCTGGCTAAAGGTTATTCATCTTATTCGACTGATTTCTGATATTCAGTAGACGTTGTACATAAATACATACATGAACATTAAAAATATTTTATTTAGCATACAAAAGGTTTACAAAACACACAAAAAAAGTCACTAAAAAGTAGTAAAATGCACCTTATTTTAACTAAGTAAAACACAGTCTTGTGCATACACCGAAGCCTGGGGCCACTATCGGTTTTGTGAGACTCTCCTCCTCATCCCTCGCATAAAATGGAAAACCACAACGGGGAAACGGGAGACCAACCAACAAAAAACCAAGTACCATCCCTTCTACGCCATGCGGATGCCTCGTGACCATGAACGGAAAACACGGAGTAGGTAGTAAAAGGCACCTTTTTATGTTGCAAAGAAAAGGTTTATGTAATGACCCGGGCCACATAGGCTCTGGATAAGGGACTCTTCTTTCGCCCCGTCTCCCTTTCCGAATGCCAAACGTCAGCGACGAAGGCTTACCATCTGCGGACGCCGTCTTATGCCTACCCGAGAGCCAAAGAGGAAATAAAAGGTTTCCGAACGAAGGAAGCTATAACTAGTAAAGCTCAGCGCCAATGATTTCACAATAAAACTGTTAAGACAATGTCTACTTTAAATACAATAATAATAAACACGACAATCGCCATTAGCGCGGCGGCGGCTAAAGGCGGCACTCCACTTGACTTAACGTTAATTACCGGCCAACTTTGCCCATTTGCGATCTCGCGAAACGAAGGAATTCGCTAAGTTCAGAACAGTTCGGGGAATTCGCGAATTCACGTCATGTCGAGCCAACGTCTATAAGTTTTCGTGTACCTACCTATAATATTACGATGTGACTTAAGAATTTAATGTAGGTACAGTCCAGTGCACTGAAGATGAAGAACATTAAGACGATTATAATACGAAATCCACAATTTTAGTTCAATTGTTATCTATAAATTCAAAGGCAGGAAACGAAGGGATGAAAGTATTAACTGTTCTGTATTGAAACAGTGGACTGGACTTGGAGTCCTCAAGCGGATAGGTAAATACCTACTCATGCTATTTCTACTAGGCTTAGTACCGCTAGCTCTAAAACCAAAAAATTATTTCGATCTTGTACCGCCAACTCCAAAAACGTACCTACATACAGTATAAAATCCAATGTTTTCAATAATTTAGTATTTCATACATTTCATACATCGTCGGCCTAGAGTGAACGTGTAGTGTTTTGTTTTTATTTACAATTACAAATACTTAATAGCACAAAACACAAAATTAAGAAAATGAAACCAAACTGCAAACGTGGCATTAACTCGTCACCTAGAAGTTCATTCATTCCTGCGTACTCTCACGACTTCCCACGACTATTGCCCCCAAAGGATTAGTCACTAGGCAATGAAGCCCGCAAAAGAAAGTGCAGTGCACTGCCACATTCTACGTTTCACTTAATAACAACAGCACATGTGCTCAGCGTGATAGGTGGTAAGGTGAGCCTATAGCCGGTCTATGCTGAAATTAAATAAAATTATGTTGTATCAAATATGATACATCAGGTGTTTAACGAAAAAGGTTTCACATATTTTACCAGAACCTTGGCATGCAAAATTTTTGTTTAACTGTATTTTGTTGTTGGATGTATGTGCAGTTTTAGTCCATTAGTCGCCTTTTACGACACCTAAGAGAAGAGATGGGTAGATAGTAGTAATCTTTTAATAAGCAGGCGCCACAATACACAGCCCAGAAGTCCCTATATTCCGTTAACAAGCAAAACTACATGGAATGTATTGTTTGCTCATATTAACACGTTTCGTTCATACAAACATAACGCCCCATAATTGGTTGTACCAAAACTCATAACGTGGATTGTAAAAATGGCCCCGAAAATTCATTTGAACGATACGCAATCCACGCGTCGGTGCACACAAAGAATATTTCATCGGAGCCCTCTCCAAAATCAATTTAAAAGCCATGCGGGAGTGCAACTGCCCAAAAGCCCATAAATGTTGTAACAGGGTATATTGCAAATGCTGAAAAAGCTGTTCTCAACTGCGAGAACGAAATTAAAAAGTTGCCGCTCACGAGAGCTGTTCTGCGTTAAACCGGAACGGGATTCAGTGATTTTTTAATTACCCTCGTGGTCTGGGAAGTGGTAGCTGGAGGATAATATTCTATGATGCAGTCAAATGCTTCATGAGCTGGTCCTGGCTCAGGGGTACTATTCAGTAATCTCGACAGAGATCTTGAAATAAATAGCGGTTGAAAATCGCTGGTCCTTTTATGGTGCATCCACACTGCAGTTACTTTTTGTGGAACAACATAATGCAACACGATAAAATTATGTAACATTCTTTGATTTTTGCGATCACTTTTTGCTATTTTTTGAATGTTGCTCATCGCATCCATACCAGATAACTTGCGGTACATGTCAATGCAACAGACGTGTAAATCACTATAGAAAAATGAAGTGTCTTCTACGTCACTACACTCTTGGCAAAGTGGTTGTAGTTGTCACTTCAGCAGTAGTAATCCGCCTCACAACACGTCGCCATTCATCTCTGGCAGCCGCCTTCCTAGCGCACAGATACAAGCTGCTATCCACGGCTGCTCTAACCAGCGGGTCTATCGGCTAAAAAATATGGATATGGACATGGGCTTTATTTGACAATTGAAACCCATAATTTGTCCATATATGGGCATATTAGGGCAGCTGGTCCGTCTATCTCATCGGTGAAATGAAGTGTTAAGGTACCTAGTATACGGTCAGCATTAGCTGGTGCGACCAATCTGCGAAGTTGCTCAACGAAGCAGCATCAACGCGTTCACAGATACGTGAAGAGTTCGCAGCTGTGAGCAAATAGATGTACCAACTCTACGGATTACGGAGCGCACATATTAATCGCATTTTGACTGTTACACAGTTTTATTGCGTTGGGAACTTTGCGCTCCTACTGTGTTGCTAAATGGATTCGTATTCGAGTGGTTTTATTCCGTTTTGTTATTGTTTTTAAAATGATAAAGCCACTTTAGAATATGCTTGATTGAATAATACTATAAGCTTTGAAATAAATTCACGAGTAGGATTTAAACCGTTAACGGCAGGCACCTGATTGAAAATGGCTATATATAGCAAATAATTAAGTAAAGTAAAAAGCATGTTTACTGTCTCACTGCTGGGCAATCAATGGTCAATCATTCATGAAATCAATGTCGTCGCCACACACAACCTAATATTTCCTGTGACCACGGACCGAAGGGATAGAAGCTTTCAGGATAAAATAGTATGGAAAAATCAACGTGAGTAAGATATCCGTATAAAATGTTGCATTTCATACTTTGCATTAAAAAAACAAAAGGTACCTACGTTATCAATCAAGAACAACCGCTAAAACAGAAATACATTCTTAACTAACGGCTGCTCGCGGTTTTACCAGCGTGTTTCCCGTTCCCGTGGGAATATCGAGATAAAGAGTATCCTATGTGTTAATCCAGGTTATAGACTATCTGTATGCCAAATTTCATCCAAATCTATTCAGTAGTTTTTGCGTGAAAGAGTAACAAACATCCATCCATACTTACAAACTTTCGCGTTTATAATATTAGTAGGATCGACCAATGATGTATAAAGTTTATATTCTTTGGGATCGACAGCATAATTGGAGTATCAAGTGGCACACACCAATAAACAAGCAATTAGAGTTTCGCACTGTATTCTGCCGCCGAATTATTAATTACGTTCAATAGCTGCAGTAATTACATCCGGAGAGGCTCTGTGTCAAGACGAACTGCGGTGCGGACGGCACAATAATGCGTAATTAGACAGACCCATTGTGGTGACATAATATCCACTTAGGCGGCTTATTAGCGGCGTCGTCCTATGTACGGTAAAGTATAAAGATTTTCAAAGTATTTTACATTTTTTTACGAAAAGTTCCTTATTCATATTAAATAAAGTACACATATTTTTTTCATGTTTGCCTTAAGTATATGATGTGATCCTACCTTCCAAACCACGCATACACATACTTCACCAAACATACACACACGCACACACATGCATAAACACCCAATCACTCACACATTGTCACACATTCCCACAAACCATTACCTAACACACTCTTTAACTCAGATTATTATTTTTTATTATTAAGAGGCCTATTACAACTCGAATGTGATTTTTGCCTAAAATGGCCATTTTTGCATTTTGTAGTAATTTTGCAGTTGTATTTATCGTTTTCATCGAAATAGGATAATAAATTTGTGCATAATATTACAAATCTCCATTCTGTAAGCATAAGTTGAATTCGGACGGCCGGCGCATCGCATTTTGTAGTAATTTTTCAGTTGTATTTATCGTTTTTATCGAAATAGGATAATAAATTAATTATTATCCTATTTCGATAAAATCTTTATTCCTCATGAAGTAACAATTACTCTGGTATAAATTTTGCTCAATAATATTATCGTAAATTCCTATCTACGAATATCTCCTGATATTCACAGTTAACTTATAGCGATTTTCGAAGTTTTTTGGTTTAGAATAAAAATTTTTTCTTATATAAAATCAATGATATCTAAAAATTCCGAGGCCGCTACGCACTATTCGACGATATAAGAAATAACATTATAATTTTTTTATTTTACTTGTTTAGAACAGTAGTTCAATCGATGAGCTCAAAAAAGTGCCTTCGCCCACTTTATGAAAATCTTTCTCTGCAATTTTGAGTTTAAT
Organism: Scoparia ambigualis; assembly: GCA_963921215.1. NCBI lineage: Eukaryota > Metazoa > Arthropoda > Insecta > Lepidoptera > Crambidae > Scoparia > Scoparia ambigualis. The sequence continues at coordinate 6,394,165 of OY992504.1, forward strand.
TAAAAAGTTAAGCAGAATTTACAAAAAGCAAGGCCGCTATGCACTATTCCAATAGCTATTCTACACTATTCAATAAGTCATAATTGTTAATGTATTTTTGTTTCTGAGATCCATAACGCCACAATTGGCCATTTTACGCAAAAATCACAGTCGAGATGTTATAGGCATGTTGTTGTTGAAACTATAATATTGCATATTCCAGCTCCTTTAACTGAAATCTGTCTGGGTGGAGGCCTTGATACCTGTAGTTTCCCGTTTCTTTTAGAAACCCATATCAGGCTCCAGTCCCTCACAATCTTGGGCATTTTTACTAATGTTTATTTAAGAAGAGCATTTTAATTTTTATTATATTTTTTATTAACTTTTCCCAAGAAATTGGTAAAGAGTTTAAACAAAACCTCAACATTACTGCACCTAATTAAATGTAGTAAAAATACTACTCTACTTTAATACCAACCATATTTTTTCTATAACCAAGCAAACATAATTTAATATTTATACTTGCGTACCTATGTATAAATATTAGTTGTGTTTGCCGGTTACATAGTACATAGTTATGCTCAGCAAAGATTGTGATTGTAATTTGCATGCACAAAGCTGAGCCAAATTGAATTGCGAGCACATTCGAGATATTTCAATCGACATTTCACACAAAGGAACGGTAAGCTTAAATGTGTGGATGATAAGTGAATAAGTAATGCTATAATTTCACTTGTTACAAGTACGAATATTTTGCTGGCCTAATATATAGTAAAGCACTAGGCCCCTACATTTCCAGGTCATGTGGGGTTAAAATTACTCGCGTCCGTAGGTTTACCCTTGAGACCCTACACGTGACCCCTGGGTGGTGCTAAATGAGTGACACTGACTGAGTGGGAGAGCCACGCTGCGTGGCAGCACGCATTGGGCCGGCTCGCCCGGTGTAATTCCACCCTCTCACGAATATTCGGCGTGAAATAATGGCACTTGGTGCTGCTGTGTTTTGTCCGACCAGTGAGGGTTCTGGAGGCCACTACCCCTTCCTCTCCTCCCAATTCCTATTCCTTCCGTAAGGGCCGGCAACGCGTTAGCAATTCCTCTGGTTTTGCGGGTGTCCATGGGCGGCGGTGATTACTTACTCTCCATCAGGTGACCAGCCTGCCCGTTTGCCTCCCTCTTTTATAAAAAAAAAGGTCAGGCAAAGTGTGTTTCAGAAATTGGATGCATAACCCGGATTTGTGATCGCCGCAATTGGCGAGCATGGTGATTAAGACAGCTCAGTACACATCAGTTGCAGCGAACACTTCATTTCTTTCCTTCATTATTGGAGATGCTGAGGTTACAGCCTTCCTTGAGGACCTCCAGCTGCGTAGAGAGATTGCTTCTCTTGGTGTCTTCTACCGGAATTACTACGGAGAGTGTTCTAAAGAACTCTTTGATCTTATCTCGCCCTCTCCTTTCCTCTCCCGGACTACACGTGTTGGTCTTAGGAACCACCATCATGCTGTACAGACTATCAGTACTCGTACTAAAAAAATTTGTAAAGTCGTTCCTCTGTAAGACCATTCGGCTTTGGAATTCATTGCCGGCGCATGTGTTTCCCAGCTCCTACAGTCCAGAGTCTTTTAAGCGGGGCGTGAAACGGATTTATGCAAGCCTTCATGAATGGGTGCGCTGCGCTTGTTACCGTGCTTAGTCCACGATGGGGAGCGCTCTCATTATTTTGGACTGCATCGGCTGCTTACCATCAGGCAGGACGCAGTCAATATGACGAGTCAAATTAAAAAAAAATTAATGATGGAGAATTGTAAAACAGAAAAAAGTGTCTCTGAAAAAACTCATCATCCCAATAGTATAAGAATAAGAAATAAAGACAAGAGCAGGTGAAGGCGGAACTCCCTACCGCAATAAAAACAAAAGCGTGATGTATGCAAGTGTAGTATGAGGAATGAAAGTACGAGAAGCATAAAAGCGAGAATTTAAATGAAAGAGAACAAAACAAGCTTATGAGGAATCCGGTATCATATCGGAGGTAGTAGCATTAAAAAAATGATGGAGGCAAAGCTCTCAGCAGCGGGACAGAATAGCCATCTCTCCCCCCTCCCTATTTCTATACCCCCATCAAAGATCCTACCCCTTACTCAAGATCGGCGACGCAACTGCGACCTCTATACAGCTTGTATCAAGCGGGGCCAGCCATATTTCACGTACCTAATCAGTTACTTTTAGTGAGCTGGCACACATAAAAACATTTCTTGATATCTCGGGCATTGTGGAAGTACATACTTTTGAAAATAATACGAGTTTATCGACATTATGACCACACTAACAAACAGCTGATCAAACAGCTGATTGGAGTAATGAACTCTGTCTAGTGTTACTTCCTCCTTTGACTCTGCTGTGACCCTAGTATTTTTGTGCCTATTGTGCTGACTCCACCCGCTTTCAACTATTTATTTTTGATAAAGTTTAAAGGGTTCCGTGTTGTTATTTTTTCACTAAGAAAATAAGTTACGACTACCTACTTTTATTTAGTCAATTATTCTCTGTTTCTATCACCAGGTCAGGTCAAGAATGTGTTATCTATCAGGTAAGTACTTTTGACGGTTAATTAGTATGGAGGTACGAATCCAAAACTTTTATGATTTTGAGAAAATTAAATGTACTTAAATGTAAAGAGTCGTCTGAGTATTGTTCATGAATCTTGTCATACGAAACGCACTGAGAAATGTCTTACTTCGCATAGCATTTCTATTTTGCTTAGACCGCGATTTTCTAAGCGACACATAGACGCTGTGATTGCTGTCTCTTTCCGATTCTATGAATATTTATTTATTTTTTATTTTAATCTTTATTGCACAAAGAAAACAAAATGTACAAAAGGCGGACTTAATGCCAAGTGGCATTCTCTACCAGTCAATCTTAGGGCTAGGCAGAAAGAGTTGTAGGCGGTGCAATTCAAAATATGAAAGTTTTCAGCGCTGCGGCAGCCGCTACTGCCAAGGCTTTAACTTAGAGAATCGCACTGCTGAACAATAACTAAAGCAGTAATGTTCTGAGGTTTCATTCAGCACTGAACTAAACTCACCCGTTTACACGCAGTTAAAATAACAAAACAGAAAAATCTGTCACCATGTGAGTTTTCATTGTAACTTTTATGTCGGCTCTAAAAAAACAGAAAATAATAATGTTAATAATTTGAACAGTGATACAAAAAAGACTTAACTAATTTAAAAATATTGCTAGTTTTCTTAACTCAAAGTCTAATTTACGAGCCCTAAAAAGTATGGGCGGTATTAACATAATGGCGGTATTGATACTAAGAGTCACTCCTGGTATGGGCGTAGTCACAAGAAAGCGTGCGCGTGCGTCTTTCTTCTTAATGGGTTCTGTAGCTCATTTTATTTTTCTAACCGCTTTGGTTGACCCGGTATAAATGTAAGCATTCCTGAAATCCTAACTAGTGTGATACAACATAGTTAAACTTTACTAACTAACTAAGTTTAACTATGTTGTATCACACATAGTTTCAATACTTAACACATTCGTTGTTTACAATAATAATGTTAAGAATAACATTTTTAAACATCTGTGACATACGTACTAAATAAAACTTACGTGTGATGGAAGATTTTATCACTAATTGACCAAATTAATGGCAACAAACCTAAAAATAATACGCAGCGCTTAAGCCAGTTTACACTTTGGTAGTATTTTGTGATGAATTGATGAATAACTTAACTAATTTAAAAATCTAAATTTCGAACCCTAAAAACTACTAGGGTTATGGGCGGTATTAACTTCTAGAAACCCAAGCGGTCGCATGAGACCGCAGTTGACAGTGCGCGCATATTCCTGCCTTTGTGGGAGCGGGCAAACTACATTTTCAGAATTCTAAGTACCAGGAGTAGGCGGCACACCCCACAATAGCAACGCCCAACGTACGGTAGGTTTGTTTGCATGTTTGCCTACAATTTTTTCGCAGTTGTTTGTGAAAGCTTGCAGAGTGCATACCTACTTTTAGTTATTTTTTGCTGTTTGGTTTCGATTCGACTACCTATTAAATTAATATGGCATTTCTAAGTAATCAGGAGTAATACGAAATTATTCTTTGTGTCGGAGCAGCTAATGGCAGTCTCCGTGGTGCTCGTGAACTGTACCGTGAGAGATTCATCGACGGCAGACCAGAAGCTTAGCAGCGACGCTTGCCATCGGCGGATTGCTTTCGACGAATGGTTTTGCATCTCCAGCAGACTGGATCCTTTCATGGGACGAGTCCGGAGGTCCAGCCAAATATGCGGGACCCGGGTTTTGAGGTGTTGTGCTTGTGTTTTGCTGTGTTGAAGCCACTTTTGTAAACTGTTTATTGTGAAGTGCAGTGGACTACACGTGCTTCGCTTTACCTCTCAAGCCCCAAGCGGCAAGAAGTGAATCTTTGTGTGCTGTTTTTATCAGATTTATCTAATGTAAGTACTGTTGTTTATTAGAAAATTATTATTGTAACTAATGATTAGTAGGTAATAAGTTGTAAGAAATACATCGAAATACGACTAAAATAATACGTGATGTAATCCGTTAGCATGTTTCCAATTTCCGAGTGAATTGTAACAATATTTGTTTTGTTTACTGTTACATGATAACTTTGTTAAGTATTTTTAATGTTTTAAACAGTTTTTAGCTTGAACATTTTTTTTATCGACTGACCGTGACGTGAGTGAGTGAATTTCTTCAATGAATATTTATCCTTAGGACCTAACAATAAAGTTCAAAATTGATTGTACCGGCCGGCCAAGAACTGACGAGCCAGAGTGAGGCCAGTGAGTGGGGAAATCTTGTTGGCGTAAAACCATTTCGAGTGACGCTACAGTTTTACGCCAGGACTGACGCGCAAAACAGATCGTCAGTGGCCAGCTTAACCGCCTCCGTGGTCTAGTGGCTAAGCCACCGGTTTCAGACCCAGAGGTCCCGGGTTCGATTCCCAGCGGGGGGTACATCTTTGTGTGCTCGGTTTGGTTGGTGGTAGGGTTGTTAAGTCCGCCTGGCTAGCTACCACCATCTTATCTAAGTCTGTCGCCATAACAACGATGTTTATAGCATAGTTGTGTTCCGACAGTTAAGAGTTAAGATAGCCAGTTCCTCAGTGCTTGAGGATTCCGGGTGAAGCGCGCTTCCACCTTCGGCCTTGTCGTCACTTACCATCAGGTGAGATGAAGGCCAAGCGCTTACCCGTAACACGTAACAAAAAAAAAAAAAAAAGAGTACCTAGTACGATTATCTATTCTGTGACTACACCTCAAAGTGCTTCGCTTTAGTTGTATTGAGTTATTTCAAAAATAAGTCATTTTAATCTAGACCTATCTTATGTAGGTACCTACCTAGTCGTAGGTAAGCGTACCTATCTACTTTAGAGTCGAAACAATGTGACTGTAAAATGAAAATATTTTTATTACTTTGATAATAATTACTTAGGTAGGTAAGTACCTACTTAATACAAATTATTAAATCACGAAAGTAAAATAGCTGCCTACTTATGTGTCCAACAAAAAATGCCGCCAAGCGACTGCCGACAAACAACCCAGGCGGGTTGTTTGTGTCAAATGTGCCGCCATGGTCAAAGGTTTTTGATTTTCGCCGCCCGCCGCCGTCACAGTAAAACCTCTTGTTTGTAAAACTGTGCGCCTGGTAGGGGGCGGAGGCGTGGCTGACTAGGGCACGCAGTTTTATAAACAGGAGTTGCACTGTAGGCAGTATATCATACAGAGTTCATGACCCTGCTAGTGATGGCTTTAGCTTGTTCTGATTATAAATTAACGACAGATTAACTTTGTTTGTAAATGCAAAAACAAATTAAATTGAGCTTATCTTACTAGGGTATATAAAGAAAGGGTCGATACTAGTGTTAATTTGAAACCCTGGATTAAGGCTGGCCCCGCTTGATACACGCTGTATACGCATATGTGGTGTCCATGGGCTGCGGTAATTACTTGCCATGAGGTGACCTGCTGCTCGTTGGCCTTCTATTCACGTAAAAATGGGCCTTAGTTATCACGCATCTCAATACTAGGTATTGTAATACCTTTTGTACGTTCGTGATCTTTGCCCGTATTCTAAGAGAGATTTTAATAATTTATTCGTTCGACAGAGATGGGGTACTGAGGATTATTTAAAATGCGGGCTGAGGAAGGAATGTCGATACGTCGCGTCGCACGCGAAGTCGGCTCGGTAGTGCATAATTCATAGGACCCCGAGATCTCAGACAACATGTAAAATTTACGACAGAAGAGGAACTTCACGAGAACTCTGTTAAGCCACCAAATATAACTAAAGATAGTAAAACTTTAAAATAAAATACTAACACCCCAGGTGGGAATCGAACCCATGTCTTCGCGGTGTGCAAGGGATTTTGACCTTTAGACTGGTAAAGCGACGGAGTCCGCCATTGTACGCGCGGCCTGAATAGAGCGCAGTGTTACCATCCGCCCGGTTTAGTACAGACATGTCCGGAATTTTAGACTCTAGTCCGCACTTTGTCCGGCTCTTTAATTTGTCCGGATTTTGGAATATGGATGAATTGGATATATAACTAAACTAGGTACATATTAAGTAATATCAAATAAGTCTTTAATCTTTATTAACTTATCATTTATCTAAAAACAAAATATAAAAAGTAAGTAATGTTTCCATTTTGTGACTAAAAAGTCCGGACTTTTATCGAAATGTCAGGCTTTTTGTCAGGACTTTCTTAATTCCTAAATGGTAACCCTAAGGGCCTAAGCGCAAGCGAATATCGTCGAAAAGTGGTCGACCAACAAATTCCTCGATTGTAATTTGTACATAGCCTTTTTGCCGCGTTGATCCTCTACAATGACTTTGAGAGTGTCTCAACAACATCGTGACTATTTAATGCCAGTCTGATTTTTAATTGTTTTTAAATAAAGACACCTTTGTTACCTATGGCTTCGGAAAGTTCCAAGTAGCCTTTTTGCCGCGTTGATCCTTCACTTTGAGAGTGTTCCAACAACATCGTGACTATTTAATGTCACTCTGTTTTTTTTAAATATTAGTTCACCGTTGTTAATGGCTTCCTCGTGAATGCCTCTCAAGAAAAAAAATCGGAGTGCCACTTTATATTTGCACAAAGAGTTGTGAATAATTTGTTTACAAACATTCTTTATCGAATTTTTGTGCCACTTCGGCACGTAATCGCGTTAGATAGTAAAATCGTGTTTACTTTTATTTGTAGTAACATACAATAATTAACCTACAAACCCCTGGTGAGTTATGTATAGGACATCAAAAATCAAATTAAGTAAACTAAGTAAGCGTTACTGAGATTACTATCACTATACTTATTTTGATTCAACCTGTTTTTCGTCTAAGGGCAAATTTTTCAATCCCTAGATAAAACTTATCCATCTGATAAAGTATGACGCGGCCAAAATAAAATGTCACTTGTCAAAAAAGAAAAGCGTCATTTGACAATACATTTCAAAATGGTTGTGTAATACGTTAACAAAAAAGAACTTTTATCTGATAATTGAAAAATCGGGCCTAAGCTGCATAACCTTACTTAAAATATTGTTTAACCTTGTTTTTCTTGTCATTGTAGTTTATTTATAAACCTACCAAGTTCCATCAAATACACAATTAAATTGTAAAGCAATACCAATATCCAAGTCACGTTATCATCCTACTGACTACCGTTTAGGTCACTCGGTGTAAAAAGCATCGTGCCAACTGCTGCAAGATGTTACGATCACATTTTATAGTCACTTATCGCCTCTCCCGATATCTACTGTGACCTATTAAAGGACTGGAGTGACGTCATTATTCGATAAGCTGCCAACACACTACCTACTTGTACGAAATCAGTTTCACTAAGGTACATAGCGGCATATAAAAACTGGTAATCTGTCAGAAATCGCTGCATTGATCAGTGCCAATGAATTGAATTCTATTAACTTGTCACGCCGCGTTCTAAGAGTTAAAGCGATGACACTCCTTAATTGTACATAAATATAAAGTCAGGACTATTACCACAGTAATATAATTATATTACCCTCCTATTACCCCCTAATAGTTAGTCAGAGACAAGGCAATGAGGACCGCAAAAATAGTGTACCCATAGTCCACATTTCACCAATTAACATTTGCACATGCTCAGAGCCGCCCATTAGCCGCTCTGTGCTGTTGGTTGTATGTGAAGTATTTAGTCCGTTAGTCGCCTTTTATGATACCCAAAAGAAGATATGGGTTGGTAGTTTTCTTTTAATGAGCTGCCACACACACGTAGCTAAATTGTAGCTTTACAAATTACTTTAAAAATGTATCGGTTGAATTAATAGTAACTTTCCGATTATAGTACTTGTATCCGTTGACGAGCCCCATACAACCTCCGAAGCTAATTTTAGCGAGAGCTATCACAAATTCTCGGATGGCAAGTAAGTATTCAATAGTAATACCGCGTTCATTTGCAAATACTTGCTCAAGAATTTAATGGATGATTCTAAAAACATTATGGAAATGTCTGGAAGCTGTTAATTAAGAATGAACGACTGTTCCGTCGTATATCTTAGTATGTAATAAAATAAATTTGTGGCAATGGGGAGATAAATGGAAGTGTACCTACTTTCTTACTTACCCAAAAATGTCTTTGGAATTAAGATAGAACACCCTTGTTTGCCAAACTTTCACCAAACTGCCTGCATTGTAAAAACTAGATACATTCGAAAGTACACGATTGTAGTTCGTGAATAATGTTTAAAAAATTAATGAAAAATATAACAATACATTCTAATACAATGGCACAGTACGTGTGAACGCAAAAGTCTAACATTAATATTTACCATTCACTTAAAATGAACAACAAATGTATTTTTCATATCAAAACTCTACCACAATTCCGCAAACTGTAATTGTTCGCTAAAAGTTGACGTGCTGACTTCAATCGCGATACCGCATCTGTGGAAAAGTTTCGGAATGCAAAAGTACAAAGGCCGCCTTATTACAAACAATGATTCCGAACGCTCTTTGAGAACGCTAACTCGACAGATAAAAGGCGAGTCAGCGTAACAAACTTTGCAGTGGAATTTTTCAAACAATTGTAGACTTTATGCTAAGTAACTGTAAGATCGATTACATAATTTTCAGTGCATTACGCTACGGTGACTAAGTGATAACGCTTAGCCCGACATCCGGAGGTACTGGGTTCAATTCCTAGATCAGGCAAAATGTGTTCTATCTAGCACAGCAAAACGACGAGCTTTAGCAGTTAGTGGATTTCATTCAACTGATTACAAGCAAAAAATTAATGATGACGTATCTAACTCATTTTATCATAATTTGGCTCAAACCTGTACTATTATCTATATTATTATATTAGTATACAGTTTGAATTCCTTAGTAAATTGGTATTCGAAGGCAGGTACTGATTATAATCTAGTTAAAGTCTTACCAAATAATATGGTGTATAATTAGATTAAAATGTAATCACAGTAGTACAGGACTGTGTTATTCTTCAACAAGCCTGCCATATCACAGCTCACAGTTAGCCACAAGTGTTTGCACTAAACCAAATACAAGTTCCAAATGAGTTTGGCGAGGCAATTACGCTGGGGTGTTTGTGTTGCATCAGACGCGACAACAGTTTATGATGGGCACAGGAGATGGAACTGTCTTGAGAGGCGCCTCCCACAAATTGTTTTACGTGTTCCATAATAAAATTTCAAGTAACTTAACTCATGTTAAAGATGACACGTCCTGATGCCACTCTTCAAACTCAAACTCAAAATATATTTATTAATGAATCGTCCAAATTTTTAACCTACCACCCATTCAGGACGTTATTTTTTAATAGTAGCAAAGAACGGGCGCAAGAAGCCACAGCGCACAGAAACAACGACATTTACAAAAAAAAAGATATGTCGTTACCAGATCATAACATAAAAAATAATAATTTGAAAGTAAAATATACGGTACTATAAATAACGTAAAATCTTAAGGACTATTGTACCCGCAAAGGTTAAGTAGCAGTTTTATTATGATGATATTGGACTTTTCAAACATTGTAAAGTGCTACCAGTTAAAGACAATTAGAAATAGTTTTTGGAGTACCTACTTGGAGCATTTCAGTTCAGAGCCAAGCTGTTTTGTCTTCTGTGTAATCTGACACTTTATAATAAGCTTTTTTATAAAGCTTTTCTTTGATATGGATTTTAAATTTATCAGGAGCTAAGTAATTTCTGAATATCAATTAGTACTTTGTTGTAAAATTGTACACACAGACCCTTAAAATAATTATTTATTTTATGAAGCCTAGTATATGGTACTGCTAATTTGTTCTTATTTCTAGCATTTAAATTGTAAATACGAGGGCCACACCGAAAAGATCGGGAATGGAATACTTTTGAATAAATTAGACTTAAAATCTTTTTGGTATTTGAAATTTAGTATTCTTACGAACTTAATTCCATTTTTGAAAAATAAAAATTTTCAATAAAAGAAGAGTGGTAGCTATTTCAAATTAAGAAGTCAGTGAGAAAATGGAGCTTACGCGGGAACATTTCCGTGCGATAATTTTTCACAACTTTCGCCGAGGTTTATCTCAAGAACAATGTCTTGCCGAGCTTGTTTCTATTTATGAACTTGAAGCACCTAGTAAAACGACTATATATCGCTGGTATTCTGAGTTCCGTCGAGGACGTTTATCTCTTACCACAGTTCCTTCTACTGGTCGGCCAAAAACAGCGGTAACACAAGAAAACATCGATGCTGTACGCCAATTAATACAAGAAGATAGACATGTGACATACGAGCAGATACGGGCTTCCCTCAGCATTGGTATGACAGCCATTCAAATAATATTGCATGATGAACTGGGTGTCAGGAAGTTAGTTTCCCGCTGGATGCCCCATCGCTTGACCGAAGAACAAAAGTCGGCTCGTGTTAATTGGTGTCGGTCTTCTCTGCAACGGTTCGATAGAGGGAGCTCAAATGCTGTTTACAATATCGTCTCGGGTGATGAATCGTGGATTTATTCATATGAGCCCGAAAGAAAACACCAATCGGCTGTTTGGGTCTACGAAGGTGAGGTCAAACCAACAAAAGTTGTGCGCTCTCGTAGCGTGTCGAAAAAAATGGTCGCTTCGTTTGTACCGAAAACCGGACATGTGGCTACAATTCCTTTACAGGAACGGAAAACGGTTACTGCTAAATGGTACACAACAGTTTGTTTGCCGGAAGTCATAAGAGAACTTCGTAAAAGTAATCCGAACCGTCGCATAATCCTTCACCACGATAATGCGAGTTCCCACACCGCTCGGCAAACGATCGCGTTTTTAAATCAGGAAAACGTGGAGTTGATGGACCATCCTCCATACAGCCCTGACCTGAGCCCCAACGATTACTTTACATTCCCAAGAACTAAAGATTTGCTACGTGGTCAACGGTTTCCAGGTCCAGAAGAGGCAGTCCAAGCTTATAAATCGGCCGTTTCGACTATGTCTACTTCAGACTGGAATTACTGTTACAATAATTGGTTTGAACGAATGCAAAAGTGCATTGATTGTCACGGAGAATACTTCGAAAAACAATGAAAGTAAATATTATTGTGTTGTCTTTGTAGTTTTTTCTATTCCCGATCATTTCGGTGTGGCCCTCGTATCACTGTTTTTTGAAAACATTTCAATATATTTATGAACATACATGAGATCTTCATAATGTATTAAGCAAATGTCAATATACTTATATCCTTAAATCTCTCTCTGAGAGAGTCACCAGCCTTTAGGTTATATCTTCTTTGTGTTAATATAAAATTCTTTATTCATTATAATCGAGTTTTGTTAGAACCCTTTCGAAATACACAGCTGTAAGACTTAGCCCACAACCGTTGGTGCTGTGATAAATTAACGCTTTTGTTTGTTTGCGAAACTGGAATTGAGTTTGGAAGTTTTTGAATGGTCTTTGGACGTGACGTGTACCAAACTCAACCTATGTAATTATGCAGAAGATTAATTTACATAACAATAACTGAGCGTGGCGTAGCAAGGGTTCGTTATGTTCGTAGGTAATGCTATTGTTTGAAGGTAGGCGGTGGGATGGCGGCCCATCGTGTAGGCAAGTTCGTAAATCATACCAATTAATATACATAAAAGATTTTTTAAATATTGTTTGTTTATTACCTAGGTACAGTCAAGAGCAAAAATATGTAAACAATTGTCACTCTTAATACAAAGTGTTTACATTTTGGTCCTCGTGACTGTCGTGACAAAATTGTATAGAATTTACATGTCTTCTGGAAAACTAATTAAAACCGTTTTTATTTCTACTGATTTATTTTAAAAATGTGAATAGAAAAGAATAGAATAAAACTTTATTGCATTACTGTTACATTTTTGTTTGCTAGGTTACATTTCATTAAAGTAAGAACAGTTACCCTTAACGGGCATACAATAGAATAACACATTCAACAATTAAATAATTTTAAATTAAACAATTCCACTCACATCTCATTATTATTTTTACATATTATTTTTATTACTATTAATGATTTCATTTATTTATATTACACATTGTTAATTATTATTATTAATTATTATTAATAGGTAATAATCGGCATGGCACTTTAATTCAATAGGAAATTTATTGTAAATACGTATAGCGGACACATATGTACTCTTTTTTTATATTTATTAAGAAAATCCAGTATTCTAGAGTATAATATCTTTTCAAATATTTTTGAAAAGGCAGGAAGGAGAGCAATAGGCCTATAATTATCCGCTAAATTTCGAGGACCCTTTTTATGAAGTGGCTTTATCACTGTAATTTTTAAACTGTCAGGAAAGAAGCCTGTCTCTAACATCATGTTGATAAGAAATACCAAATGCGTAGCAATAATTTCTATGCAGGACTTGACTACTTGCATTGTTACATCATCATATCCACTGCTCTTCTTATTTTTAAGCGCTTTGACACAACTAACAATTTCACACCTATCGGTAGGCTCAAAAAACAAACTACTAATAATAGTGTCACAACTCAGCAGATATTCACGTTGGTTTGAATTCGGATTGTAGTTATTGACGTTTTGTGATATAAAATGACTATTTAAAAAAATTTCAATTACTTGTGGTGTTGTAATTTCGTTGTTATTATTTTTTAGACATTGAATTGATTCCTTCAACTTTCTTTTCTGTGATGTGTGTAATCTTATGAGACCCCAAGTAGCTTTAGCTTTGTTTGTGCTTTTTTATATATTTTAAATTAGATTGTCTCTTAGAACAAGTAATGATGCGTTTTAACTTTGTTTTATATCTTTTATATTCAACAATATTATGATCGTTTCTGTTTAATTGTAGTTTTTTGTGTAGCCTACGTTTATTTCGACTGGAAATCTTTATGCCTTTAGTAACCCAGTTTGGTTTTAGTTTTGATGTCATTTTAACTCGTTCCAAAGGGAAACAGAGATCATAAACTAATTTAAAAATTTCTAAAAATGCGTCATAGGCTGAATTAGCATCTTTTTGTTCATAAACATTCGTAAAACTGATTTGTGAAATATATTTATTAAATATGTCTAAATTGTTATCAATATGTCTTCTGTATTCGTACCAGTACTTGCATGTATAGTTTGGTTTAAAGGGAAATGATATAGTTTGACCAGTGTGGTCCGATATACCGTTGTTTAATACTTTCACATAATATTTTTTAATATTTGTTATAATGTTATCAATACAAGTACTAGATTTTGAGGTGATGCGTGTCGGTTCATTTATTGTACATTTCATATTATAATTAGTCAATAGTGAGATAAATAGTCTAGTGTTACTATTGAGGTCTTGAATGTTAATGTTTATGTCTCCCACTAGAACAACTTTTTTGTTAATTTTCCGAGATTGGCGTAGGGTTTTAAATAGAACTTGATCTAACTTTTGTAAGAAAATGTTGATGTCACTGTTTGGGGGCCTATAAATACAAATTATCGTGAGACTAATGTCAATCAATACTATACCACAGCATTCAAACACTTTGTCAACTGCTATATCATTTAACCAGTCTAGTTTCTTAAATTCCAGAGTGCTTTTAACAAAAATACAGGCACCGCCTCTGCTAGTTTGCCCTCTAGAATAGTGACATGTTAAACGATAATTATTTATTTCGATACAATCTATGTCGGATGTCCTTATAAAAGTTTCTGTAAAACATAAGATGTCAATTTTTGGAACCATAGTGCTAATATATATTTCTAAGTCGTTATATTTACTTTTTAAACTCATTATGTTTTGATGGAAAAATTTTAAGTTGTTATTCGTAGTCAAGAAAAAACTCATCGTTTTCAGTCTGTGTACCTACTGATAGATTTTCATCGCGAGTTTTCTTTGCTATTTTAATGATATTATTTCCTCTTATTGCTTCACGATATGCATTGTATTTGCGGGCATATTTTCTATTTAAAATAGTTTTCAATATGTTTCCACACAAGTCCATGAAGTGAAAGTAAGTTCACTTGATTCACATTAAACGGAGCAACGGATCGACATAAATTTTCGCCTAGATATAGTTTGAGAACCCTTAGTGACATATTAAGCTTTTTGTTTATTATCTCTTGTACTTTTTCCACTTTCTCGAATTTGTGACATTTCTAATTTTCCACTGGAAACATCTACTAGTTCTTTATAAACGATGCAGTAAAACCATATTATAATATAAACACATTGTTTCTAAGTTTCACCTAAAGCAATTGAAACTGTACAACACGCGCTTCATTATATCAGGAAGCATACTGAAAATTAGAAACAGTGAGGGCTCTTTACACGAACACTGTACCACAACTACACCACAACGATAACGATGTTGTGTACGCCTGTACCTAATAGGTATATGTATACTTGTGAATAATACTTTTGTTAAATGGTCTGTTTATTGTATTGTATGTACCTATACTGCTGGTGTACCTTTTACATAAATAACTGCGTGAACAAGCGCAAATTCGTATTGAAATGCATAATAAAGGCAAAAGTGACTTTGTTTGTTAGGCTTTCACATATCATATCAAAATCAGCATATAAACGTCCCAATGCTGGGCACAGGCCTTCCACGTGGACAATAGCACGTGGGGATATTGGGCCATAACCCACCACGCTGGCCCAATGCGGGTTTGTGGGTTCTAACGGCTGTCATCTTACGACAACAACCGGGACCAACGGCTTAACGTGCCTTCCGAAGCAAAGAGGATCGCGAGATCTTATTAATTGGTCACCCATCCAGCGCAGCGCCCCGGCATTGCGAAAGTTGATTAGCGAGCAAGATCGCAAGCCAAACGCGCTAGCCGCTGCGCCATCGAGCTCCTCTCGAGGCTTTCACGCTTACCGCTAGATTTTGTTGAATTTTAGCATAGAGTTAGATGGGAATTGGACCCTGGAGATTGTATATAAAGCTACTTTTTCCACCAAAAATACGCGAGCGCAGACGCGCGGGCAGAAGCTAGTATAAAATACATACGTAACCACAAGTAGGTACTGTGTAGTCTATACTATGGTAAGAGCATTCAACCAACTGCTCTAAGATAGTATGTTAGTGCATTGGCAGGTTCTACGTTGCAATAATATATGAATAAAACATAATTTGAAATCATGAAAAGAATTAGAATGTCAAACGGTTTGTCTATAGTTAGGGAGATCGATTTCAAGTGCCAACATAGATAGACTTACCATGATATTTTTATATTTACGTGTTTTTATATTAATACTAGCTGCCCGCTCGCGACTTCGTACACCCTGTACCCCGTGACAGTCGATTCTTTAATTATTATTTTTTTCGTAAGAACCATCCTCGTAATTCAAGGAATCAATAAAAAAAGAATTAGCGCAATCGGTTCAGCTACTCTCGAGATTTGCGCTTAGCAACACATTCATCGATTCCTTTTTATATTATAGATGTTAAAGTAGTAAGTAGTATCGTAAATAAATAATTTATATTAAGAGGGTTTACGCATTTCGGTTTTCCATACAAATTTCCAAGTCGAAATTTTTAAAAACCATTAAGCCAATTTCATTGAAATTTTGCATGCTAAAGTAACATACAGAGATCTAATTAGTTTGTTGAAAACATTTTTAAAAAACGTTTAATTAACTGAGTTAATGCGATTTAAAGTCCAGCATAGAAAGTTAAAATCGCAATAACTCAGTTAAATAAACCTTTTTTTCAATATTTTCAACAAACTATTTAGATTCCTGTGTTTTACTTCAGCATGCAAAGATTCATCAAAATTGGCCTATTGCTTTTTAAAAATTTCGACTTGGAAGTTTGCATGGGAAACCGAAATGCGTGAGGGTTTTGCGATAAGTAATCCCAAAGAAAAGGCTTTTATAAATTTAAAAACGCCCCCATAACCTTTTCATTACCACATACATAGATTTACAACTATTATCTCCAAAGGGATAGTCGGAGACTCAGCAAACGGGACCAACGCCTTAACGTGCCTTCCGAAGCACGGAGGAGCTCGGGATGTTTTATATTTGGTCACCCATCCAGCGACCAGGCATTGCGAAAGTTGCTTAACGGGCAAGTTCGCAAGCCGAACGCGCTAGCCGCTGCGCCATCAAGCCCTCAGAAGAAGTCCACGTTTCACCAAAACCCCTCAAACCCCAAGCGGTCGCATGAGACCGCACCTACAAATATACACTTGACTTTGTACCGTGTTTTCATTGACTTACAGACTACTTTAGTATGAACAAGTTTGGTTATTTCGGTTCTGTGGTACATATTATGTATTGTTATCGCAAAATATCGCATAGTCTATGCTCGATTCTGTTAAATTTGACGTTGACAGATGCGCCAAAAAAAGTGTCAAAAAAAATCCAAGACTGAGGGGTGAGGACACATGTGCTCAGCGTGATAAGTGGTGAGTCCGTCGCCGCTTTATGCTGTTGGATGTATGTGCAGTGTTAAGTCTGCAAATCGCCTTTTACAACACCAAAGGGAAAAGAGGTTGGTAGTATTCTTTCAGGGATCCGATATGCTACACAGCTTATGTAACCACGCTTGCCGCAATACGGCTGTGTGTAGTAAGTACGTGTGTGAGCGCCCTTACTCTACGGAATATAGTTCTTAACTTGTGCAAGCAACATGGAAGTGCACCCTCCACTTTAATAGCTCCGACGGCAACTTGCGGGCTGACCAAGTCCACTCTCGGCTAATTATATTGATAACGCAGTGCCATCCACTCTTCGCGAGGGTGGCCAATTGAGAAGAAAATAGATAAATACATAAATGTATAAATAGATATACAGACAGATAGATAAATTATTTATTTTGTGCATACGCAAATGCACAAATACTTCTACTTAAATGAGTAGCTTCAAAATTCAAGGGTAAATTATTGTTACTTATAATTACAGTGAAAAGTTTTTAAGAGCAAATTATTGTGCTAATGATAAAAGTAGCTTAAAGTTTTTAAGACTAAAGAATTATGCTAATTAGCTTAAAGTTTTTAGAAGTTAAGTATTGTGTTACTCATATACCTAAAAACTTTCAAAGAATAAAGTAAAAGGATACTTAACTTAAAGTTTTTTAGCAATTAAGTAATATTCTACCGAATCGTCGCGGAGTTTTTGGCCGGATCCTCCGCGATCGAAAGGCGTTCCTTCAAGAACTTTATTAAAAACTGGACGAACAGACCAAACAAGAGAAAACGCACAAACGTATTACGTATTAGAAAATATTCCGAGCAACAATATGCGGTGCTTAAGCTTAATAGCACTTAGCGACAACTTGCGCTCCGCCGGCCAAGCGCACTCCTCTGCGAAAATATAAATTCGCTTAATGACGCCTCTGTTGCCGCACAGAATAATTTTCATATTTTTCCAAGTCGCAGATTGGACTTTGCGACTGTAGTTTTGGAATAAGACTCGCTAAAAACAAAAGACTGCGCTCTGTTAGCTTAAATTCAGTTTCAATTGTTTACGGCAACACAACTTTTTAAATGGTGACAGATTGTTGGTTAGTCTGCACAGTAAATGTGCTTTCTCGAACGAATTTGAACATCGGATCATTTTAAGACAACCTTCTCCGAGATGAATCGAGGTTACAGCGGCAGCAGCGGAATTCTCTGCCGGCGCATGTGTTTCCCAGCTCCTATAGTCCCGGGTCTTTTAAACACGTTGACTGCCACTAAACCAGACACGATTGAAATTTTATTGTTTGTCGGTCATCATGATGGATCTGTGGGGTACTTTGAGAGAGATAGACATCTTAAATTTGCTCCATAGAATTTAATTTATTTTAATTGTTTTAAAGTACTTACAGTGTTAAATTCACTTAAATGTGTTAATAAATGTGCCAGTGAGTGTTGGCATTTAAACAAATTCACATAACAACACCTTTATCACTAACACGTCCTTGCTGCACAACTCACTCATCAATCATCTTCGCATCGGAAAGCCTTCAATTGCTGACAATGGACAACATCAATGTCAACGAGACTATGCAGGACCTCACAACTCTGTTCCATTCTCGCATGGAGGAGTTCGAAAAAGCTCTTCAGCAGCATACGGAGTCATCTGTACCTGGAGCTCAGCTGCAAACAGTAAAGGCTCTATCGGCTGACTATCAACTATTTAAGAGCTTCGTTGTGAAAGCAGTCAGCACCTTGAAGCAGCAACTGGATCTCCTTAACACGGGTATGGACCGGATAGAAACCCACTCAAGGCGCAAGGTTCTGCTGATCCATGGTTTACCGGAGGATTCCAAGGAAAATGTGGCCGCCAGAGTGCAGGAGGTGCTGAGTGTCAGGATGAAGTTGACTCAAGTGCGACCCGAGTGTATCGAGACCTGCCATCGTCTTGGAGCTGCCAAAAAAGATAGGACTCGCCCGGTATTACTCCGTTTTGCAACATACAGTCATAGATCTACTGTATGGAATGCAAAGACTACGTTGAAAGGCTCGAGAATCTCCGTATCAGAATTTCTAACAAAGTCCAGGCAGAACGTATTTGCGGCAGCCCGTAAATATTTTGGCATCAAGAACTGTTGGACGTCTGATGGCATTATAGTGGTGCTGCTACCAGACAAAACCAGGCGGAAGATTACATCATTTGCTGAACTACAACTACTCCAGGCCAGTATTCCATGCACTGCAGGCAGATAGGTTATCTTTCGCCTAAACTTGTTCATTTCACACTGTAGGGTATCTGCACCTTGGATGAGTTGGTTTAAAATTGTTGTTGGTGCGTAGCACTTCGTTAGTTTTACTTTGCTTTACCCACTTTTACTTTTTTAAGTAGAACTCGTTTTCAATTTTTGTAAAATTATGTTACTTTTTGTTTGATATTAACTGTCAATGTCAAGTTGTCAACTGTCAATGTCCATCTCCCTGTCTTGTGAATGTTGCGTTCGGAAACCATTTTGAATTGTAATCTTGTTTCGATGTTTTGTGTACGAGTGTTAATCTCTAATGTCTTGCCAACGCTCGCTGGTGGTTTTATATTTTCATTTTATTTATTTATTTATTTTTAGTTATTTTTATATTTTATTAGGTTAAATGCCAGGTTGTTTATTTATTTTTGTTTAGTCGTGTATTTATTATTTATTTTTCTGATAGCTCAGACGAATTTGAAAGTGCTTGTAGCGATTTTTCCACATCTTCTGACACCGATGCTCTCTCACTGGATGTTAAGCTGCAATCAATTTTCCATAGAAAATCCAACTTCCTTAACCTGGTGCACATTAACGCGCAGAGTGTCCCTGCGCATATAGCTGATTTAAACGTATCTTTTAACAGCGGCATTGTCGATGGAATATTAGTTTCCGAGTCTTGGCTTAAACCGTCTCTTCAATCTCCACTTTTCTCAATTAATGGGTATAAGCTTTTCCGTAACGACAGGGTTGGGGCTGGTGGTGGTGGTGTCTGTATATACATCAAGGACCACATCCCGTGCTCTGTTGTCAGCCAGTCTCCTGGTACATACACCGGGTCCTTGGAATATCTGTTCTTGGAGCTTAGCCTACATCACTCCATTATTCTGGTGGGAGCGGTTTACAGTCCCAGTAGTCATGTAAATTATTTTGAATCATTTGAGACAACCCTTGAATCCCTTAGTTCTTCTTACAACCATGTAATATTGATGGGTGATCTTAATACTTGTCTACTCAAAAATAACTCCCGGTCCTGTCGTCTTAATTCTATTGTAACGTCTGTCAACTTTGTTTTGCTCCCACTCTCGGCCACCCATCATTTTCCTAATTGTCAGCCATCTCTCTTAGACGTACAGATAGTTTCAAGTCCAGATTCAGTCCTTTTACATGGACAAACTACTGCCCCATTCTCATACCATGATCTCATATTTCTATCCTATCGAGTACGCAAACCCAAACCAAAAACCAAAGTCCTTTTTCGCCGTAATTTTGGTGGTGTATGTGTGGAACGCTTGAGGGAAGATTTTACTGAAATTGACTGGTCTGCATTGTTTGCGGCTTGCACAGTTAATGAGAAAGTTAATATTTTCAATAAAAATTTAACACACCTATATGATACACACGCTCCTCTCAGACCAGTGCGCGTTAAACACCTTCCTGCGCCATGGCTATCACCTATAATTAAAAAGACCATGCAACGCAGGGATAAGGCCAAGTCTGTTCTTAAGAGGTTTCCAAGTGATGATAATTTGCACTCCTATAAAAAGCTGCGCAACCTCTGCAACAGACTTTGTCGGGATGCCAAAAGGCGATACATTCATTCTTCGCTACACGACCTACCTCCAGCTCAAATCTGGAAGTTTTTAAGGACCATAGGTGTGGGTAGGGATGGGGATCGCAGCGGTTCTGGTGACTTACCTGACCTTACTCTGCTTAACAAACATTTTACTAACTCACCAGTTACTGTTGCCGATTCTACCAAAGCCGCCACGCTTGCCATGCTGGACAGTGCTGCCCGTCCTGACTGCGAGCCTTTCACATTTCGCGAGGTCGCTGTGGGGGAGGTTAAGAAAAGCATTCTTTCTATAACTTCCAAAGCTGTAGGTGAAGATGGCATTTGCCGTGACATGCTTATACCTATCCTTGACGACGTGGTGCCAATTATCACTCACATTATAAATTCTTCGCTAGCAACCAACGTCTTCCCTAGTGAGTGGAAATTGGCCCATGTTATTCCCATCCCGAAGAGCTCCTCCCCAAACACTTTTTCTCAATTCCGTCCCATCTCTATCCTTCCATTCCTCTCCAAGGTCCTTGAAGGTGCTGTTCAAAAACAACTGTGTGCATTTGTTTCCCAAAATAGCTTATTAAGTTCATACCAATCTGGTTTTCGTCCTGGCCATAGCACAGTTACCGCGTTGCTAAACGTCACAGACGATATTCGCCATGCCATGGACAACCGATTGTTTACGATTATTGTGTTACTCGACTTTAGCAGTGCCTTCAACTCTATTGACCATGACATCCTTCTTTCCATTCTCCGCTCTCTTAACTTTACCCCCGCTGCGATATCTTGGTTCTCAGACTACCTCTGCAATCGTTGCCAGAGAACCAAGAATGATGACTCTTTTTCGGAGTGGGCTCCGCTGACTACGGGTGTGCCACAAGGTGGTGTACTCTCACCCCTCCTCTTCCCTTTATTTATAAATGAGCTCACTAAAGTAATTTCATCCACGTACCACCTATATGCAGACGACTTGCAAATTTATAAACATTTTGATGCAGCCAACACACGCTCCGCTATCGAAGCGATTAACAACGATCTTCTCTTGGTGAAGACTTGGGCTGATGCATTTGGATTGCTTGTGAACCCAGCGAAGTCGCAAGCAATCATTATTGGTAGCAATAGGCTGTACGGCAAATTGGATTTTAATGATCTTCCCGATATCTCGTATGATGGTGTGAAGCTTGCATATGCCGAAAAAACCAAAAACCTAGGAATCATTATTGATCACACGCTATCTTGGAGATCACAGGTAAATGAGGTGAGTCGGCGCATGCACTATTCTTATCATTCCCTCAAGCGACTTCAGTTTTTCTTACCGTACAATACCAAAATTATGCTTGCTCAGTCCCTTTTGCTCCCTCTTCTCGACTATGCCGATGTTTGCTATTTAGATGCTACTGAGGAGTTACTTAACAAACTGGAACGACTGCAAAACCTGGCAATCCGATTTATATTTGGTTTGCGTAAGTATGACCATGTTTCAGAATTCCGGTCAAAGTTACACAAAGGAGGCAAAGCACATCCTTTGCCTCCTTTTCAAAATTCTTAACTATCCCCAACTTCCACATTATCTACGATCCCGATTTAACCTCTTACCAGACTCTTCCCGGCCTAAACGTTCCTGTGACACAAGAACCCTCCTTTATCCTCAATCCAACTCCAAATTTTTCCACAATTCGTTCACAGTGAATGCAGCCAGAATGTGGAATAAACTGCCTGCCAGTATCCGTGACAGCTCATCGGTGGAATCGTTCAAACACAAGCTCAAAGAGTACTACCTGTCCAACGCTATTATTAATCAGTAACTTAATTTATTAAATTAATGTTGTTTATTATTATATGTATATATTGTGTATATGTTATGTATTTATGTATTTATATATTATGTAGGTATGCTTATATATGTATAAATAGGTAATAAGTATATGTAGTTACGGATCAAATTATTTATTTGTCTGTCTTATCTAAGTGTGTATTTAAATTTACATTTTATTAGTCCCGCATACTTGCTTTTTTTAAAACTACAGCTAGGGTTGGCTGGAAGAGATCTCTTTTAGAGATAAGCTCAGCCTTGTATGTCTTGTGTAACGTGTGTGTAAATGTTATTTATTTGTACAATAAAGGATAATAATAATGACGCCCAGCATAAATGCCGTATGCGCTCTTGTTACCATGCTTGTTCCACGGTGAGGAGCGCTACCGTTATTTTGGACTGCATAGGCTGCTTACCATGAGGCAGGATGAAGTCACTATGACGTGTCACATAAAAAAAAAGAAGCGTCCGGCAAAGTTGATATGAACACCATATCTGTCGTGTTTAAAAATAAATTTAAATTTCTTTAACATATCGGGTTCGACGCAACTATACTATAGTGGCTCTGTCTTATCCTTCCTTCATTAGATCTCATACCTTCGACGGCGCATATTACTTATACCTATCATCTACTAGCCTCTATCATCTATGGCCCGCACGCGACTTCGTTCGCTTCACGCATCCCGTGAAGAATTTCCAAAAACTTTTTTTCATAAAATATTGTCCTGACCTAATGGTCAATGGTCATATTATAGTAATATACATACATACACATTATCTTGACTATTATCCCAGAAGGGTGAGTCAGAGACTAAGCAATGAGAACTGCAAAAGCAGTCCTCTACCATAGTCCACTTTTCACCAAATAGCGACTACACATGTGCTCAGCGTGACAGTTGGTGTGTCCATCGCTGCTCTATGCTGTTGGATATATGTGCAGTCTTTAGTCCGTTAGTCGCCTTTTACGACACCCAAGGGAAGAGAGGGGGTGGTAGTATTCTTTCACCGCCACGCGACACGGTTAATTTAGTTTCTTTAATTTTATTTTTTAATTTGTTTTTTTTGTAGGTATTTTAAAAAAAATTAAAATATTATTCATGTAGGTGCTACAATCGTGTACTTTCTAATGTAGGTTAGTTTACAGCAAAAAGAATCAGACAAATTTGTCGAGCTGTTCTCGAGTTTTGCGCTTAGCGACGCTTTTAAGCGATTCATTTTTATTCATAAATGATTTTCTTAGTATTTAAATTAATACATTGTTTAATCATTACACATTTTTCATTAAAAAAGCATTTAATTTCGAAAATGAGATTATATCAAACAGCATGTTACTTGATGGACTGAATTCACTGGCTCGTAAAACAAATAATGGCAACCGAATAAAACGGAAATGACATCAAAAACATTCCTCGCAATCGCAACACATGAATCGACATGTGCGATTGTCGAAAAAGTTCTAATGAACGAACTCCCGAAGCATTCGGCACATCGCGGACTGTAATTACGTTACAGAAGGACAGACGCCATATTGGAACGAGTTACAAAGCCACGATTTAGGTAGCATTCATTAAAATTCATTTTTTGAAACATAATAGTAGGTTACAGAACGTACCATTTTTTTTATTGTAAGAAGGAGGCAAACGAGCAGGCGGGTCACCTGATGGAGAGCAATCACCGCCGCCCATGGACACCCGCAAAACCAGAGGAGTCGCAGATGCGTTGCCGACCTTTAAGAAAGGAATAGGGTTAAGGAAGGAATAGGAATTGTGTGTGGGGGGGAAGGGCTTCCGGAACTCCCACTGGCCGGACAAAACACAACAGCACCAAGTGCCATTATTTCACGCCGTTTATTCATGAGAGGGTGGTATTACGCCGGGGAGCCGGTCCAATGCATGCTGCAACGCAGCGTGGCTCTACCACTCAGAAAATACCAACCATAAAATTCCTTCTCAAAATTATTCCCTGGCAAAATGTTCAATTATTAATAACTTTTTTACTTTAACTCTTTATTAAATGCTTCTAAATATTATTCTAGCAAAATACCGTAACAAAAAACCTCAAAAAGAAATTCAGACAACGACTTAAATATAGAATAAGAAATTAAATATAGAATAAGTCGTGGGCTTGGAACCCCACGCCTGAGGTAGCTCTCTTCTGTTCCAAATGATTATACTTTAAGAAACGGCAATTTTGTATTATTTTGGACAACGGTACCTAGAGTACGCGAATACTTTTGTTCCTCAAAGTAATCACAATTTACGAGTGTAGAATAGAATTAGAAAAATGTTAATATCTAAATACAATCACACTTACTTACTTATCTAAATACAATTTAGTTCTAATTAGGTCAAATTCTGTATTTCTAAGTTAGCTTCAACTTTTTATGAGTTGCTGTAATTTGGCAGCGACAGACCGCAGCTTCCCATTGGCCACGATCCTGACAAACTTCTTATGCTTTATTTACTCTCATACCATTATTCACACATGCTCCACGGTTTAGGTATGTGGTTTAGGTTACCCTTGATATGTCCTTTCACGTGATCGGAATACATGATAAATAGCAATACAATGTCGCACATCCTATTTTTTTGTCTTCTTCATCACAATACGTTGCGATTTACGCTAACCCGAATATCATTAACTTCATCCCTTGAAATTTGTAAACCGATCTATTTCCATCAGCCAAATATCATGTTCATTTTAAAAGCACCTCCTTTAGAATTAACCGATGCCGACGCTCTCAATCAAGGGAACCAGATATGCCATTACTCAAACTGTCTCAGCATAACCTACAGGATTGTAACGTAATAATACGCGGGAAACTCGTTAGATAGAGTAGATATTCACGCACAAGCTGTTTATTGAAGCATTGTGCTACGGCGCCATTGTTTGTATTTGTGTATGACATGTGATGGTACATTTGCGGCTTCTCATATCCGTTTTCAATGATTGTGCTTTCTGATTATCTCGGGAAGCTTAAAGACTTTAGGCGTGTATACTTAATATGTTTATGGCAAAATCATAAAGTACATAAAATATTACCGATGGTAACAAAATATAAAACATCAAATCATGGACATTGTCGGGCACGCAATTTTAAAAAAAAGGAGAGATCAAGCGAAAGAGACAGTCAGTAAACTCAATAATTATTCAAAGTATTATTTGCCTTTATTTACTTTAAAGGTACGCTGGTTATTTAAGTTAATATCCTATCATCATAAGCCTCTTACATCTATAAAAGACGATTTCAGCAGCGTCCAATTTCATTGTATGTTTTGGCTTTTACCTACTTAAATGGCTAGCAAGGTCAATACGGAAGCTACACTATTGAGTACCTACCTGGTGATATGTATAGGATTTATTGTATTGCGTCTGTGGCGTTTGTCACGCTGTTGTAGAATTAGTAGTTTAAGAGCTCAGCTGTTGTAATATTAGACACAATAGAAATTCAATTGTTAAGAGGGTGCGACGCGATCGCAAAATGTGACAAAAGTCTCATAATGTACTTTAAAGCAAAATCATCCATATTGACATTTAAAATTAGAACAATTCTGCTTTGAAGTTTCAGACCTAGTAATTTGATTAGGGCAATGTTTTTATTCAGCAAAATGTATAAACCATCACGCGCTTGTGTTAAAAATTAAAATTTACTTTTTTAAGATGGGGGCGACCTGCGGAATGTCAATACAAATATTTTCATGTAAGAATTATTGTTTTATGCGTAAAATTAAAAAAGTTGTCGAAAAAGGAATGTTACAGGAAGCATTACATTTAGGTATGTATTGTTTGTTATTGTTTAAAGAATTTGTTTCAAATTTCAACAAGGCCACGACCTTGTGCAATTATTAGGCTAACTTAAGTAATTCTTTTAATGTATTTAACTAATTCAGCGCATAGTAGGTACAAGTAACTTAAAAATACGTAAATTTTCACAATTTCGTGCAGGATCCCCTTAACAACCTCTAGGAGTCTACGTGACAGACAAGGGAAAACTTCATTGATACGCTCTAGTTGTCACTCCCACAGACGAGTGCCGCTACAAGGCCTCTAAGTGACTATTGCAGTACTAGCTACGAGTAGCCGTGTCGCCGCTTGCGAATTTAAAATGTGTATGACTACGAGGAGCATGTATGAAAAACGTTAAGAGAGAAAATGAAGCAAAGAATGTGTCAGATCGTAGCTAATGGAAATCTGTGGCCTCTTTCTGCCTACCGAGGTAGGGTTGCCACCCGTACTCTAAAGTAGAGTATTGTCCTCTTATTCATGTAGGCGTACTTTATAATCTACGACACCAATAAAGTACGCTAAAATACTTTATTTACGAAAAACTGATTATTACTGCTCGTTACTGGTTATGAGTACCTAAAAGACTAAATAAACTGGTATCCACAGGGACAAAATTTTTATTGCAAAGAGGCTGTAAATATCTTCAAGAAAGACAAAAAATTTATAAATGTAGCAAAGAGCAACAAAAAATACGTTTTAAGGACAAATAAGTAAATACTCTTTTTATATGCTATCCAGTTGCGTTTTAGACCAACTGATACTAACCCCTTTATTTTTGTTCTAACAAAATGAAAAAATACTTTATTCGTCCTAAAAAAAGGTGGAAACCCTAACCGAGGGGTAGGCATCCAGTAGGCACAATACATACATACATAAATTTACGTTTTTGTTTTACGGTTACATTATTATTATCCCCTAAGGGTTAGTCAGAGACTAGGCAATGAGGCAGCAAAAGCAGTTCTCTAACATAGTCCACTTTTCACCAAATTACGACTGCACATGTGCTCAGCGTGACAGGTGGTGAGCCCATCGCCGCATTATGCTGTTGGATGTATGTGCAGTCTTTAGTCCGTTAGTCGCCTTCTACGACACCCAAGGGAAGACAGGAGACGGTAGTATTTTTTCACCGCTACGCGACGCGGATAAAAAAAGATCATCTTTATTCAGTTTTTAATAAAAAAAATTTCAACAGCATTTATGAAGTACACCGATGCATACTGTACATCTAGTCATGCAAACGATTTTAATTGTTACTTAGCCTTTTTTATCGAACACAAAGAGCAGCAGGAACCATACCTGGAACAGACAAAGAGAGTAATCAGCGTAACCGAAGCAAGGACGGGCACACTCTCACAAAATGATCAGATTTGATCTTGTATTCAGCGCTCGTCGTATTATAAAGCAGTATGGACCCCCGTCAATACTAGAACAATTAGGGGATGGACGTGGGTCGCTTACGACCCCTACCAAGAGTTCGACGAGAGAATTTTACATGGAACGGCCATATCAGTCGCAGAACCGATAACCGTTGGGGTCGATGAGTTCTGGAGTGGAGACCGCATATCGGCAAGCGTAGCGGAGGACGCCCTCTGACTAGGTGGAGCGACGATCTTCGCAAGGTGGCCAGCAAAAGCAGGATGAGAGTAGCCGCGAATCGTGCTCAGTGACTTTCTACCTATGTCCAGCAGTTGACAAGGCTGATAACGATGATGAACTTTTGCATAGGTACCGTAGCGACAGTATAGCCCTCTAATAGTGCCCTCACTATAATTTTGTTATAAAGAACGTACTTAAGAAACATATCCAATCACAGTTGGTAGGATTCAATAAACTGCGACTGGATGGCTACCAATACTAGTATTACCATAATACCTATATCTGCCGCCAAGCAGTATTATTTTACACTGCCGCGTTTCGGTTAGAAGGGTACTTTGTTTTTGGGGGTTAAAGTTACTCGCATCCGTAGGTTTACCCTTGAGACCCTACACGTGACCCCTGGGTGGTGCTAAATGAGTGACACTGACTGAGTGGTAGAGCCACGCTGCGTTGCAGCACGTATTGGGCCGGCTCGCCCGGCGTTATACCACCCTCTCACGAATATCCGGCGTGAAATAATAGCACATGGTGCTGTTGTGTTTCGTCCGGTCAGTGAGGGTTCCGGAGGCCCTTCCCCCCCCACCCCTCACAATTCCTATTCCTTCCGAAAACCTATTCTTTCCTTAAAGGCTGGCAACGTGCTTGCGATTCCTCTGGTTTTGCGGGTGTCCATGGGCGTTGGTGATTACTCTCCATCAGGTGACCCGCCTGCTCGTTTGCCTCCTTCTATTATATAATAAAAAAAACTAGATCCTGTAAAATTACCGGGCATGGTACCGGTAAAGCTTCAGGCCTTATGGTATGTAGTTTTAGAGTCGGGTCAGCAGCGCGTGCGTTTTGCCCTCGGTGTCGCGCATAGTATTGTCCATAGCTTGAGGTAGCCACTTTGTATAGGGCAGGCCGTATGCTTGTTTGCCAGCTATCATAATTTTTTTTATTCATCCCTGCTTGTCCCTCTGCTGGGCAAAGGTCTCCCTACCCTCCTTCCACTCTTCACGGTTTAGGGCTGTAACTTTTTAGTCCTTCATATTATTATCATTCTCTTTATTTAAAATATATCTTACGTAATTTTTTTTACAATATTATAAATAAAAAAACATATTTACAAAATAAAATATCATAAAAAACTTAACTTAGGTTGCCACCGGCAGCGGGGATTGACCCAAGCTATCGGTGGTTAGGGCTGCAGAGTGAGGAACCTCCTGACAATACGTGCCGTGTCAAGGAGTACTGCCTTCTGTATCTGACCCTTGACCCAACCTTTTAGCGAGAGCCATATATTATTATTATCATTATTATTACATATTATAAAGTAAAGTAGACGTTTTCCCGTATTTGTGGCTCCGCTTTCCTCATCTAAAGCATGTGATGCATTGTTGCGCGGTTTTCACTAAGAAAGATCAATAAAGGACGATGTTTTTCTTCAGATAATTTATAGATGTTTTGTACAAAATGGATGAAGTATGATGGTATCACTAAGTTAGCGTGGACGAAGACGCGGACGGCCCGATAATCATAAATAAAACATTTAAACATCCCATTCGAGCTTCCTGAGACTGGTTGATTTTTTTTTTAGTAAACATTTTATCCTATGTCTATAGAGCATTGTGAATGCAAAATTTCAATAATAAAGATACAAATAAAACAGTTCGTAAACTAATACTGAAAATGACAATTAGTAGGGGCGACGAAGTCCAGTCAAATAGCATTAGCGGAAACATTGGACTTACGGTGAATAGTAATTGGTGCCGGGATTAATGTTGTGCTCCTATAAGGCTGCGATGGCATCCAATAGGCGATAGGGGTTTTGTCTCTTTTATGTATTTATAATAATGACACTATATAATTTAAGTAAATAAAAAATTACATTCTGGCTATATACCTACTAATATATTTTAAGACAATTTTGTTATTATTGGGAATTCTGAAAAGAACACTTTCTGTCATACCCTCCAACTTTGCCCTTCCGTCCTATCTTTGCCCACTGACCAAAAATAAATTAAAATAATTTTTTTGTACTATATAAATTAACTTTTTTGCTCTTTGCTAGTAATCTACGGTATTTATACTGGCAACGCTGGTATGTCAAATGATTCTAACCCATTTCATTAAGTCAACCGGCGACGTCAAAGTCGGGTGTGTAAAGTGGTGCAAATTTTACTGGCTAAAAACTTCTCCGAAGGGTCCGAAACTACTTAAGGTACGTGATTATGACTGGCAGCATAGGATAAACCATTTGAAATAAGGAATATTTGTTGATTTCAGTCTAAAAATGTTTTTTATTTTTTAAGTTATGGTCTTGGGAAATTTTAGGTAGTGTGGCGCGAAACTAGCAGTGCCAACATTGCCCAACGGGATTTGTGTGCTAGGGCTACCACATTGTTGAAAATTTATAATGTTACTTTTTGTTGTAGTCAGACAGACGCCAGTAACTGAACCTACCACTGTCATTGTGAATCGATCAATATAGATTAGAGAAATTTGACAGTTTTGAGTAGGTTGACCTGCTGGCGTGTGTACCTATCAACCTATTGTGGTTTCGTAGATAAGCTAAACAGCAGGTAGGTAGGCATCAACAATTTGGTACTGGATATCTTCTTCTTCTTAGTCGCTTCACTCTTGCCAGAGTGGTCGTGGTTATCACGTTCCGGTAGGTTGGGCAGCAGGCAGTGCCCGCCGCACGACATCCTGCCACCTCTGCCTGCTGGTCGTTAATCGGGCACATTCGTGCACGGGAGCGCCCACCGCAGCCTTCACTTGGTCTGTCCATCTCATTGGGGATCTCCCTCGTGGTCTTGTGCTCTCAACTTTCCCTTGCACGACAAGACGTTCTATGGAGTTGTTTCTACGCCGACTAACATGCCCAAAGAATTTCAGGATCCGCCTGCGCACTTGGGTGGATAGGCGCTCTTTTATGCCAAGCTCATCAAGGATGGAGGCATTTGTTCGGAACTCGGTCCAAGAGACCCCGAGCATCCTCCTTCTACTGGATATCTAGCAAACATTTTTTTTTTTCTAGAATTCTAAAGTGATTTGTGTTTGCGTTGGCTACATTTTTCGCTATCAATTAAAAAATGTTTACGGGGTAGGTACCTATGCCACCACTTTGGAAATATAGGTAGGTACTGATTTTTTTCAGAATGGGGAATCCTAAACCCCTATAAAAAGCGGAAGAGTAGAAGAAAGTTAGGAACTCAGGTATATAAAAATTATAGGGCCGAAATATTAGAAATACAAGTTGAGTCGGTAAAGAACAAAACAATTAGATACTTGCCCACTTAAATATTTATTTTCATAAGAATGTTCGAAACTTTTATATTTTAAAAGTAATCAATTACCTAAAATTTTATTACATTTGTGTACCCCGCTTCCCAAATATTTTTGTATGAAAATTCTTAAAATAGTCTACCTTACTTTGCCCACCTCATTCACGACGTTACTAAAATAGGTTTGATCATTTTTAGTATCACGTTCGCATCTTTGCACAGTTATAAATGTTGGCTTCAAAAAATCAGCCACATGTCTTAAAATGGCTGAGAAATTTAAAGGCAATGTTGGGCACTTTTTCACTTTACTTTGCCCGCGTCTTCCTTCTTCATTTTTAGAGAAACTATATACCTAGAAAACAAAGATATCAAGCAAATATTTTGGCTCTAAACTTGTTTTCTAAACGAATATTGACCTAGGTGCTGTTTGTTTGCCATACTTCCAAAGTCAAAGTCAAAGTCAAATTATTTATTTAATGTAAATCTTTACAGGCACTTATTGACGTCAATACTAATAATAATAAAAAAACAGTTAACTAACTTATAGTTAAGACTTAATAACTAATCTAACGAGCTATTATAGTCTGTACCAGACAAATGCGCATTGCTACCCCCAGTACCACTGCACGCCGAAACAGAATCGCGTCGAACCGAAATATAAGCCGTGGTCATAGAATTGTGTAATATGATTTCCAATTATCGTATTGATACTGTGGTAAGTAATATAAATTGGAGAGTTTTTGAAGTAAAATAAAGTAGCGGCTGAAATGAGTTTTGGAAAACATTAGTACCTAACCAATAAGGTTGACATTTTTAATCATTCAAATATCTTTTTTTATAAAAACTTAAGCATAAAAAAACGTCAAAAATTAATAAGCATAAACTTGTGTGTTTTAAAATTGTTTCGTTTTTCGTCTTGGTACAAGCACAGAATAACTAATACTACTACCGTACAGAAGGTTCACCCTCCAACGACCCCCACGCGAAACTGAAACCTATCTCGAGACCCGAGCGTTCATATTCCGATAAGCACAGCCGACTCGATATCGATTTGACGTCCGTCAGAAGCGCAGGCTTTACGCGCGCGCGTATATAGGGATTACGAGTTAAGAGGAAACACCACGCCGACGCGGCACCCAAAACTCCCAAACAAAACACATAAAAACGACGCCCCGCAGCCCCCTTCCAAAACCGGACCAACCCCCACCACCCCTTCAGCAACGGTTAAAGAAAGAGACCCTTCATGTCCGTATGCTTGATTCCTTTGCATTAAGTCATTTATTTAATAACCAGGAGCCTTCAAAATTAAGCGAAATCACTTCGTTTTAAGGCGTCTTCAGAAACATTAAGTAACTCGTTTAAAAAAAAAAAATCAAACACACAGACACAGAAAACCTCCTCCCCCAACCGACGCTTAAATAAAAATTGGTCCACCTCTGAAGGAGGAAACAGGGGACCACGAAACGCCGCTCCCCCGCGCCCCGCATGAGAATCCCGAACGCCACGCCGACGCAGTGCTTCCTCTCAAGGCTAGATAGATCGCGCTTTAAGTTTTTTCAAACCATCTGAGACATAGAAAATAATGGTTCAAATTCTGGAAAAAAAAAACTATGTATTAGTTATGGATCCAATCTATTCAAAGTCTCATTCAGTTACAAAATCCAATAAACATCACTCGATAAAAAAAATAATAATAATAATAAAATAAATAAAATAAACCCAAAGCTACCCCTTTTTGTAATGTTTTTTAATATTATGACTAAGCTACTGATAGATAGATAGATAAAAACTTTATTTACTGCTAAAAGACACACACATGTTGGTACACAAAATCACAATAAAAAACATAGTACAAAAAAAGTCTTTGTCAGTAATCGAAACAGAGAAAAAAACGGGCAATGTTGCAGGGTATTACGGTTCTTGTTCAGTGAGTGAAAATCACGAGCCGGTTGAATGATAGGAGTTAAAAGAGATACAAGAGGAAGAAAAGAAAACACATATTTGTCAAAACTCAAAAAAAAGGATCAACGTAATATTAAATTAGCATTGAAATAATAACATTTTTGTTATGAAACAATTTGCTGTTGGCCTCTTTTGTCCTCTACAATGTAACCGGATTTATAGGCGGCGAGTAGTGACCGAACAATTCCCGAAGATTTTCTATGGACTAGAATCCTTCGACGTCCTTGGATGAGAGATAGTGTAATGAAAAAATAGCACATCCAGTGAACCTAATATGTTTCATAAGGCTTACGCAAAAACCACACATTGAAATGAAACACTTTTTACGGATTACTTGCGTTTAACTGAATTGACGTCATATTATTAAAACAGCACCATTTTACTTAGTTTTACATATAACAGAAACGAAGAGAGTGGGAAACATGAGATGGAAATATAAACAATAATAAAGGTTTTATGGTGTTCAAGGGTACTTTAATTTGCCTACCCATCCGGTAACCCGGCATTGAGAAAGCATTGTGATGCCATCACATGCACGATCGCTACCTGGACGTGGTAGTCTCCACGGAAATAGTTCTATGATGTTAAAGAATTTAATATCATTATTAATTTTATGGTAAAATTTCTTTGTTGTCTCAGTCATAAAAGTCTGGTACAGTAATTATTTCCTGCTATCTCTTATTGTTAGTGGAAAAAGCCTTTATAAATTGCAAATGAAAAGGGTGGAACCCAAATACAATAATCTGGCGGAGACCAGAAAGTTATTATTTTTTATTATAGTTCGAATACTCTCGCAATACTTTACTAGCTACTTATGTATTATAGTTATAAGAATAGCGAATGGGAATAGTTAAAGCAATAACCACGACAAATAATAATCTACTAAGGTAAGTTTATTAAAGTGTTTTTCAGCAACATAATATCTAGAACGTCCTCGGCAATGTGAAACTTTTGTGTGACATATTTTGCTTTCAAGTGTCCTCTTTCCAGTTTGTTCGTGTACATTGAAAAAGTAAAATTCGACGGGAAGTCTATGCCAGCGACAATACAAAAATATTCATACCCCTTTTGTCAATACTATTTCCGAATGTTAAAAAATAATTTAAATTCATGGTCACCCTACACTGGCTCCAACATGCTCGTAGATTGACGTATGAAAAGCTATTCGTTGAGCCCGCGCGCGATTGATGAATGCAGACCCGTACACCGTCATAAAGTGCTTTATCTCTGTCGCTGCAGCCTTTCTGTACATTTCATTTTCATTAAAATAATAGTCGAAATTCGAAAAAAAAAACAAAAATTGTGGGCACCATACCAACGACCAAACCTAGGTACTTACATTATTGCTATAAGCTCTAATTTAATTTTACACGAGATTATGTTTCTTCAACTCTAAGAGAGGATCACCTCTGTAACTCATTGATTGATCACCTGTGTTACTATGCATATACTATGCAAACATTTTCCCTATTATGCCTCTATGAAAATATTGAGTGACTATTGCCATGATAAAAGCTTCAGGCACTATCGTTAACGTCAAGCAATTTTACCTAGACAGAGGTTTGTGGTTTAAGAACTATATTTTCTTATAAAGAAATAACATAATTTCACTATTTCAATTTTTCAGGTTTATCTTTCACTACCAATTTAATAAGTGAAAGCTAGCTCACACTTTAACGGCTACGACAAAAGCCTTTATATCTTGAAATAGAATAAACCTACTGTAAACTTGATTGTAGCCAGACTGTAGCTATCGGGAGACGAGATTAAAGACACCAATAGAGGACAGTGTCGTAAATGAATGCTCCCCCAATCCAATAATGCGCTTAGTGCTTATCGCTGTTGCAGTCTTCGGCATTGTTACTTTCTTAACTTGAATTTAGATCACAGAACAGACGAAAGAGATCTTTAGTTCAGTCGTTTAGATGTAGCTGCTCTACCTCATAAGCATAGCATTTTAGTAATAGCCTACAATTTTATCTGTTTGATTGAAAAATAAAAATATATCCATTAATTTAAGATAGATAAAAGGTGACTGCCAGTGAGGCCATATGCATACAGTTCAAAACATTAGTTAACAATAAAGTATCTTCAGCGGGTTAAAAAATGAAAGAAAGGTAACTTTGTGTGAAACTCTACCATCACTTTGGAAAAACAAGTTTGTTTAGGTTTCTGGCCAGAAATACTTAGAAATAATCCTTAGAAAAAATCCTTTCCAAAAGAAAGGAGATGATGGATGTTATGGTGAAAAAGACAAAAGCTTATACACTAGTTATTATATTAACGAAGGAGTAGGAAAGTGGTAGCGGTAAGTAAATCAATAATATAATAGATCAAAGACTTCCAGAAGTACATAGTATATTGATTTGATGCAGGCTATCGATCACTCCAGTAAGCCTTAATCGACAATCGAAAATGGCTAAAACGGGTGAAATCGTGCGGCAGAATTGATGACAATGCACTATGAGTCGCGGTTGCACTGTCCGATTGCGGAGGCACTCCAAATTTATGAGGGCGTAATTGAATGGCACTCGGTTTATTTCTACGGGAAGATAGACTATGAACTGTTGAGTCAGTGAAAAATTGTGGCATTTTGATAGCGTTGCTTTCATGCCATTTCATTTAATTTTACTACCAATTGTACAGCACAAATGTTGACCACGTCATTCGCGTTCTGTTACGTTTTCAGCTTTAAAAAAGTAAAAGAAAAGGTTCTATTTAAAGAGATTAAGAGTAACTTAGGGGTCTAAGAATCACTTAATTTAGTAAAGCATATTCATTTGCTTTTCTTACTAACCTAACTAAAGTTTTCGAACTAAAGGAAACTTTTAATAGCATATATAAATCCAAAGAGACCCTTCGAGTTAAATATGTTTATTTCGAACGGAATGAGCAAATCCAACACCATCAATAGCCCCAAATACGGAAATCTAGTCTAACAGCGGCCAAAGTCGTTAAGCACTACAAACTGCGCACGCATCATTAACCACAATTACCGTTTTGCGTACCTACCAAATTCTGAACAATAAAATAATCAAACTTTCAACTTTAACTCTATACAAATAGGTATCATCTTCCGATTACCAAGATGTTTGCACAAATAACTTGTACTTTATTGCCATTCGTAGACAACTTTGAGCATTATCCACATCCGTTGCGGTTAGATTTCTTGAGATATATTGCTGTTTGGTCGTCGTCTCTGCAATAATTATTTTCATATCACAACATCCGTAGCTTGATAAACGAGCTCAATATTGTCAGTAGGCTATTTTTCTTCTTTGGTCTCGAAGATCCGGGCAGGACAACAATGGTAGGAGATTATTTAATATTCCAGGAGAACATAATTCCTGAATGCCAGATACTTAAACAATTTCAAGAACTTAATGCCTTTAAATCATTGTATCTACAATGTGTTATCTATTTACTAATCTGTAGCCTCCTTATAAAATATTGGCATTGCATTGTATTGGAAAACTACACTTAAATTTTTGTAGTAG
Source organism: Scoparia ambigualis (assembly GCA_963921215.1). Taxonomy (NCBI): domain Eukaryota; kingdom Metazoa; phylum Arthropoda; class Insecta; order Lepidoptera; family Crambidae; genus Scoparia; species Scoparia ambigualis. The sequence goes on from OY992504.1 coordinate 6,430,762, forward strand.
GTACTCACATATTTTGTATTTGTCACTTTTAGTAGTTTTTTTTAGTTTCAGATAGTTTTAACGACATCTTAGAATTTGTTTCTTAAAAATGATAAACGACATGTTTGATAAAAAACTAGGAGATGAGGCAAGGAGCCTTGTCCTTAGATTATTCGTTATAATTGGATAAGTGTAATCGTAAATATCCTGAGAGGTACAAAAAAATTTAATAAAGAACCTTTCGAATGCCAAATGTATTCAAAATTATTTCTGCTTCAATTGAATTCCGAATCGTTCAGAAGGTCTTGCAAACCATAAATAATGTTCGAATGCGAAAATTGTCTAACTTAAGCGCTGTTTAACTGTTTCCAATCTTTAGCAAGTCTCTTTGGTAATCCACTGTAGATCATCAAAGTGAGTTTAAAGGATTTGGAAATTCGGGCTTGGGCATTCGGTTGGCTTGTCACGGCTTCCTTTACAAATTCTAATTCCGTGATAACTTTATAATAAGACGGCCATACAAAACAATACAATTATTTTTGACTTTGAATGTGTCTTTATGTTTTTCAGTTGACATTTTTGCGTTGCTATACGAGTAGTATTATGGTATTTGTTAATGTAAAAAGCTTCGATCCTTAGCAGATTTGAAGAGACTTGAAAATTTCAATAGCTTAAGATCATACCTACTCGTACACAATATAATAAGTCGTGTATGCTAAATTATACAAAATAATGTTTTCTCAAGCAGATGCTAACATCTAAAACATAGGTAAATAGCAAAAAGCAGGCTAAAAGGCCAAGCGACACCGTTGAGTTTACATATTCCTTATTAGAATCACTAATGAAATTCAGCGCATAATCACAGCGTTCAGTGTTCCGACGTCCATAGCTTTTGCCACGCAGAGTATTCATCCAAGTTATTAGGTAAGTAAGGTACCTAAGGGAAGGTATCTAATGTTAGTATTTATGACTAGTGGCCCGCATTAGCTTTAAACGAGGGACGATAACAAAATGAATTTACGTATACCTACCTAAAAACCAAACCAATTTGCTTTTCTTAATCCATAATCCGACACTTACAGAAAACTAATCTGGTGCTAACAGCAATTTTTCACTGAAACCTGCTGAATTTAACATTTAGTGTATTTTGGGCCTAGGACGTTTTGAAAATTAGTCATTATGAGAATCGTGTGTTTTGATATTTCCATGTGTATATATTTTAGTGTATTTTGGGAATGAGACGTTTTAGGAATAAGTTTCAATGAGACTCGGTTCATTTGAAATTGAGTCTTATTGACAATAGTATATATTGAGAACCGCTCTTTTTGGTAGTAAGTCCATTATGGTTTCATTCCTTTAGAGAAAAGGTCTTTTAGATTGTAGGTCGTATTTTTTATTTTTTTTTATAGCAGAAGGAGGCAAACGAGCAAGCGGGTCACCTGATGGAAAGTAATCACCGCCGCCCATGGACACCCGCAAAACCAGAGGAATCGCAGGCGCGTTGCCGGCCTTTAAGGAAGGAATAGGCTCGTTTCTTGAAGATCCCTAAGTCGTATTGAGTAATGGGGTATTTCGAGATTAGTTCCAAACAGCCCGGAAGGAAATTATTGTGTCATCATCACCAACAGCCAATAAACTTCTTACTTTTAGGACTTTTTACATGAACAATCTCAGTAGCTAAGGACTCGAATGAAGTGCGTTTACACCCTCACCTTTGATCATCATTATTAGCCTATAAACGTCCCACTGCTGGGCACAGGCCTCCCACGTGAAGAATAGCACATGGGGATATCACTTTTGATAATTATGTTCAATTTTAATTAGTTTCAGTGATGACACTGAACATTATCAGAGGGTATATCGGCTAAAAAATATGGATATGGACATGGGCTTCATTTGACATTTCAAGCCCATATTTTGTCCTTAGGTATATGGGCATATTATGGGCTTCAAATGTCAAATGAAGCCAATGTCCGTATTCATATTTTTTAGCCGATACAAGGCCTGGTGAGAATAAAGTGCTTCTCCGTATAAACAACAATAATAAAAAATATATTACTTTGCTCGCGGCGGTACATGATTCATAACATTGTTCACAGCATTATCTACAGCAATGCAACACGCATTGATAATAATGATAAGATTACCTAAGATAATGCTAATAAGTTTAACATGCACAATTTTGTCCTTAGGTATATGGGCATATTATGGGCTTCAAATGTCAAATGAAGCCAATGTCCGTATTCATATTTTTTAGCCGCTACAAGGCCTGGTGAGAATAAAGTGCTTCTCCGTATAAACAACAATAATAAAAAATATATTACTTTGCTCGCGGCGGTACATGATTCATAACATTTTTCACAGCATTATCTACAGCAATGCAACACGCATTGATAATAATGATAAGATTACCTAAGATAATGCTAATAAGTTTAACATGCACAACATAGCTATCCTACTTGAGCTACTTCTTACCCACTTTGAAACTTAACCTAGATAGAACTTGAGCAAACTCTTGGGAACGCGATTATATGGAAACCCTGGCTTGGCAGTTTTACTGTAGTTTTGTAACTATATTGGAAAGAGTACCAATGCAGAATCACTTCACAGTTCTCTATTCTATTTTTTCTATCAACGCTTTATCTCCTTTGTTTTAATAAACTATTCTAAAAAATATTTCTTATTTTTTTTACCTAGTTTATAATGCTGTGTAAAGGTCTTCCTCCAAAAAAAAACACAGATTTAAAAATCTGGGTAGCAAATACCTACTTATACACAAATAATTGAAATATTTTTCGTCTGTAGAATTTATACGCCATATAAAGTGTTACATAGTAGTTAGTAATTAGAAGTAATTTAAAAAAACTTTAATAGAACTATTGATTATAGAGACTCTAGTCTAGATCATCATTATACACACATACATAATGACGACTATTATACCCGAAGGGTTAGTCAGAGACTAGGCTACGAGGACTGTAAAAGCAGTCCTCTACCATAGTTCACTTTTCACCAAAGAGCGACTGCACATGTGCTCCGCGTGACAGTTGGTGAACCCATCGCCGCTATGCTGTTGGATGTATGTGCAGTCTTTAGTACGTTAGTCGCCTTTTACGACACCCAAGAAAAGACAGGGGGTGGTAATAGTCTTTCACCGCTACGCAAAACGGTTAGAGCAATATAGCCAAATATATATATATATATATATATATATATATATATATATATATGAAATGACCATCATTGGTGTACTCGTAGGTACGAGTATATTTTGGAACTGTTGTGTGTAACTTTAAAATAGTTAATTTTGAAAAGCATAATAATTTAAAGTAAAACTGTTCACTTTAAGTTACGTAGCTTAACCACTCACTCTTGGATTTTTTTGACACTTTTTTGACAGTAACTGTCAACGTCAAATTAGACAGAATGGAGCATAGATTATGCGATATTGTGCGATAACAATAGATAAGATGAACCACAGAACCGAAATAACCAAACTTGTTCATACTAAAGTAGTCTGTAAGTCTATGAAAACACGGTACAAAGTCAAGTGTGTTTTTGTAGGTGCGGTCTCATGCGACCGCTTGGGGTTTGAGGGGAAAAAAACTAAAGTTGCAAACTCACACCACCCTCTAAAAGTAAAAAGTAAATTAACTTCAGAACACTAGCAATATCGGTGCGGGCAACTTTATAAAGCAACAAAAAGCGGTCGCGCCAAGTTTTCGGCGTGTCTCGGGGCTTAATCGAAGTTAAATTGGTGGGGAGGCAGGGCGGAGTAAATTGATTCCGATCAGCCAATCGCGGAGTTGACAGGCGACAGGCAACTTCAGAGATGGGACGTCACTCAGCGGCCCGACGTTCTCGCTTAAAAGGTGGAAGTTTTTGGGGGTTGAAACGTTTTTGACGGAACCGGGCTTTGCTGCAGAACGGTGTCTGAAGTTGGCCACGTGTTTAACATTCATTTCAAATGTCGCGTCGCTTTCTTAAACTATTGGCGATAATGTGCAAGCATCTGTTTTAGACATTGCCTAACTTTAAACATGGGTTTGGGTTACTGTTGGTCTTCCTTTAAAACTTGTCATTACCTCTAATTATGTAAGAAAACCTTAAATCGGTCACTAACAATTGAACGTCTATTATGTCCGGTTTTACGGCAGATGACAGGTTAAGTTAGACCAATGTCTAAAACTAGTGCTCACAATCTCTCTTCAATACTTTAAGACAGAGACACAACATTTAACACGTTCACAGTCCAGTGCCCCCATAGGAGGTCACTGTGAAGTAAGGTGTCCAGTCCGTGCCCCCGTACGGGGGCACGATACCTATACATTTTAATACTTTAATAAATTGCTCGGACTTATGAATATGTTTATGCAATATTGTGGTCTTGTAAATAAAGAAAACATGTGTATTATTTTAAAAAAACATGCCACGAAATATTAATATTTTTTTAAATACAATTTTTTGAAGAAAATGTAAATAAAAACCGTTAAATCATGTAAACTGCTTTTTAACAAAAATCGCCTCCAGGCAATACAAAAAGAAATAAAAAACTTGAAACTGATAGTATCTGAATTAAAAAAGACTTAATCTACATTTACAATCTAGAAACATCACTTGTGAAAATTCAAAAAACAGGAGTGACAAAAACCTTTCTTACAGTGTTTACACTCTTGGCGTACTTTTGTGGCCCGTTTTCGTGCTAAACGTTGTGTTTCCTTCATCAATAATCTTTTTATAACAGCCTACGCACCTTTCTCTCTCTGTTCTTTTTCCAGGAATTCTATTCAGTCCTGCCAGTATCAATGCTGAAAATATCACTTTCAGCATCACTGTCTTCCAAAAATCTAATAATATCTTTTTCGGGCAAAGTACGCATATTGAACGACACATTCACAAACTAAGAATGCAAATAATTCATATTAAAATTTAAAAACTATAAATACAACTGCAAAATTACTACAAAATGCGAAAATGGGCATTTTACGCAAAAACCACATTCGAGATGTAATAGGCCTCTTAATCTTATTTTCGCAAGTAGTTTGCTGAAATACAAATCGTTACTAATAGCTTTTATAAATCATTAAAATGTTATAACTTTAGTTCTACTCTACTAAAGAACTCTACTTTACTTTTCTATTTTTGAACAAAATGTACAGAAATAAAAAAGCTAACAATCATCTGAAACAAAGCCAAAGAAGTATTTAATACGTCTGAGGGAAGAACCTATTGTCATCAGTACTCTGAATAATGAGGTTCAATAATTGAAAATCTTACTGGCTTAGCCATGCAGCATGCTCAACAAAGATTAAGAAAAGTTCCGAATAAGTAATGTTCGATGTCTTTCTTAATGATTAACTTTACAATTTTTTTTAGCATCAGAGGTTTCGTTCAATTGCAGAGACAAAAAAATGACAAAAGGAAGTCAAATCAGCTACTAAACCGTGTGGATGAGACCAGATAATAATTAAACTCTCAAAAGATTTTTATTTTTTGTCTCACAAGTCCGTGAATCCAAATAGGGGTCACTGTCTTTTTAACTCACAAGTCCCACGCGAAAATCAGGGAAAAAAAATTGTCATAACATATTTTCCGGGAAAAAAAGGTTTCCCCGTGTTTGCAACACACTATCAAATATAAATTTGTTAAAATCTTATTCGGACATACAGGGTTGTAAAACAAAAATGTATGGGGACTGTGAACGTGTTAAAAAAGAGTTTAATTTAAATACGGTTTTGTAGCTTGCTTTAGCGTTTCAGGTGAGCGAGGCTTTTACCCTCACCTTATATTGGGTTTCAGAGTCTAACGTTTCGACATGGCGTGGCGTGGCGTGGCGTGGCGTGGCGTGGCGTTATGCGTATCGTGGGGGATCCCACGTCTACAAAGAGAAATTGTTATTATAATATCTCTTTTGTATTTAAAGGATCGTGTTCTTCAACTATTTTATATTCAAAAGTAAAAGTCTTTCATTTTATCTTTCTCTACCATTTTTATTCCACCTTAAGATAATACAGCTGAAAAGTTTTCGTGTAAAGTTTATTTAAGCACTGTTTTATGTTTTGAGAGATATGTTTTTATTAACCAGTTCTTTACATACTAATTTTATAACATAACTTACATTCATTTTTCGTCGTGAGGAATTTCAAACCACTTTTCTATACATTGGTCCTTGAAGCAGTTTTTTGATATAAAATAACGAAAAAAAAACTACTTATCTGCCTTTAAAATATTTCATTGTATCAATTCCTATATTAAAAGTATGCATAGAAAAAAGCGCATGTAAATAAAGTACAAAACGACAGTAACATTAAAAAATATACGGTCCTTCCGAGGGATCGTTGCCATAAATATAATGGAAGCACATTAAATCGGATGCTTTTGATAGATCGTTCAAATCCTAAAGAGTGACACGTCGAGTCTGTGTTACCACTTACTCCGCGTGATGTATGGTGTTCGCGAGAGTTTCACTAAAACGTACAGAGGACATATTGTTACATATTAAGTTGCTCCACTATTTGTTGCGGTTTCTTGAAAGGCTATATTAGTGTCTTTCAGGAGACTTGTTAGTAAAAGTAAATATCAAATATACTGTCACATTGCTGAGGAAAGCTGGGCTAGCCTCAGTTATTAAAATCAAGATATCTCGTAGAACCTTTCCTAACATGTTTTCCAAATTTCTCATTTCTAAAGAAAAAAATAACACAAATGTTATCATAACTCTTCACAACTCAAGAGCAGAAGCCGTAAACCTCGTGAAGTCTAAAGAACGTTGCGTAAAATATAATTTGATGAAAATTTAATGGTGGTGAAAGGTTAAAAGTTGAGTTTTTTTTTTCTCTTTAACAAAAGCTGCGGCGGCGTCGGCGGCAGGTTGCCCACGCAACTTTTATACAGAGGCTTTACACCCGCGGTCGGTTTTGAATAGTGAAAGGGCAGGCCTCGGTAAACATGAAACGCCGCTAGTTAAGTTTATGCAAATTCGTAAAGTTTACGTGAGACCCGAGCCAATCCGATTATAGCAGCGTTGAGCGACGTCTCCGAAGTATATAAAATTGGGACGGCCCGAGAACGCTTAAAGTAACCTTATTACCGAGAAAAGATGAGGGCATGCGCGCGATATTTTAATGAAACGTTATTTTAATGAAACGTTCGTTAATGCTCTACTTACGTAACTTCGCTTTCATCGATTTAGGTGTAATTCAATCATTTTTTTCTTTTATTTTATTTTGGCAACAAACACTCAGAATAATAAAATCAAATACAAACATAATAGATATATAATAGACCTACGATGACTAAAGTTTTATTTTCAATCAATCTCAAATGTTAAACGGGGTTTAAGAAAAACTGGTTAGATCCTATCCTAGTTTTACTTTTTTAAGCTTTTTTCGGACGAGTTGCACCTTCCTTTGGCATGGACAGACTTCAACGATTTTTGTGTTTTTATAAAAATCTGCTACAAAAGATATATTTATGAACGTACCTTACATATGTATCATCATCATCATCATCATCATGTCAGCCCGTATCCTGCTGAGTATACCACTATACATATGTATATAAAATATATTTTGGAAGTGTCGGGTAGCGGTGAAAGAATACCACCACCCCCTTTCTTCCCTTGGGTGTCGTAAAAAGCGACTAAAGGACTAAAGACTGCACATACATTCAACAGCATAGAGCGGCGATGGGCTCACCACCTGTCACGCTGAGCACATGTGCCGTCGCTATTTGGTTGGTAGTTGACTATGGCAGAGGACTGCTTTTGCGGTCTTCATTGCATAGTCAGCCCTAGTCTCTGACTAACCCTTCGGGAATAATAGTCGGGATTATGTGTATGTAAGATACCTATATTTTTTGGATTTTTTTCGAACTTAGATACCTACCAATCAAGCTATTCTAGCAATATGTATACATTTAGATAATAAACAACTAATGACAAAGAATATTGCCTATATACTTTTGTTTAATAGAATATAAAAAGAAAGTAATAAAAAAGGATACAATTTGCAACCATAAAGAAAACAATTTAATAAGCTCTCCTCAAAGCCATCCACGGAAACTTATTATTCTTTGTAAGATTATACATAAAATAGAAATAGCAAAAGCCACTAACTAACACCACAGCTGTCAGAACGAAAGCATCGTTGATCGCAGTCATGATGATACAAGCGGAGACCAGGAGGGACATAGCCACCACGTGGAACATCATATACCACACTTGGTACCTCAGGATCGGTTGCTTGCGTTTGACGAAGCTGGCGATGAGGACCCAGGTGGCAGCAAACAGTTGGACGTAAAGCAGGCCGAATACGAACTCCACTATAGCACTGGTTGTCGTCTCGAATTCTCTGTCCAGTTTACCAGAAGCTACAAGCAGAAGAAGAGCGGCGAATATGAGAATCGGAAGAACAGCTGAAACTGCTATTACGACGAACGATCTTCGAAGCTGAACGCAGTGTGAACATATCTCCTCGGAGTCTTCTATGAGAATAGTCATAGTTTCGTTTGCACGGTAATTGTATTTAGTTTGGTAACTATTTAAAGTTGTCGAAGTTGCTTCAGAAGGTCGTAAAGTATTTTTATCAGCGCTGACATTGACGTTGATAAGTCAGTTTGAAAACTTTTGGCATAAGTAATATTCTTTTTTAATTTTACTGGTAAAGTTTTCTATTAAAATGTTTTTAGCCTGGGAGCCGTATCTATGGCATGTAGGACTAGTCGTGTTTATAGGTATAGTAACTTTATGGTCGTCCCTTTGCACTAGAGCTTCAATGACATTTTCCATTAGACCCTTTAGATAGGTCAAAAGAAAAAATGTTGGGACGATTCAAAAGTATTTTTAAAAAGTTTATTTCAATACATGATCTTTTACTCTAACTTTATAAAAATGATATCTGAAACTTCAATCCCCTATATACACCGGTATGTCATCATAACATAATCCCAACAATAATTTATGTATATAAACCGCTCGTTTGCATGTCGAGAGCGATATGCGCAGTCCGCTGACGCGTCTTTCTCAAGTTCCACATCAAATGGCGCTAACTCAGCGCGGGATTGATGGCCTGCAGACGGCTGATGTAGTGCATAGTAAATGCGCTGTCGGCGGTTACGGCTAATGCATTCTGATGGGGCTACAAGAGCTGAGGAGGCAGTAATATTAACTGAATATTTGATAAAAGTTATCCCCTTTTAAATGATTTTAGAATCGACATTGGAGAGTTTTACATTTGTTTTAGCTGAAGATGAAACCACACTTTACGCCGTTTGGAAAGTAATGATTTGGAAGGAAGAAGAAATTGCCCTTCAAGCGGAACCATCAACCGCTGAGTAACTGGCTGTCTTTCATGGTGTTGACGACTTACAATAATACCATTCCAGTCCAGCCCAGTGTGCTTCTTAGGTGAATACTATTTAGGATTAGATTTTATAAGCCTTTAGGCAAAAGGCACATAGAGACGAAGGGAAGCGGACACGGACTTATCACAGAAAAGGCATAAGAAAGGACGCTTGTCTTTTGTTATGGCACATAAACACGGCACAATTTCGAACTACGAATAAAAAAAAATATTTTCACGGTCATAAATATCTGTACGTAAGGTAAGTAGCGACAATTTTTTTTTCCACTACGGGTAATCTCTTGGCCTTCATCTCGCCTGGTGTTGTGATGTTAAAGCCGATGTTGAATGCGTACTTTGAGGAGTAGGTCAGGCTCCATTGAGCCCGTCCAAAGAAACTGTTTGTGACTGACTATACACAAAAACATTTTAGTGGTTGTTTACCCGCGGCAGAACGATTTACCTTTAGTAGTACTATTGAATCATGCAAGTTATTTTTGCCAAAAATGACAAAAAAATTTCGACCTCCCATACAAAACGGTCCGATCAGCTGACGATATTAGTATGGGTATACTAAAGGTAAATCGTTCTGCCGCGGGAAAACAACCACTAAAATGTATCGGTGCATACTTAGTACAGTTTGGCCATAGGTGTATAGGTATACTTAGTACAGTTTGGCCGTTGTGCTTTTCATATGGACTGTATTAAAACGCGATTCTTGATTATTGCTTCTTTATTCTTTTTAGGTTTAGGTAGTTGTTTGTTTTAGGTAGGTAGGGCTCCGAAAAACCTCTTTCCTATGTCCAGCAGTGGACTGGCATGGCCTGATCGTGACAATGATGCTGATTATGATGATTCCTTAGGTGTTAAGTACTTTGTAAAGCACATAAAAGTGAATTCGACCGAATTATTTAATAATACGTCATAGTTGCTAGCTAAGTAGGTAATCATTAATTGTAATAGACATCTTGAGTGCGGCAGTTTCTTTCTGATAAGCTAAAATAATAATAAAACAACAAATTCGAAAGAGCTATTACAAATCAACATACATAATCACGCCTATTATCACCGAAGGGTTAGTCAGAGACTAGGCAGTGAGGACAGCAAAAGCAGTCCTCTACAATAGTCCACTTTTCAACAAATAGCGACTGCACATGTGATCAGCGAGACAGGTGGTGAACCCATCGCCGCTCACCAGATACAATATAACAAAAAACACAAAACATTTGTTAAAAATTAACAGACACAATCCAGACCAATTCCCTAGTGGAACATTCACTATTATGATTGTCAAAATAGCCTCCTAAATTGTCAACGTTTTAGTATGAATACCAAATCATTTATTAAATAATAATTGGCACTCTAAAATCAGAAGTGAAATAATGTTTGGAGCCGTTAACTGTCGTCCGTGCCTGAGCGAGACAAATGGCATTAAAACAAAACGTTACGCTTAATTTAGTCAAACACGTCGGAATGCCGATGTCGATTTGAATAATAACAACGGGGTAATATAAATGAAACGGGTTGTAAATTATAAATTAACTGCGCAAATGTATTCAATGCAAACACGACAAGTACTTACCTGATGTTTACGATGGCTTCGTTTACTGTTCCCGAGGTGAGTAGGTATACGTGTGTTTATTAGAATACTAGCTTTTGCCCGCAGCTTTGCACGCGTTATTTTTTCGGGGGAAACATTTGCCTATAACCGTCTCCAGAGTTCCGTCTATCTCTATTTAAAAATTCACAAAATCGGTTTTGCGGTAAAAGCGTAGGGAAATAAACTGGCCTTTTCATTTATAATATTAGATACAACATAACCTGGTAATAATCCTTTTAATAATTATTCTAGTGTGGTGTCTATGATAGTTTATATAGCTCTTTTGCCAGCTAAGTAACAAAAAAATACTTATTTAGTCTCTTTTAAGCGCCATGGCGATCCGCGGTGCCCGCACAATATTAAAATTTCTATTATATCTAATCAGATATAACCAATGATTTATATAATATCATTGGATATAACACAAACTCTTGTGGCACAAAAATTGGTAAGGGGGTGCCGCGCGATCGCAAAATCTGACAATCACTCTTAATGATATTAGAACAATTCTGCTTTGAAGTTTAAGACCTAGTAATTTAATTAGAGCAATGTTTTTATTCTGCGAAATGTGCAAAACTAACACGCGCTTGTGTTAAAAATTAAAATTTACTTTTTAAAAAAGGGGGTGCCCTGACGAATATTAATACCAATATTTTCATGTAAGAATTATTGGATCATGCGTAAAATTAAGAAAGTTGTCGAAGATATATGTGTTCAGGAATCATTAGATTTATGTATTGTTTGTGTTTAAAGAATTTGTTTCAAATTTCAACAAGGCCATGACCTTGTGCAATGGTCAGGGTAACAACTATCATAAGTTCTTTTAATGTATATAACTAATTCAGCGCATAGTACAAGTGACTTAAAAATTACGTAAATATTAACAATTTCGACACTAATATTCTGTATAACAACTAGTTCTTTAAATATTTTCTTACTTCACAAGTCAAATTGCATGTAGCATGTAGCTCATAAGTTAAATTGCATGTAGCATGTAGCTCATAAGTTCATAACCGTGTCGCGTGGCGGTGAAAGAATACTACCACCCCTCTCTTCCCTTGGGTGTCGTAAAAGGCGACTAACGGACTAAAGACTGCACATACATCCAACACGCTGAGCACATGTGAAGTCGCTATTTGGTGAAAAGTGGATTATGGCAGAGGACTGCTTTTGCTGGCCTCATTGCCTATATAGTCTCTGACTAACCCTTGGGGGATAATAGTCTAGATTATATGTATTTATGTAGCTCATTATCCATTGATTACGAAAATAATAAAAAAAAATTGTAAAGTCCCCGATGGCAGTCGAGAAGAAAACCCATTTAGAAGTGCTTATCGTTATCAACCCCACACTCTTATTACGTCATAAATACATCTTTATGACTGCTGGAGCAAAATATAGCGAGGTCATATCGTTTTATGGCTCGATGTTCCCCCATCACAAACTTGTAACCTTTCATTGAAATACTATTTGGCATCGTTACTTTATTAAATGAAGGTAATATTAAATTCAATTTTGTCATTTCGTGATAAAATTGGGTATTAAATATCACATCATTTTTGGATACATAAACAGTTACTTAAAATAAATACAATTCAATATTAGTAACCACACAATAACGTCTATTTTGATTCATTTTTAATAGTACCTAATATTAGTAAAAGCCTTTGCGTCAAATCTGTGTATTTGTCTGTTAGACCAAGTTTAAATTTAATACAAATTGAAAAAAGAAAGACATTATAATATAGCATTACAATTAGACAGGAAACCAATTAATCTAGCGCGTCAACAACGCACCACTGCCGCTTTGTTTCATGATGTTGTTCTGTGAGCTCTGCTCTACAAGTTCTGTAAGCTTTGTTCTGTACCTCAACACTAGAGCGGTCAGTTAGACAAATGGACAAATGTTACTAATGGCCCGTGGATTTATGTGATATCAAAATAAACTTTAATATTGTAAGAATTTTTTTATGAAGCGATTCGTCCTTCGATATCCGAAGGATTTATCTCTATTAGTAGGTATTACAATCTCAATTTAACGATTTATTTAAATCTGATTCGACCGGATGCTTTTCGATTACGATAAGTGTGTCTGCCGTTTCGTACACGTATCGCAAATAAGATTTCTTCTATATGGAATGTGGATATGATTTTTACACTCGACCTCAGAAGTATGCCTTTAGTGGCATGTCATACCAACTCGCTCGAAAGGATCGCATGCGTGCAACCATTTTGGATGATTGTACGAACGCCAGTAGTTGTAATGAAAAACTAAGGTGTTAATTTCCTTTTTAGACTGAAAATTAAAGTAAAAAAATCTTTATTCTAATATTTCAACCACTAAACAACATTGGTTTAGGGTTAGGGTTGTTAAGAATAAAGATCGTGTGAAATTACAGGACATGGAGGCATAAGAACTGAAGCTTTAGGCTGCAAACTGGACGCCCGTAAACAATAAAACCGTTTTTACCATTTATTTTTTTTTCAAGTTTTGTTTTTGCCTTGTTTGTGTTCTACTTGTAAAGCTCTTTTATTTGATACCCCTATTGAGGTGGTTGTACAAAATAATGTAATCCACCATCTTGTGGTGGCGGCCATTTTGGATTTACAATGATAATGAATATACATAATTATTATTGCCATCAGAACTAAAGGTGTGTCAATCGGTCAACAGGAAGGGGGCAACATTTTATGTAGGTACTAAATTTGACCCAACATCAACATTAACAACATCAACAACAAACAGGTCAAGCTAAATAAAACTGTTTAAAAAATACTTTTTGTCACAAAAACAGGAAGAAGTTATCAACAAAAATGAACATCATAATACACAGTCTCATTTTTTATTCGTTTTAATGATATGAAGGGTGAGCTCCACCCATGAAAGTGAACAACTTTCCCCAAGAAACCTATGATCAAAAAAGACAAAAAAAATACAAAACTGTCCGATCAGCTGACGACAATAGTATGTTAATTTTTTTGTCATTTTTGCACATAGGTTTCTTGGGGAAAGTTATTCAGTTTCATGAGTGGAACTCACCCTTAATTTCATTAAAAAGAATGAAAAATGAATAAACAAACATTACGCCCATATAAATTTACAAAATAATGACAATGTCCAGTACGCATTGTACAGCTAGAAGATTGACATGTCACACGACTCACACGACACAGCATATACGTCATTGCAGTGATTACAGATAACAGTGACGTGCCCGGCAAATGAAACGCATTAGCAAAGTAGGTTAGCCCGTGGTTTATCTACGGTAAGGACAGCTACAGCCCTGATGTTGAGCGATTACAGAATGGGAACAAAACTGCCTTGTAAATGTGGTGGCTTCTAACGAAGCGTATAGGAAATACATAACTAGTACAAAACATTACATTAAACACAGGAACAACTTGAGTTTCGGCAACTCTGTTTCCACGTGTGCACTTCGCTTCCGATTAATATGGAGCAGGGTGAAACGACAAAAAAAATATTTGTAAGAACAATTATAATTTTCTCGATTTTCAGCGATTACACTGTGCTATTTCATTGTCAGTGAATGAGCGGTATATAGTTTAAACTTATATTATTATTCGTATACTTATTATCGTTATAATTAATCATGTGCCTTTATTTTTTAGATAAATGTGTATAAATAAAAATCAATAGCCACGAATTTTTGTTTAATTCTGTTTTTTTTTGTTGTGTTTTGTAATGGTAAGGACAAAGTTTGTATGAAATTTTTTTTTGGAAACTGTCACGGAGTACCTGGCGTTTACGCAGACGAAGCTGAAATCGCAGGCGTGCCGGTAGTACTAAATAAAAATAATAAACTATTGGTTATTGCTGGACTGCAACAGAATGGACCGACAACATTGTTCCGCAAGTGGGGGGTTACACCCCCCGGAGGCCTGGACCAATAACTCGCACACAACACACAGTTGATTTACAAGCCAGCGTTACATTAGGACCTCATTAGTTTGAACAGGCCATTCGTAAAGGTTGATATCACTTTATTACAAAACACTGTTCAGAGATATAGATAGAGAATACTACATATCTATCTTTTTTAGGGGTTAAAGTCACTCGAGTCCGTAAGTTTACAGTTGAGAATTCTTGGTGGTGCTTAATGAGGTGCTACATGGAGATTGATTCCTATTTACCCTTTAACAAGCAGAATGTTTAAATTTTTCATTGGTTTTCGACCTTATCTCAATTATATAAAGTTTAAAATATGGTGTCAATTTATTGTACACTGTCCTATAAAGGGTTAAGACCTTAACCATGAAGGCCTACTAGTTTGCCTCCTTTTCACATAAAAAACCATGTCTTACTTTGTGTGTCGTAAAAGTCGACTAACGGACTGAATACTGCTCATACGTCCAACAGCTTAGAGCAGCGATGTGCTCACACCTCGCTGAGGACTGTCGTTATTTTTATTATTGAAATTTTGCATTCACAATGCTATATAGATATAGAATAAAATATTTACTAGAAAAAAATTCAATAATAAAGACATTTATAAGCAATTACGTCTTTATCGATTGTTCTTTCGAATGTGAGGGTAGGTAGACTTCACAGTGACGTAATACCGCTGGCTTGCAGCGTATCAACTACTAGAAAGAATTCGACGTGTTTTCTGAGAGCTGAGTGTAAGTTTGTAAATGTGCAAACGTTACTATCGCGTTTGAGTGAAGTTTTGACAGATAGATCTTAATGCTAAAATAAATAAGATCGAGTATCAAAACTCTTAACACAAACGCGATAGTAACGTTTGCACATTTACAAACTTACACTCAGCTCTCTGGGGTCTCGGTAGTTTAGCGGTTAGAGCCGTGGACCGGCAATCCAAAGGTCACAGGATCGAATCCCGTTCGAGCATTCCTGAGATTGGTTTTTTTTTTTGTAGTAAACATTTTATAGGTACTGTCGTTATTTGTTGTGCCGTGGTGGACTAAGCAGTCTCAGCACGCTGCTTTTGCAGTCCTCATTGCCTAGTCACTACTTTGGCGATAACAATCCCACTCCTTACATCACTAATTATATTTGTACTGGCACCCAAGACCAACCGTTAGGTTATGCAAGTAGTGGCAGACGTCCCAGCGCCAGTTATGTGCTAGGTGTTATTGAAAAATTAAAATAACATGTTCTTAGAATTCATTTTTGAAGTAGTACACAGTTAAATTAAAATCTGCGAAAATTATGAATTATTGTTGAGGCTTTATTCTGTGGAATAGACCCGATGGAAACACGATTTGACAAAGTTGGCTCGATAGAATAGATTCACAAAGTTACATATTTTTGTGTCATTTTATCTTAAAATGTCTACTAGAAAAAAATCAACCAGTCTCAGGAAGCTCGAGTGGGATTCGAACCCACGACCTTTGGATTGCCGGTCCACTGCTCTAACCGCTGAGCTACCGAGACCCCAGAAGACTCGTTGAATTTTTCCTAGTAGTTTGATTTACGCTGCAAGCCAGCGGTATTACGTCACGGTGAGGTCTACCCTCACATTCGAAAGAAATACTATTGCAAGTATTTAACAATCGATAAAGACGTAATTGCTTATAAATATCTTTTATTGTTAAAATTTTGCATTCACAATGCTATATAGCTATAGGATAAAATGTTTACTAGAAGAACCTTTTTTTCTAGTAAACATTTTATCCTATAGCTATATAGCATTGTGAATGCAAAATTTTAACAATAAAAGTCATTTTTATCTTCTTTTCTAGGTTTTATTCTTAAAATAAGTGATTTGATATTATAAGTAATTTACCAAAATGAAGGTCATAGATAACTTGAGGGATTATAACCGATGGTTTTCTTTTAACACTTTTACCAATTTTTAAAAATATAAAACGCGATTATTCGCGCCGCTTCGCTGTTATACCCGGCCCTTACCATCGTACCGTCGAGAGAGCGAGAGAGAAGCGCTCGAAATACCTCCCCTTAAACCAAACTGACGCAGGAGACCATCTGATTTGGGGATATCCAACAGTCGTGAGTATATGTGTGTATCTTTACGGAGGCAGTTCACCAGTCATTAGAGATTACTGTGCGGCAGAACGTAACTATTAAAGCCATGTGCATTAAGGAACTAGGTGAGCCTCCGCACAGAACAGTTTATCTATTCCGTGAGCCCCCGCTTAAAGCTACAGCATGACCGGGACAGATTGCATTGGTACAGTCAACGTTAAGTCAGCTCTCACGTACCAAGATAGTCATAAAAGTTCTGAAAATTGAGAAAAAAACAACTGATATATGACTGACGATAAAGCGGTAGGTGATGGTAAAATCTTCCCATGTGTTGTTGTCTGTGTGGGAAGACCTAAGCCCAGCAGTGGGAAGCTTATAGACTAAAGATGATGATGATGAGGAAATAATTATCTTATCTCTAACTAGTGGAACATAACAACACTACTTACAAGGTTATTATGTCGAGAGAATAAAATAAGACTACTGTACTCTACTGGATATATTCTCGCTGAGAACACAGGCTACTTGCGAAAATCGGACCATTCTCACGAGACTGCTGATCAAGGCGAGTCGCTTGCGAAATTAAAGATCGATTATTGTTAAAATTATTTTTTACAACACTAACGGACACTATTATTAAAATACCTATATGGTCATTCATCAAGAGACTTGGTTACTACAGAACAGAAGACCTCTTCTATTCTACACTTAAGGTTAGGTACAATTTAGTCTCCTTCTCGGAAGCTTTACGTAACCGCTAGTAAATGCAGGACGGCTTTAGAATACCTAGTAACCAAGACTATTTTAGTTTCTCCAACGTTATTCGCAGTTTGGCTATTGTACGTGCGGTTATACCGGTCCACAGAGTCCAGTCTACGGAGAGACAGAGCAATGTTATGTAGTACACTTATAGATGATACGTAATCTCGGACTCTGCACAAAACATGTTCACTAATTGGGCTAAGGCCTTACCACACGACGAATACAAGTGAACGATACCAGTGAGATTGGATATTAATTGTAATTTTACAGCTGCCATCTTTACGACAGCAATCGGGACCAAAACGGCTTAAGGCTCAGGAATCTTTAAGAAACGAACCTATTCCTTCCGTAAAGGCCGGCAACGCTTCTGCGATTCCTCTGGTTTCAGGTGACCCGCCTGCTCGTTTGCCTCCTTCTTTCATAAAAAAAACGTGCCTTCCCAAGCACGGAGGAGATAGAAATATTCTACTATTGTTTGGTAACCCTGTATTGCAAAAGTCGCTGAACTTAGAAATTCGAACTTTTTATACTATCTTACCAGTACAAGAGCTCATACTAGCAGCAAGCTACTTTATTCATAATATTACCTGTAAAAGAAAAAATATATGTATTAATTAAAATAGTAGGTAATTCAGTTTGATGTAAAAATTATAAACTAGTGAATCTATATTAATACAAACCAATTGCCGAAATGTTTGTACGCGCATCACTTTAGACTCGACCGATTTGGCTGGTTCTTTTTTTGTCGTGTTCGTAATTGTCAGGATAAGGTTTCCGTAACAGTTTTTTTTTGGAAATTTGTCACGGCATACAAGGTGTTTACGTGGACGAAGTCACGAGCGGGCTACTAGTTAATAATAATAATACATAGGTGGTGTACGCATTATTGAATACCTACTAATTTTTTGACTAGTACTTTACGTTATAATTTACCCTTTTGAAGACATGAACTATCTTACAATAATAATATCAAATGCATTGCATTACTATTTAGTCCCAATTGTTTAAAAAAAAGAAAAGATAAATTAAGATAACAATAAAATAAGATTCGATTTGTTATTCGCATATACTAGATCTCATAAAGTAATATGTTATCAGCAGTAATACGAAAGAGGCACTTACAGCCTAACAGATGATTACACTCAAGTTGGATAGTTCGCAGCGAACTGGTAAACATCCTCCAACAATGATTAATCATTTAAAACCTTAAATGATCTAATAAATCATCGCTTACCGCAGACGTCGCCATCAAACTTAACTTACAAACTTACGTTATTTGTTCACCCTTGTACTATTACAGTGCAAATAGAACCAGTATACACACATGTCATAGAATGAGTGTTGAAATATTATAATTCTGTTCTTAGGGAAGAACGTTTGCTGCCGTAAGATAGCAGTCGTTGAAAACCAACCCGTAAGCGTAGAGAGTTATGACCTGATCTTCTATGTCTTTTGTTATTTGTTCTTTTGTTCTTAAGGAAATGCCTACGCCCAGCAGTGGGACGTTAACAGGTGCTAATTATAGTAAGTAAAAAAAAAACAAAATCATTTATTCAACATAAACCTTTACAGGCACTTATTGTCAAAAACAAAAATAACAGTTAACTAACGTGTAGTTAAATCTTATTAACTAATCCACCTACCTACCTAATCTACCACCAGTTCGGATTTTGGGAGAGCCTTCGACTGAGAAGAACCTGGCAAGGAACTCAGAAGCCTTTTCTTTTTTTTCCCTTTAAGGCGCAGGTAAGTATAAGCTCTTTGAATCGTACACAACAAATCAATACATACATCACGCCCGATTCGCAAAGGGTAAAAGCGGCGACCACCACCCATGTGTGATATTAACGCCAGTAAACGGCTCAAAGTGTCGGTAAGGGAGAGTTAAATAAACTCAACCATAAACTGCTGCACCAATGAGCCTAAATGATTCTCATAGTTACAAGCAAATTAAGAATAAAAGTGATGTGGTATCTACCCCACCAGGAACCGAGAGCGGCGAGACGTAGTTTTAACTAACATAGGTAATTTAATAAACATTCCATACCGCCAGTACTATCACTGTGCTTAAGTACTTTCGCACTATCATTAAAAGTTTTAATTCAATATAGACGCATCACGCCTTTCTAAGTGCTCATGGGAGTCAGACCACCTTTCTTGGGCTCCAAAAGGGTGCCATTGTAAATTTGCCTTTTCAATGGCTGAAGTGCTTAAGTTTATAATGATTCAATGAAGTTTCAAAGAAGTTAATGTCTTAAACTATGATAGCTTGGCTGTCACCATTTACCGAGATCTTGGAGGCAGATAGGTTTAATAGCCTTTACAGCTTAGCATACCTGGAAAACTGTACCCAACGATTGCATAATAGCTGTCTTCTCTTGTAAGTTATTAAATCTCAAAAGCTACTGCAATAAATTAAATTTATGATGTACTTTAAGCGCGTGGTAACCACAAGCGACGCAGGACGCAGGACTCAGGATATTTTACACAGAAGTAAGCCCCTTCGTACAGAAGGCTACGCAAATCTCCGATACTCGACGATTTTAGTCTCCAAGCGACTACCGCCATACAAATCGTACACTAGTCGCGTCGCCGACATTTGTCTCGCGACTCGCGTCGCGCCAATCGCGCGCTACCTGCCAGTCGAGATCTTCGCTACTTAAGTCGCGGCGATTTCCAAGATGGCAGAGCAATCATTAAATATTAAATTTGTTTCTGAGGTGGAGAAATATACTTCTATATAATATACAACATTAGTATCGGAGATTTGCGTAGCCTTGTGTGTGAAGGGCCTAATACGTCACACAGATGGTTTCAAAGCTTTAACCACTATAACTAATGCGTCGACATGACTTTGTACTATCAAAGTCAAACAGCGAACGCCGCATATAAGATGTGTGGTGGCGGGAAACCGAGACTCTTGCTTACTTGCTCGACTCATAAAGCAATATCAGTATTTTTATTTTAACAATATTAAAAGAAGAAAGAGAGAAAAAATCTTTATTCAAATAGTAATGGTTATATGAACGGTTTGGAATGATGTCTTCTATCAAGAAGAATCCACTAAAAAAAGTCGATAACTAAGTATATTCTTTTAGTAGGTAGGTACAGAAAGACTTGTTCTGTTGGTAAGTTTACAGATTAAAATTTACTTTTAGAGAAAGAACATTACTTTCTTAAATCATATTATAACATTTCACTTGAGCACAGCTACAACACGAATCAAACCTTTTCAATGTTTGGAAGCTGCGATCAGAAGCCATTACCCCCCATCCTTCTCCCACAACAAAATGAACATGCCAGTAGCAACACAATTCCAGACAAATTGAAGACTATAAGAATCACATCGCCGCAATTTTATTTGTGAAACAGCTGTTAACATTCGGGAGAGTTTAAGCTATTTTTCAGAACGAACGTATGCTTCATTAGTTTCATTAACGAACAAACGAATAGAGCAATTTGAGCGGTTGTAACGGCAGCGTGCGCCTAATGCGTGAGGGCGGTAATCACACGCTCCGACTTAGTAATGGCCCTATCCTTTGCTTCAGTGTTACTCATAGCTGTTATATATCATATTATATATATATGTCGCAATGATATGTTCAAACGGAGATTTGATCAATTCCCTAAGCGATTTGATCAAATCACGGAGGATGTTAAAATAACAACACGGTTTTATCATTTCCCGAAACAAATCTAGGGATTTGAACAAATACCAGAACTGGTTCCGTGAAATGACAAAAAAGCTTATCTATGGTATTTTAAACGTCGTTTATTTGTAATTACATGCATTATTATAATAATTAGTAAGTGTAGTACTGTAACGTTGATCTCAATAATCACCACTAGAACATAGATTGCCCTACTCCTGTAGGTCACGTGATGGGTTAGAAATTTAAGACAATCGCGAAGCGCAGCGTAGCGTAAAGTTCAATATAGAAAGTTTAAAATCGCAATAACTCAGTTAAATAAACGTTTTTTTAAAATGTTTTCAACAAACTATTTAGATCCCTGAATGTTACTTTAGCATGCAAAGTTTCATTAAAATTGGTTTATTACTTTTTAAAAATTTCGATTTGGAAGTTTGTATGGACAACCGAAATGCGTAAACCCTCTTATGTGTAGTTTTTATTGCTTTAGTTTTATACGCTTTCGCGGCTTCTGGTTTATTCTGTATTCTGCGACCATACCCTTACTGATAGACAACTAAACCTCAGTGGTCGAGTGGTCAGCAACTCAGCATGCCGTCGGTTCTGCTGTATCGTCACCTCTGAGGTGTCTCACCGACCGGGTTCAATACCCGGTCGGGTCAATTTAGAAATAATTGTTTTTATAAATTGTCCCGTTCTTCTCCGTGTTTTGCATGTTTAATAAGTTTGTACGTACTTATAACAAAAAATACTTTTAAGCATACTTGCCGGTTACTATAGCGGCCTGCCCGTGACTTCGTCTGCGTGAACACCCTGTCTCCCGTGATGAATTTCCAAAAATTGTAACCTGCGGGTCTGTCGGCTAAAAAATATGGATATATGTATATAATAAAATGGATATATAATAAAATGAATATATAAATAATGGTTATATATAATAAAAAAAATATGGATATATATGGATAATAATATGGATGAAAAATATGGGCTTCATTTGACATTTGAAGCCCATATGTTGTCCTTATATGGGCATATTATGGGCTTCAAATGTCAAATGAAGCCCATGTCCATATATATTTTTTAGCCGATACAGGGGCTGGTCCTGACAAATTAAGAACACAAAAAAAAGAATTACCCATATAGGTGCAGCTGTGAAGTGATGCCCGTACAAACATTTCGATAACTGATTTTTAATAATATATTTCTATACAATAGTTGACAGGTAGTATCTAGAGCAATAATGGGTTTATTAATAATATGTCTAGGAAATATGTAAGTCTTATCACGTCAGCACGCAGATCTTATCAAAGGTGCCTCGGCGTAGATTCCTGATAACACATCTCATTTCGCAACTGAGCGTGGCGATTGATACTTTTAAGTTTTGTTACATCATCAATCAAGTGACTGTGAAAGTGTTCTACATGGTTTAGGATTTTATGATTTAAAAAAAATTGTTAATAGATGTGAGATATACTTACCTACTATAATTTGGATATTCTGAAAAAAAAATGGAATATGAATCCAGATGAAAACGAAAAATATTGTATCAATCTTACGAACGCAAGGATTTACTTAACTGAAGAAGTTTTGAATGAGTAAAACCACAAACGAGTAAAAAAGATACTTGTGGAGTGTTACGTATTGTTTTCTAATTTTCAATTGAAACAGTTTTTCCGATTTAACTCGCAAAACCTTGTTTATGTAAATAAAAATATTAATTTGTATGTGAAAAAATAACTGTTATTGCAAAAAATCCAAGTCACTGAAAATTTACATCAACAAAAGTGACTCGCTTTCTAGGAAAAAATTTAACATCGCAAATCTGTACAGGTAGACTCGTAATATCAATTTCAAACGATCTTCCAACCGAGTCCATTCACATCTGAACAGACGAATAAATCTTAAGATTCTAAACAATAAAATTTTCGTTATCACATTGTGATGCTACGAACAATCTTGTGAGATAACAAAAGAATAGAATTCGGTGCCTTCTGCAAAGAAAGCCTCCATTCAGCCGCTCGGAAAACTCAAAGAGGAGTAACAATAAAAAAAAGTTTTACTCTTTGGGCTCTTTGTAGACGGTGATTTTTCACTTCGACTCCGTGATGTCAATAAATCATGGCATATTGCCTACAGCATTAAGGTAGCGGGTGTATAGAACCTTATTATTCATAAAAGTAAAAAAAATACAGAGAGAATTCATCAAAATTTCTCTTGTTTTTTTTGGACACAAAGAAAACGTAAATTCCTACTCCCATTAGTGCCATAACACCAGTGTTTTAGCTCAAATTAATACACCATTCCTTAACAGGTTCCGCCATTTTTCTTTTCAATCAACGGCCAACATCAACTGATCAGAGTTAAGAGCTATCAGGTAATTAAAAAAACAACACACGTTTGCACTAGTTATGTTTGATATTCCATAAGAAGTCCATGTCTGAGTTAACTGTCCAATGAGATAATATGAACGGTTATAAATAAGTTGTGCAATTTAGACATGATAGCACTTCGAGACAGAATGTCAGACATGTTTGTGCGTCTGTTGTTTGTCAACTTGCTCATATTGAGTGCATTAACATCAGTAAATGGAAATGGGAACCAATTTACAAGAAATATTTACAAAACAGTAAGTTTTATGCAGATTATTTCCTAGAATAGGTTGTCAATAGTGTCAGTGTCGGTAAGGGCATGGTAAGATAAACTAAACAGTCACATAATCATCATACGCCTCGCCGTCGTTAAAGTTTTATTATAAAGAGGCATCACATCACATAATGCGATTTGGAGGAAAAAGGTCATATCTCATACAAAATCAAACTCAAATAATGTCCCTGCGTAAATACATATTATGTATATCTATAGATCAACATCAGAAATGAAACGAGATAATTAGATACACATTTATTGTAAAGTAAACCTTAAACTATAGGCACTAAAGCACAAATTCTTAAAAATATTACTGGAGTTACATCACTTTGGAACTATGCTCGCTAGATTCAAGTTAGTTGGAACAAATATCTAAATTCGAAATTTTGATAGAAAAGCCTTGTTTTTTAAGCAGCAATCGTGTATAGATCCAAGTAACAATGTTTTAAAATGGTTAAAATGGTAATGGTTTTAATTAATGGTTATGTTTTTAATGGTTGTGGTAATATGGTGAAAAACAAATATATAGTATTACGAGTATAAACGTCCCACTGGTTAGCGCAGGCCTTCCTATGCATAGACAATTGCACTTGGGGAGTCATACTGCTTACTGGGAAATTAAACAGTCACATACCTACGTAATTTACATGCCACAGTATAATTAAAATATTAAGCCGATTTTAGAGAAAAAGTTAATGTTAAAAACTTACCACGTAACAAGGTGAAAAACATATGAAGGCAGACTAAACACCAGTGGTTTTAGAGCCTTGTTAACACAGTTTCAAATCAAAGGTAATTAACTGACTGCCTCAAAGCCAGACACCATAGGAGTGTTATTTTTTGTCGGTCAACAGACTATTTTTCTTTTGTGACATTAAAGTTAATAAAGGCATAATCCATTCAAAATTTACCAACCAACTAGGAGTTCCATAAAACCCTACAATTTAAATTGTTTATAATTTTGTCGCTGCTATAAAAAAAGATTTCTGTCTTATGTATAAACGGAATATAATATAAGTCGGGCTTTTTGGGCTGTTACGGATCAAACTTTGTATCTAAGAATTCACGCAGATGCCTAATATAACTTTGGTTTATATTTTTACTTTATTTTTTATTACAGCCTGAAACTATCATTGCGAATGGTTATCCAGCAGAAAGACATCAAGTGGTAACAGATGATGGATACCTTTTGGAATTGCACAGAATTCCTTCAGCGAAAAGTCGGCCAATCGTTTTTCTGATGCATGGCTTTCTTGCTTCATCCAATAATTTTATATCACTTGGTCCAGAATATGGTGTAGGTAAGTTTAATCTTATTATAAGATCACACTCGACTCTTGTTTATATGTATTTCCTTTTTTGACTATTACTCTTACCACTATTCTTTTTAGGTATTTTTGATAACAGGAAAGTGTATTTCATTTTACCTTATGGAAAGATAAGGGCAAAGACAAAGATGCAAGGGAGCGCGCTTCACCCGAAAACTTTTGAGTAATTAACATATTATTGAAAAGCTCTGTTGAAGATGATACCAAAATAATATAGCTCTTTTTTCTTGTACCGTAATATATTATTACACTGTCGCTTTTTTATGTCTAACGTCACATCTGAAGTATAGATACATATCTATAATATACAAATGAATCGCTGAATGTGTTGCTAACCGCAAATCTCGATAGCAGCTGAACCGAATTCGCTAATTCTTTTTTTATAATATTCCTTGAAGTACGAGGATGGTTCTTACGGAGAGAAAAAAAAATATTAAAGAATCGACTGTCACGGGGTACAGGATGTTCACGCGGACGAAGTCGCGAGCGGGCCGATAGTTTTAAATATAAAAAAGTATAATTTAGAAAACGGCCAAAAAGGATAATAGGGATAATAGAGCGGTACAGGTCGCCAACAAGCTCTAATTAAAAAGATTTCTGATTGGATAACTCATAAATCGGATATAGATCATCAATAATTTTACATGAAACGCATATGAGGATGCCACAAGGCGACGTAAGTTTTATAAGATAAAGAATAAATAAATAACAAATACGCGTAGGACTGGTCCCCTTTCAGAAAATAACCTAATACGTAGTTGGTAGTGCACCTGGCCCGGAATGTCAGAAAGGTGCAGGTTTAAATCCTGCTCGTGTAAATTTTTAAAAAATTTCCTAAAATAGCAAAATAACTTATGCGTCTCTGAAGCATATTTAAATTATAGTATTTTTTTTAGCTTACAACTACGCTGATGCTGGCTTCGACGTTTGGATGGGAAATGCAAGGGGTACTCGTAATTCTCGCAAGCACATCAGGTTAAACCCAGACGACAGTCAAGAACGATTAAAATTCTTCGATTTCAGTTTTGAAGAGATTGGACTATACGACTTAGCATCATCCGTGGAATACATTCTCAAATTAACTAAAGAAGATAAGCTTCACTACATCGGACATTCTCAAGGAAGCACTGTATTTCTTGTTCTTACTTCGATGAGACCAGAGTATAATAAAAAATTCAAATCTGTACACCTTATGGCTCCCGTTGGCTATCAAGATCATTTTCCAGATAAGAATATGGTCGCTCTTTATACTCTCACAGATATTATTTACGTAAGTCGCTTATCCTATCTATTTTAGAAAAACAATTACAGAGCACCGGATAACGGTATTTTTTTTATTTTTAGGAGATGTTAGTAGACAGAGGTGTGGTAGAACTGTTTCCACCTGAACCAAACAGCGAGAAGGGATATAACAATACATTTGAGTTATGTGTAGGAAATTTCAATGACGAGTATTTATACAAATACATGCAACACATGTTTGTGAGTATTGCAAAATTAACTTTGTTATAAAGTTATCAAACTTAAAAAAATACTTTAAAAAACGATTATTTTTCAAGTAATTTTCTCTTGTTCCTTTTTAGGACAAATCTAAAAATGATTCTGTCGGTGGTTTTGAAATTGGTGGAGCAGCGGTGAAACAACTAGCACATTTTGGACAAAACGTTAGAGATAAAGCATTCAGACGGTGGAATTTCGGACTGCATCAAAACATCATAAAATACCAAAACTCAAGTCCTCCAATTTACGATTTAAGCTTGATAACAAGTAATGTCACTCTGCACTATACAGTGGCAGACAATATATTAGATGAAAGAGATGTTATAGCAATGGCAGCAAATATGCCAAATGCAAGAGTACGAAAACTTCAAAAGGAAAATTTCTTACATAGGGATTTTGTAATGTCTAGGGACGCCAAAAATTTTATAACGAATTACATCATTAATGATATTTCGAATTTAGAACTATGGTGAGATAATTTAATTATTTTGTAAATTCATGGCCACCGTTTGGTTAAGTGATATAGTAAACTCGTAGTATATTTTATTTTATTTATTAGGACAACACAAGATCAACAAAAATACAAGCAATATTTAGAGAACATAAGACTTAAAACTAAGTGTCATCTTAATAACAGGTTTCCACGGCATGCAACGAGGATTACAGATTTTTTTATTTAAATTATTTATTAGTACTTATATACATTTTCGTTACTTTTAGGTTTTCTGGAAATAATGATAAAATTAACAGCGGAATCTGCAATAATTGTAGAAAAGACACAGCTTCACAACTTTTAACTCTCGCTGCTGTTGATTCAGGAACGAAAATTTCTATAAATTTATTACCATTAATTTTTATAACCTTGTACACTACGTCACACTTTCGATCACATAGTTTATAAAGAATAATTAAAAATACTTCTATCAACATTTGTTTTCATATTTCTTTTTAATTTATTACGTTAAAATGATAAAGTTTTTTATAAATATGAAATCAAAAGGTAAAGTGAAATAGATTAATTAATATCAATGACTTAGTTGTAAAAATACATCAAACGTGTGCGAAGTTCCCCTCGTCTGTGGCAAGGACTCTTAGAGCGCGATAACAATAGAAATTCTATTGTGTCTGGTATTTCAACAGGTGACCTAATAATTTCATTACAGTTTACACTAAGAGCTATGTTTACAATGATAGTTGCTTTAAATATTGTAACCACTTTATTCATATTTTGAAGTGGCCACGTATGTAAACTATGTATACATTTGATATTATCGATCTCCAACGAAATAACAATGGTGAGTCAATTAATACACAATTATGATAAGGGAAATGAGCCCTATAAATGATACAGTTTTCGAGTGCCATTACAATTGGCATCAAAATGGCGAGAGTGTACGGTGGGCTATCAGTGTTAATTTTATTCATCAGTGCAATTGCTCTAGGAAATGGAGAACCATCTTCTTATAATATTTACGAAACAGTAAGTGTTGACGAGTGGTTATTATACTTCCATGGACCCTATTACATCTCGGCTGTGATTTTTGCATAAAACGCCCATTTTCGCATTTTGTAGTATTTTTGCAGTTGTATTTATCGTTTTCATCGAAATAGGGTAATAAATTCATGCTTAATATTACAAATCTCCACTCTGCGAGAATAAGCTATGTTCGGACAGTCGGCGCATCGCATTTTGTAGTAATTTTGCAGTTGTATTTATCGTTTTTATCGAAGTGTATAAAGCACAGGTCAGGCCGCATATGGGATACTGCTCCCATCTTTGGGCTGGAGCGCCCCAATATCAAGTCCTTCCATTTGACCGTATTCAACACAGAGCTGCTCGAATTGTCGACGACGTGGTTATTTCAGGTCGGCTCGATCCACTGGCTCTTCGGAGAGACGTTGCGTCTCTCTGTATATTGTACCGCATATATCATGGGGAGTGTTCTGAAGAATTTTCCGGCTTGAACCTTGACGCTGATTACCTTCACCGCACTACACGCAATCGACTGTCATTCCATTCACGTCACCTTGATGCATGGCGGTATACCACTGTGCGTTTTTCACGAAATTTCATGCCTCGAACTACAGTGTTGTGGAACCAGCTCTTGGGAACGGCATTTCCAGACCGTTACGACTTAGATATGATGCGAGCAAGACACGAGCCCATTCCTTCCTTAAAGGCCGGTAACGCCTCTGCGATCCCTCTGGTTTTGCGTGTGTCCATGGGCGGCGGTGATTACTTTCCATCAGCTGACCCGCTTGCTCGTTTGCCCCCTTCTGCTATAAAAAAATATAATAAAACATTCATTATAAATTCTAAATTCCTCATGATGTAACAATTATTCTGGTATAAATTTTGCTCAATAATATTATCGTATATAAGAGAAATTAACAGTTGTGGTTTAGAATAAGATTTTTTTTCTATACAAAATCAATGATATCTAAAAATTCCGAGGCCGCTACGAACTATGTATATATACGACTATATATGAGATAACATTCTATTTTTTTTATTTCATTTGATTAGAACAGTAGTAATCTAGGAGCTTAAAAAAGTGCCTTCGCGCATTTTATAAAAATCTTTCTCTGCAATTTTGGGTTTAATTAAAAAAATATATAAAAAGCGAGGCCGCTACGAACAAGCTATTCTACACTATTCAATAAGTCAAAATTGTTAATGTATTTTTGTTTCTGAGATCAAGAACGCCAAAATTGGCCATCTTACGCAAAAAATATAGTCGAGATGTAATAAGGCCCTTAAGCTCATATTTCTGTGTTTAACATTCTTATTTTTATGTTTTTGTATTCACAAATAATTTATTATATTTTTATGTTCGAACCTGCAACTCTAATATACAATTCAATAATAATCATTAATTATTAAACTTTATCCGCCCTAAAATATTTTTATCAACTAAATCGTTTCAGCCAGAAACCATAATCGCTAATGGATATCCAGCAGAAAGACATAAAGTGGTGACTGAAGATGGATATATTTTAGAGATTCATAGAATTCCGACTGGAAAAGGTCAAATTGGAGGAACAGGTCAAAAGCCGGTTGTTTTCCTAATGCACGGTTTAATGGGTGCCTCAAATGCATTTATTGCTCTTGGTCCAGAAAAGGGTGTCGGTAAGAAAATAATAAATCTTTTTCCATTAAAACTCATTAAAGTTTCACTGCTAAATAAGAAAATTCGATAATGCCAACATGCATGCAAAGACTTTCTTAGTACTACGCGACTACGACAAAAATATAATACAGAGCTTCATTCATTTTGTTCTCAGCCTACAATTACGCAGACGCCGGCTTCGATGTCTGGATGGGAAACGCACGAGGAACAAAGAATTCCAGAAACCACACTTCTTTGGACCCGGACGATCGCAAAGAACGCTTAGATTTCTTTGACTTCAGCTTCGAAGAGATTGGCCTTTATGACATAGCAGCAATTGTTGACTACATTCTTGAAATAACTAAAGAAGATAAGTTACACTACATAGGGCATTCTCAAGGAGGCACCGTGTTTTTAGTACTGAATGCCTTAAGACCAGAGTATAATGTAAAGTTCTCTTCGGCACATCTTATGGCTGGAGTTGGTTATCAAGAACATTGTCCTAATCCAAAAGTAGTCCGATTGGCTAAATTCGTCGATTTAATTTACGTAAGTTATCACCATAATTGTTCATTTTAACACATGGACTGTTTTAAGTATGTCTTCATTATTTGCTATGCAGGGCATGTCAGTTGCACTTGGGATTGTAGAACTTTTTCCACCACCGCCCAAAGAGGACGACACAGCATACATAGAGGTTGAACATCCATATGAATTATGTACTGGTGACTCAAAATTTAAGCATTTCTGTGAACGCTTTGGAATGCAAGAAATAATGGTAAGTGCATTTTTTATATTTTAAGAGTAAGCTATAATTTAACAAGTAAACAATCAATTAAAAAAGCCGCAAAAAAACAAAGACCCTTTGCTTGTTTGTTTGTTTGTACCTCAATAGTACCTTAAACCGATGAGCATGATATAATCAAAGTTCAGAGAGTAAATTTAACAAAAGAAGTATGCCAGGATCGTAGCAAATGGAAAGCTTACTTACCTTTACAGTAAACGGGTAATGTAAGTATATAACAAAAGAGAAACATTAGGTAACCTAGGTAGTTGACTTGAAAGGAATCTGAGGAAAGCGCGCTTCCACCTTCTGCCAAGTGGCATCCACTAAAACTATTGAAAAGCAGAACACCGTAAAATGACCTTATTAAAATTCCAGATGAACAACCAACGGGTGACTTCCAATACTACAGTAGTCGGAGGAGCAGCACTTAAACAAGTAGCACATTACGGTCAAAACATAAGGGACAAATCGTTCCGGCGGTGGAACTATGGAGTATTTGAAAATCTGCGAAAATACGGACAAATAAACCCTCCTTCTTACGACTTAAGTTTGATAACTGTTAACGTCACAATGCATTACACCGTAGCTGATACAATATTGGATGAGAGAGACGTTTTAGCTATGGTAGAGGACTTGCCTAATTCAAGAGCTCGCAAAGTTGCCAGAGAAGATTTTCTGCACGGTGATTTCATTGCGGGGGACGATGCTAAAGAACTGGTGACAGATTACGTTATTGATGCTATTTGGAGCTTGGAGCGCACCACGACGTAAAATAAAAATATTAGCATTAAGAAAAAGGACATGACGTGTTGAGCGATTTCATTAACATGTTGTATGTGGCAGAAAGTGATTTCCAAAACTAAAATTTATATTAATTATAATGTATTAATTATTAATTCGTCGCTTTAATAAAACAAAAATTCAATTAGGGCCCCTTTCGACTGTTTATAAAATATAATCATTTATCATAACGTATTTCAAAGATCGTAAGACATTGCGAGTGTATCAATTATGATAAGTATTGCCATTTATATGATTTACGCGTTACAGTTACAGTAAATATTCATTTATTTTCACTTTACTTTTCCTAATTTATTTCATTCCGTATGCCGTTGCAAATTCTGCATGTTTTTACATAAAAACGTTAGTTATAACCTCAGAATAAAGAACTACTCTTGAGCTTATAACATAACACAGCTATGTTAATGGCAATACGTGAAGAGATGTCATATAAACATACAGAAACAATGCCGCACTTCTTAATATCTACTTGAACGTGTTCTCAGAGTTTGATATTGTAATAGCAGTTCTGTGCCTTTTTAACGATTATCCACTGTATCGTGAAAAGCAATTCTAGTAAGCAAGGCACCAATAAACAGAACAGTAAAATAGAAAGAAAGTATAATTGCACCTGAAGGGGCAAGAAACACTCGATCAAATACTCATCCTGAGAGCGCCCTTTTGTTGTTCTCAATAATAGAGACGTGGAATAGAAAGATCTTTATGTTTATTTAAGCAGGGTTGCGATAACAACCTTCAAATTATACATATACTTCTATATAGCTTCTGCCCGCGGCTTCGCTCACGTAAATTTTCAACGGTGGAAAACGTATCGTATAACCGTCTCCAGAATTCCATTTATCTTTATACCTAGGTAGGTATGGTATATAGATATACCTACGCTGTGTCTATAGTCTATAAGTAAATTCATCAAAATCAATACCAAAATGTATCAAAATCAGTTTAACGGTTTAACGAGAAAGCGAACAAACACGCTCACTTTCGCATTTATAATATTTCCTTTCATGTTCCAAAGTATTTTATAGTTGAAACATAATACACTTAACTGTATTTTTTAAACATACGTTCACACGTAGATCACACTAATATTATAAAGGCGAAAGTTTGTGAGTGTGTATGTTTGTTACTCTTTCACATAAAAACTACAGAATGGATTTGGATGAAATTCGGCATACAGATAGTTTATAACCTAGATTAACACATAGAATACTTTTTATACCGATATTCCCACGGGAACGGGAACCACGCGGGAGAAACCGCGAGAGGCCGCTTGTATTAGATATACGACTATTATCCCCAAGGGTTAGTCAGAGACTAGGCAATGAGGACCGCAGTAGCAGTCTACTGCCATAGTTCACGTTTCACCAAAGTGCAACTGCACATGTGCTCAGCGTGATAGGTGGTGGACCCATCGCCGGCTCTATGCTGCTGGATGCATGTGCAGTCTTTAGTCCGTTAGTCGCCTTTTACGACACCCATGGGAAGAGAGGGTATGGTAGTATTCTTTCATGAGCCCTATAACCCACGGCTCCTGGCGGCTACCAACTACTAAATATTATTTTTACTGTGACTTCAAAGACCAGCTAAAACTATTCCACTAGTTCCAACAAAAACTCCGTGAACCTGTTACTAGTATTCCGGAACAACTAGTGGGGAGAGCACGTTTCCAGCAATCGAATGAAGTTGGAACGTGCCGATTTATCTTTCGTCTCATCGTTCAGTGGCCATCAAACTAGCTCCTGCTACTTCGAATATTTGAATGGATTCTATGTTTACACAGCTCGGTTCACAGTAAGGTACAGTTAACATGTAAAGCTGATGTTCTAAACCAGGATATCATTGAAATTAAAGATAATAATGACATAGCTTTATAAGCACAGCTGTCGTAAAACAGACACAATAGAATTTCAATTGTTAGATCTCTAAACAAATTCACATACTTAGTTTTAGTTTAATATAAAAAAAATATCTGCATCGCAGAGTACGTAATAAATAAGATATTAGAGTGTGTTTCTAGAAGAATTTTTATACAATCAATTTTAATGGCC
Source organism: Scoparia ambigualis (assembly GCA_963921215.1). Taxonomy (NCBI): domain Eukaryota; kingdom Metazoa; phylum Arthropoda; class Insecta; order Lepidoptera; family Crambidae; genus Scoparia; species Scoparia ambigualis. The sequence goes on from OY992504.1 coordinate 6,464,282, forward strand.
CTTAGTTTAATTCTTTAAGTGGTCCTGCTGGACCTGCTAATATTTTTTATCGCTTTTCTATCATATTACTAACAACTGAATAAGATTTAAATTATGGTGGCATGTATATTGCCACCACCAGCAGCCATTATTTAAACATGCATTCTGGCATAGGGGCAGAAACCAGAATGCCATCACAAATTGTCAAAAATTTGTATCACAACGTGACAATTACGACACCTAAAAAAGGTGTTCTCTGAGCTTAACGGCACATTAAATGTTCCTATACGCAAACATTGCACTATAACAAAAGTTATCACCGGATGCTTTCGCGGAGCGGGTCGCTTCCCTCATTCAAGAGCGGGCCACAATAACCGTCGCTATTTATCCGCATAATGCCCTGATAGCCAACGCGAAAGCATTAACGCGACCACTCGGCCAGACCCCTTGCAATATCCCAATGGTACTGCACTTACTTCGAATTCTGCGAGAGAGGAGGTCCGATTGAACTGGTCAGCGTTAACCTTCGGTTGACACTCTTTATCGCTCCATTATGACACCGCGGCGGTGTGAATTAATGACGATTTGTAAATTAACAATTAATATTAGACGTATTGGCCATTAGACAGGAAGATCAAACATCTGAACAAACTACCCAAATACTACAAATAAAACAATCAAAGACATCATTAATTTATAAGGCTACTTTTCTTAAACTACTTGCATGTTACTTTAAATAAACTTTATTTAAGCCTACACTGAAGGTGAAGCGAATACCTACGTAAATGGTATTTCGCCTTTTATATTTATTTATATTACGAAGGTTTAGGCCACCGACTGTAAGCATTTTAAGTATTAAGATGTATCATCACGCAAATCAGTATTCCACGACTATTGCATACCTACAATATTAAATGACAATATTTTATTCTAAACCTGTGTGACATACAAAATTAAAATATACAGGAATAATACAAAAACAATTGAAACACGACTGTTATCGCCATTCTGGGTACGGTAAATCGAATTTGTTCCGTGCGAGAGCCCGCAGCCCGACCGAGAGTGCGGGCACTAAGCGCTGCAGGAGAGTGGACAGCAAACCGCACCTGTGATTGTGGCAGTAACCATCTGAACGACCGGCTGCGTCCAACGCGCCAGCCGTAAGCAGCTCACAAAGAGACTTAACGCGACGGACTTTAGAATCAGAACTTACGAGTGCCTGTAAGTACTTTAGTTAGAAGAACAAATAATTTTCACACCTACGCACGTATTTATTTCCGTATTACGTATTTGTTTCCAATAACTTGTATTTATTTGTGGATTTATTGGGTGCTGTAGGATTTCATTTATATACGTACTGGCTGAAACATACTAATGTAATTAAATCTTTTCTCATAAATAAAATGCTATAATCATAATGGCTCGCTGACGTTTCGGATACATTATATTGGGACACAGTAGCCGAAGTGTCAATTCGGACACTGTGTCCCAATATAATCCAATATAATGTGTCCGAAACATCATCACTCAAAAAACTTGTAACAAACAAGTTTCATGAGTCGCCGAAGTTTTCGAGTATACTTTATGGCCTTTTATTTAAACTATTCATTCCCTGTCCTCTAACTATTGGTGACAATATAGTTTATATTTTAAAAAGAAAATCTTTAAGAAGGCTTTCATTTCAGAGTTGCAGAAAACAAAAACAACAAACTAGCAATTAAACAATATTGGGTTAAGCCATCCGGAAATGGGTGTAGCGTTAAGCCCAAATTACCACTTGGCATATAATAGGGCGCTGCATAGCACGCCTGTCCGTGATTGCATTGGTTGCTGTCGCAACTCAACGGTCGCTCGTGTAGGGTTACTACATTATTACATTTAGGAATTTGAAAAGTTTTTTTTTTATTTTTTTTATTCTACAACGGGTAAGCGCTTGGCCTTCATCTCACCTGATAGTAAGTGACAATAAGGCCGAATGTGGATGCGCGCTTCACCCAGAATCCTCAACCACTGAGGAACTGGCTATCTTATCTCCAACTGTCGGAACACAACAATGCTATAAACATCGTTGTAATGGCGACAGACTTAGATAAGATGGTGGTAGCTAGCCAGGCGGACTGAACAGCCCTACCACCAACCAAACCGAGCACACAAAGATGTATCCCCCGCTGGGAATCGAACCCGGGACCTCTGGGTCTAAAACCGGTGGCTTAGCCACTAGACCGCAGAGGCGATTAAACAGCCTTTAATTTTGTCCGCATATAAAATTAGTTCTGACAAAAAGCCTGACATTTCGATAAAAGTCCGGACTTTTTAGTCACAAAATGGAAACATTACCTACTCACATATGATATTTTGTTTTTAGATAAACGAGAAGTTAATAAAGATTAAAGACTTATTTGATATTATTTATTACGTAGTTTTGTTACTCATTTTCCAAAATCAGGACTAATTAAAGAGCCGGACAAAGTCCGCACTATAGTATAAAAATCCGGACATGTCCGGATAATCCGGACGGATGGTAACCCTAGCTCCGTGTCGAATAATGAGAGACGTAAAATAGAGTAACAATCGCAAACTAATTAAGTAGTCTTTATTATTGAAATTTTGCATTCACAATAGATAACGGATAAAATGTTTACTAGAAAAAAATCAACCAGTCTCAGGAAGCTCGAGTGGGATTCGAACCCACGACCTTTGGATTGCCGGTCCACTGCTCTAACCGCTGAGCTACCGAGACCCCAGAAGACTCGTTGAATTTTTCCCAGTAGTTTGATTACGCTGCAAGCCAGCGGTATTACGTCACTGTGAAGTCTACCCTCACAGTAGTTAGAGTAGTGGACCGGCAATCCAAAGGTCGTGGGTTCGAATCCCACTCGAGCTTCCTGAGACTGGTTGATTTTTTTTCTAGTAAACATTTTATCCATTAATTAAGTAGTGTTCACAACATCGCATGAATCAATAATACAGTACGGAAAGCTCCAAATTATAATAAATACATACATACCTACGTATAATTACGACTATTACCTTCGAAGGGTTAGTCAGAGACTAGGCAATGAGGACAGCAAAAGCAGTCCTCTACCATACTTAGTCCACTTTTCACCAAATAGCGACTGCACCATCGCCGCTCTTTGCTGTTGGATGTATGTGCAGTATTTAGTCCGCTAGTCGCCTTTTACGACACCCAAGGGAAGAGAGGGGTGGTAGTATTCTTTCACCGCCACGCGACACGATAATAATAAACTAGCAGACCGCCGGCGACTTCGTTTGCGTGGACCCCGTACCCCGTGACGAATTTTCAAAATGAATTTTTCCCTCCCAAGAACACTTTTAGTGACGTAACTAAAATAGTTAGACATATGCTATCGCGACACTTTTGTAGATAATGGTGTGTTCTGCAAAGCCATAGTACATTATTTTATACTATCATCAATAGTTTTCTTACCGCACGCGATTTAAGGAATTTATTTGAGTTTTAGTAAGGATCCTTAATTTTTGACGTGACAACGTCTTATAAATTGGTTTGCCAGGTGACACTTCAAGAAACTGCGTTACGCTCCGCTCACGTTATGCGCTCACAATGAGAGCGAGTGAGAGGCACGCGTCCCTTCCACTCGGGCATGGTTAGCCCGCCTAAGAGCGAGAGAGACAGACATAAAAAGTGAAAGGCACGCGTCCCTTCCATATTATTTCATCCTTCTTCCTACTATACGAATGAATATTCACATTAAAATTATTTTACCACTCAAAGTCGTTGTCACGTAAAACTTTCGCCCGTATACCGACTTTACAGGCAACCAATTTTTATTTTTTTTGAAAATATAATATAGCCTATGTCACCCGGAGATAGTGTAGCTTCCCAACGGTGAAAGAACAAACAATCAAATGTTTCCTCTTTTTAAACGACTTCAAAAAAAGGAGGAGGTTCTCAATTCGACTGAATGTTTTTTAATATTAGTATAAATAAAAAAATGTGATGTAATGCAGTGTTAGTAGCCAAATGTTATAAAAAAGAGTCAAACTAATTAAATTATTTAACCTACACAAACCTACATTTTGTAAACTGCATTAAAATATTCTGGTGCGTGTTATGGTAGCGGCTTATGTTTAAAAGAAAACTATCTACCACTCCATCTTTTCTCTGGGTGTCGTAAAAGGCGACGGACTAACGGACTAAAGACTGCACATATATTCAACAGTAGGTATATAAAGCGACGATGGGCTCACCACCTGCACAATACACATAATCCTACAAATATTATAAACGCGAAAGTTTGTAAGTATGGATGGATGTTTGTTACTTTTTCACGTAAAAACTACTAATGGATTTGGATGAAATTCGGCATACAGATAGTTTATAACCTGGATTAACACATAGGATACTTTTTAACCCGATATTCCCACGGGAACGGAAACCACGCGGTGAAACCGCGAACGGCCGCTAGTATTGTATATAATAATATTTTATATACACAATTATGTGTTTTGTGCCACCTGTCACGCTGAGCATATAATGCAGTCGTGATGATAAAGCGTGAAGTGTAGCAGTGCTCTGCTTTTGCGGCCCTCATTGCCTAGTCTCAGACCAATGCATATAGGTAAGTATATAGTCGTGAGTGTATGTTATGTTATATATTATATAGGTATTCGACAAAGCATAATGTTGTCTTAGGTTCTAAACGTAATCTAATACATAATACAATTACACTGCTGTACTATAATAACTTTGGCAGCTTCAAGAAACAACACTGATTTTCAGAGGAGTCCACATTGTGTAAATTGTGATTGTGACTCAGATAAATAATTTATTATACATACACACACAAAAGTAGTAAAAAAGGAAAGGAGACATTAAAGGCATTATAAGCTGATAAATATAATCATCTTCAACCACCTTTAACTATCGGATATGCATCGGCTGCTTACCATCAGGCAGGGGCCCAAGTCTGCTAATTTACGAATGGCATAATTGAATCGCAATTGGATCGCATTGTAATTGTTTGACACATTTGGTATTCATAAATGAGTAAGAGAATACCAAATGTGTCAAACAATTACAATGCGATCCAATTGCGATTCAATTATGCCATTCGTAAATTAGCAGACTTGGGCCCCAGGATGCAAGTCACTATGACGAGTCAAAATAAAAAAATAAAAAATAATCAACGATCTAATTTCACCCTTGCTGACAAAATACAGTGCAGTATACGTGACCCTTCCTGGAAATCAAACCCAAGACTTCTGGGTGCAAGCACTTGGTCTAACCACTAGAGCACTGGCGGAATAGTTGTAATCAGTCCGATGTTAGTCTGTTGTATAACTAATCCCGCGAGAGCGTAAGTCAGCAAGGAAACACAAATTTAATCTAATAGTTAATTTAATATGAGCGATGTTAATTACACCAACAACAATATAACTTTTGATGAGCTTACAAAATTTGCAGCTGACGCTGCGACCCTGCGCCGCGCCGGCCAGGGAGATGCTCAGCAAAAAAGCGCTAAATTTAATAACACAGTCACTAGGGTGTTAGCTTAGCCTCGTGTCGTACTGCATGGAACAATTATGTTGTCGGTCTATTTTGTTGCCACTCAGCTAATCTCACAACAAACAAAAGCAAGTGGGATAGTACAGACTATTTACTACCACCCATATCTAGGCAAGGCCCTTATAACAAACTTTAGGCGACCTGGGAATTGAATCGGATCAGGATATAGTCCCGAGCGCTTTCACACTTTACCACTTAATTCATTTGATGTTCCATCACAAATTTAAAAAAAAATTACCGAAAAATCTTTGCAACTCCATCACCGAGCCAAACGAAATATTTAAGTAGACAAGTTAGTACGGAACCACCGGCTTTTTTACTGTAAGAACTATTTAATTTTTCACAAAATATCAAAATATCATCAGTTTAATATAGCTGTAGCTGCGATTTTGTCAGGGCAGTCCGAGTTTTCCACGTTCAACTCGGTCAACTCGAAGGCCTTGTCGCAGTTCCAGCTGGCCCCGCTGCATTATACCACCCGAGTGCGGATGCACCCGACTCGCAGCACGTGTGAATATCTACTTCCGCTCGGCACTCGGCACCGCTGTTTCATATTTAACAGCTCCACTTATATAATGAAATGTTTCAACTTTATTAGGTTATGGAAGATAATTTCATATGTATGGAAAACGTTATGAGAGTAAATTAAGCAGAAATGTCAGGATCGTAGCAACTTTAAAAAAATAAAACAGTATTTTAAGGTAATATAAGAAAAATAAATAGTATTTTAGAAAAATGGACATTATCTCTGCGCCATATTTAAATCTTTGCAATTGCTTAAAGCACTGCACCGCGAAGACAACGTTCGCTCCTTTTTCACTTTTTAAATAGGTATTATGTGCACAGTGATACTAAAACAGTTTTTTGGATACTTTTTTTTTGTTCAACGGTAAATAAAATAAACTTTCCTACACTCACTCCAATGGCCTAGCCCAAGAGAAGCTTCGAAGAAACTCGTTAAATGGTTACTAGACAACGGATAAACATACTTAAAATACTTAAATACATCATACATAGAAAATACCCAGACCCGAGACAATTTAGAAAAACAATAATTTATAAATTGACCCTACCGGGGATCGAACCCGGGATTTCAGAGAAATGGCGACACGATGAAAACCGGTGTACAAACCACTCGTCCAAGGAGGTCGCCAAAAAAAAGTATAATGTAGAGATAAACAGTATAATACTGTTTTTAACAGAATAGTTGGCAACCCTAATCGTAGCAATGGTTCACGGTTAGGGTTGCCACCCGTACTCTAAAATAGAGTATTGTACTCTTTTTCATGTAGGCGTACTCAATAATCTACGACACCAATAGAGTACGCTAAAATACTCTATTTACGGAAAACTGATCGTTACTGGTCATGAGTACTTCAGAGTTCACTGAGAGAGTCTTCTCCCATATGAATGTAAAGTGGAGAGAAGAAAGGAATAGAGCAACCCTAAATTTAATAAAAAACGAGTTGATTATATAATTTTAATCTAAATTATAATTGCAAAGAGGCTGTAAATATCTTCAAGAAAGACACATATTTGTTCAATGTCGCAAAGAGCAACAAAAAAATACGTTTTTAAGGACAAATAAATAAATACACTTTTTTATGCTATGTACTCTATTTTTGTTCTAACAAAATGAAAAAATACTCTATTCGTCCTAAAAAAAGGTGGCAACCCTATTCACGGTAGTGTATTTTTCTTTGGCAATGGCAAGCTGTGGTTTCTGCCTATACCCCTCCGAAAAACGGGTGTGATGGCATGCAAGTAAAATAACTTTTACTAAGCCGAGTCACTAAATGGTTTAAAAACTTAAAATATTTAGAGCTTCCTTGTGTTTCTGAAAGCAGTTAGATGGTACTGCATAAAACTAACCCGCATTGGGCCAGCATGATAGGTAATACCCGATCTCCCTTTTTCGTTGGTGATGAATTGAACTGCCTTAACGTCTAGTTAAACTACTTATCTTTTCCTCAGTAATTAAGATTATCTGTGTCGCGTAGCGGTGAAAGAATACTACCCCCTCTCTTCTCTTGGGTGTCGTAAAAGGCGACTAACGGACCTAAAGACTGCACACACATCCAACAGCATATATCGGCGATGGGCTCTCCACCTGTCACGTTGAGCACATGCGCATTCGCTATTTGGTGTGCCGTGGACTATGGCAGAGGACTGCTTTTGCGTTCCTCATTGCCTAGTCTCTGACTAACCCTTCGGGGATAATAGTCGTGATTATTATGTAACGTAATTAAGATTTTCGGGTGAAATTTTTTATAACAATTATGTGATCAAAGGAAAGAAGTACCTTCGCAATATCGTAACTTTAATACTGCCCATCGAAATAAAGAATGGTTGTAAGAAAATTATTGATATTTCTTTGTGCAAATATCTAGTGTCAGTCGGATTTTAACTCTTTCTTGAGATAGATTCACTAGAAAACCGCTAACAATAGTGTCTTTCTTTCAAAATCAGTAAAATACGAGTTAAGAATAAACTAGATATTTGCACAAAGAAATGACAGTAAGTAATTTGTTTACAAACTTCTTCATCGAATTTGGCTGCAGTATACAGGGCGTCCCACGGATATGCCACATGGAGGGAAAGTACCTTGAATGTTGTAGATGGAATATTTTACTGAAAGAAACCATGAATTTTAACATTTTTAATACAAAATTAATCAATTTATTTTTTCCGCATTGCGATGGACAAAATAATTTACGCGAGTTTCGGCTCAGGATACGGCTTGATTAGTAATAATAATAATTACGTATGTCTTTATCATTTTATCATGCACTTAAATTATAATAGGGAAATGATGCGTACTTCTCAGGTGGGTTGTAAATGTCCTTACGGCAATGTCAGCTTTTCATTTTTCTGAACAAAATTTCACATCAAATGTTAAAATTCATGGTCTTCCTTTAATTTGTGACACTATGTTATTTAGCAAAAAATAATCCTTATGATGAAGCCTTTCGATCGGTATGATAAAGCTACAGGGTGATTATTTTTCTCATGTAACGGGTTCGATTCACGGTTTAACCATGTAATTATTTAAATATCTATGAATACAATTTAAATTGTTTTTTAAATTCAAATAATGTCTTCTTTCAGTAAAATGTTCCATCTACAACATTCAAGGTACTTTCCCTCCATGTGGCATATCCGTGGGACGCCCTGTATCGGTCAAGTACTTTGAGAGGTTCGGTTTCGCATGTGTACATGCTTGTGTGTGTGACTGACTTGTTTTAGATTAATATGCAATATTACACCATTTTACATTTGAACAGATTTCCTTATCATACAACATACCGTTCCTGACTTCCATAAACATAAAAGCTCATACTGACCTATTTAAATTGCTAACTTCATATACAGACAAGTTTTTTAATACAGCAAAAAGCCTGCGTTTCGAGCATTGAGAAATCAATTGGCGCCAGTGTTGTCACGTCCGAGAGTGCCGTTGCGCTGAAAACTAGGTATTTACAGGCTCACTTTAATATTCTCTGAGGCTGGATTCACTCAGAAATTTTCACACTTCAATATAGGACTGTGCCGGGAATTTCAACATGGGCATTGGGAATATTGCGGAGATGCCGCGCCGTTTAGGGACGGCTAAAGTTTTCAATGCTATAGAAATACAGATTCAGACTGTCGTTGAAGATTTTGAGAATAATTTTCAGAAGCACTTTCTTTAAAATTCATCTAAATAAGCGTATTAAACGTCATATTACTACTGGGCTTGTACTGTGTTTATTATGTGACTCAAATATTTTTCTTCGTTCTTCTTCTATCTAGTATCTACCTACAATAGATATAATATGATGTACGCGCATCAACTACAGTGGAAAAGTGTGTAGGTTTATGGTGATTCTAATAAAGATTTTAAAGACTGATAAGTGTTAATTAATATTATGTATAAATCTATTTATTCGTTATAGTTATTTAATAAGTAATTGAGTAGTAGGTAAACATATGAAAAATACATATTCGTTTTAGTGATCATTAACGACAAAACGAACTTAACATTTCTACAGCACAAAATAATATGCCAAATTCTTAGAAAGTGAAAGCCAAAATGAGAGCGAAATATATATCTCCAGTTGTTTCATAAAACATCAATACCGCCGTTCGCCGGGGCCGCATTCGACAATCGCATCCGTGTAAGTATTATAACTAGATACGACACCGCGTAGCAATTTTTTGCGCACTGATTTGGAGCTGCATGTCGCGTATGCACATCTAGCTGTGTGGTAGCTGATCATTAATGGGTGTTTTCTATGTATAATAAGTATGTATTTAAGTATTTTAAGTATGTCTATCCGTTGTCTAGTAACCATTTAATGAGTTTCATAACGAAGCTTCTCTTGGGCTAGATAATTGGTGTGAGAGTAGGAATGTTTATTTATTTATTAATAGAAAACTACCGATCCATATCTTTCTTTAGGTGTCGTAAAATGTGACTAACGTACCAAATATTGCACATACATCCAACAAGAATAGAGCGGCGATGGGTCACCAGCTGGAGTTTCTCGCGTGTTCTTTTCGCAACAACACGTGTTGAGACTCCATTTTTATTTTATTCTACCGTACAAACTCCAAATTCCTAAGCGGAACACTAGATATTGGCGAAATCTAATAAGGAAACGCCACAAAACGAAGAAGAAGAAGAAGAAGGGTCACCAGCTGTCACGCAGAGCACTTGTGCAGTTGTCATTTGATGAAACGTGGACTGTGGGTAGTGGACTGCTTTTGCTGTCCTCATTGAATGCTACCCTATCAGCTAAAAAATATGAATATGGACATTGGCTTCATTTGACATTTGAAGCCCTTAATATGCCAATGCAAAATATGGGCTTCAAATGTCAAATGAAGCACATGTCCACATCCATATTTTTTAGCCGATAGACCCGCTGGTCTGTGACTACCCTTCGGAGATAATAGTTGTGAATATGTATGTATGTATCGTTCGTTATCGCTTGGATCACTCACAGCCACTGAGGCATTTGCAGCCCACGGGCCGCAACGGGGTGTCTTCTCGTTGTCGTCTCTAGTTAGAATACCTCAACGTTCGCATCGCATCAAAGATAACTTCCCCGCATTCCGATCACGCGTGCCCGGGCGTTTAGGCCTTGGAACTACTCCATTGGGATTCGGATAGCTAACGAACTCGCCACTTTTCACTAGTGCTGCCTGGTGGTTTTGCACAGGGACTTAGTAGTTTCATCATTATAGCCAATTCATCATCATCATCATCATCAGCCTATAAACGTCCCACTGCTGGGCACAGGCCTCCCACGTGGACAATGCACGAGGGGATATTGGGCCATAACCCACCACGCTGGCCCAATGCGGGTTGGTGAGTTTTAACGACTGTCATCTTACGACAACAACCAGGAACAACGGCTTAACGTGCCTTCCGAAGCACGGAGGAGCTCGAGAATTTTTATATTTGGTCACCCATCCAGCGACCCGGCATTGCGAAAGTTGCTTAACGGGCAAGTTCGCAAGCCGAACGCGCTAGCCGCTGCGCCATCGAGCTCCCCTATACATATAGCCAATTGGACATAGATAAATCAATGGTATGGTATAGCGGCTCACTAAAAGAATGCTGTCGACCCATATCTTCCATTGAGTGTCGTAAAAGGCGACTAACGGACTACAGATTGCAACATCCAAACATCCAACAGCGAAGAGGGAGGCGAGCTCACCACCTGTCCTGTATGACACCTGTATGACAAAAATGCACGAAATTAACATTTCTCTAATTTCGCACACATATTATTCTAATGCGTTCATAGTGCCCGAGTAAAACTTTTAGATTCACTTTTGTTTTTATCTTTTCTTTTACGTATATAATTGTTTTATGATTATTGATTGTATTTGGTAACGACATATTGTTTTGTAAATGTCGTTACTTCTATATTATTATTAAGCTGTGGAATTTCTTGCGCCCGTTCTTCTCCACAACTAAAAGATACGTCCTGAATGGGTATGGGTATCCATATAGAGAAGTTAAAATTAAATTTTTGACGATACAAAATGCTTTTTTTAAGCTTACTGAATAAAGAAATTTTGATTTTTGTCTCGCTGAGCGCAGTCGTTATTTGGTGAAACGTGGACCAAATGTTTCCAATCGTGTTTCGGAAACAGTCATCCCCTCACACATACCTACACATTGAAAATTTCAATGCGAAATATCTATAATAATTTGAATAACATATAAGCTGTGATGAAAACAGCCAATTTTTCCGTTTTCACCGCCTAACCACTCTCAACAAGTACCTAGTGGTACATTAAACCAACAAAAAAAATTTTAAACAGATATTATGTCAATAAAATATTTTTGATATCAAGTGTGGTAGCTTATAATTAGCTTTTGTTGTTAATTACTTTTTCTAATCTATTAGCTATCTTTAAACAATATTTAAATAATAATAATCCACATAGGTACCAACGTTTCGCCCCATCACTACTGCCGACGTTGCGGCTAATATTTCAACCGGGAACCGATCGCGTGATAGGCCTATGTATTGCCGAGTTAATTTGGGACGCCCCGATGGGACTGATAGCAGGCTGATAGGAACGGCGGGAGCTGATAACTTAACAATTTGGAAATTTCGCTCTGGGGACGACATTGTGTGTAGGCATGATATATTTACTTGAATATATATGTTGTGTGTTATGCATCTTGACGCTATGGATCTTAACTAGGGTTGCTACCCGTACTCTAAAGTAGAGTATTGTCAAGTATTGTCCTCTTTTTCATGCAGGCGTACTTTATAATTTACGACACCAATAAAGTACGCTAAAATACTCTATTTACGTCAACGTTTTACGTAAAAGACAAATATTTGTTAAATGTCGCAAGAGCAACAAAAAATACGTGTTTATGAACAAAAAAATGAATACTCTTTTTTATGCTATGGTACCTACTTTTTTTTTTTTTTTAACAAAATGAATAAAATAATTTATTCGTCCTAAAAAAAGGTGGTGGGAGTTTCGTTTCTTTAAATTTTATGAATGTAAACGTGATCGTGACAAATAATGTAAAACTACCCTACTCCTCAAGGCCGGCCATTTGGGTTTTCCTTTGGTTTTGCGGGTCCATTGGTGGCGTGGATTACTTTCCATCATGTGATCCGCCTTCTCGTTTGCCTCCATAAAAAAACTATACCTATTTAAATATGCAAAAAATACGTTTTCATTAAAAATACGTTCATATAAAAAATAATACAGTATATACATACATACATAATTACGACTATAATCCCCGAAGGAAGGGTTAGTCAGAGATTAGACAATGAGGACCGCTAAAGCAGTCCTCTACCATAGTCCACTTTTCACCATGCGCTCAGCATGACAGGTGGTGAGCCCATCTCCGCTCTATGCTAATGGATGTATTTGCAGTCTTTAGGGTGGATTCGACCAAACTGGAATAAGACTTACTCCGAGATTAGTCTATACAAATTCAGCGTTTAATCTAGGTATAAAGACCTTATCGCAGTTTGGTCGGATCCATCCTTAGTCCGTTAGTCGCCTTTTACGACACCCAAGGGAAGAGAGGGGTGGTAGTATTCTTTAACCGCTACTCGACACGGTTTTTTTTCTCTTTATTTTTTATAGAGGGTTTGATCACATTGATCATGTCACCCTCGAAGTACAATACGTGCTTAAGTTACACACCTTTGGTTAAAAATAATGCACGAGTATAATAGGTAAAATACCACTACATGCAGTGGCGGTACCTTCATACAAGCCGAAAAGCCCGGCTTGCCCTAACCAAAACTCAATATCACTACTGGTAAAACGCAATTATTAAAATCACTTAATATTTTTTACCATTGTTAATTTTCTTTCATCAGCATTCAAATTATCAATTTTATAAGTTTCTCATATTAAGAATCACCAAACAAATCGCATAAAGCTGCTTATAAATCGTGCGATGCTTTACATCTCTCTCGCACAAGTTGGCTTGCAACCGGGCTTCGGATTTAAAGTATATCCGCTCTCTTCTAACTTTAACAAAATTGCTACTCTATCAACATAATACTGCGTAAGTATGTATAGATTCTATGAGAAATTCATACTCTTCCGATTGTGCTGTGCAGCAGCCACAGGCTGCAGCCAGCCATTTTTTATTCTTTGTTATTGTCACACTTCACTTTGTTTGAGCGATTGTTTTTAAGTAACAAGTGTTTTCGTAATTTGTGATAAAAGAAATGTGTTCTGAGTTCATTTCGTCGCTTTATTGGTCTCTGTGACGAACTTAGATGTATTGGGCATGTGATGTGTTATATATCGCTGTGTGTTGCAAAACAAATGTGTACTTAAACGTGTTGATGAGTGGCATACGAAAGGCAGAGGTAAGTAAATAAATTCTTTGAACATCATACATGATTTATGTATTTCGCAAACTATTAAAAGTCATCTAGGGCATTAATTATAATAGGTCTATGTAAAAAACTCTTTGGATTGTTGGTTGCTTCCATTCAAAATAATTAACTAATAATTAGTAAATTAAGTGTAGAGGCCTGCCTACATATCGACTGTGATTCCCGCGCAAAATGCCCATTTTCGCATTTTGTAGTAATTTTCCAGTTGTATTTATCGTTTTTATCGAAATAGGATAATAAATGCATGCTGAATATTGTGAATCTCCACTCTGCGAGAATAAGCTGAGTTCGGACGGCCCGGCCGGCGCATCGTATTTTGTACTTAGTTGTAAGTATTTATAGTTTTCATTGAAATAGGATAATAAATTCATTAAGTATAACATTTTTATTCCTCATGAAGTAACAATTATTCTGGTATAAATTTTACTCAATAATATTATCGTAGATAAGAGAAATTCACAGTTAACTTAACGCGATTTTCGAAGTTTTTTTGGTTTTGAAAACTATTTTTTTCTACTTATATAAAATCAATAATATTTAAAAATTCCGTGGCCGCTACGCATAATACGACAAGATAACATTCTCATTTTTTTATTTTATTTGTTTAGAACAGTAGTTCAATCCAGGAGCTCAAAAAAGTGCCCTCGCGCAATTTATAAAAAATCTTTCTCTGCAATTTTGGGTTTAAATAAATAGTTAAGCAAAATTTACAAATAGCGAGGCCGCTACGTACTATGCCAATAGCTATTCTACACTATTCAATAAGTAAATACTGTTAATGTATTTTTGTTTCTGAGATAAAGAACGCCAAAATTGGCCGCAGTAATTTTTTTTTTCAAAAATTTCTCGCAAAAATCACATTCAAGATGTAATAGAAGGTAATAGGCTGTTTTTTTACAAACGACAAGAACGTTTGGAATGCCACGGCCTATGACACAAATGGGTACCAACATTGTACCTAGGTAGCAAGATTAGGAACTTCAGGTTTCGTGGCTTGCCCCAATCTGAAGCCCTAGGCACGCCACTGACTACATGGTTCACCTATACGTACTCGTATTTAACCTGTAGGGCTGGGCTACTTTTAATTTTGACATTTCCAGACTAAAAAAATATAAAAAATATACCGATAAAAATCAGATAATTTTAAGATAATGTAGTATATAGTAGATATTTCTATACTTTGTAACTGTTCCCAATAAAGTTCTCGTATAAGTATGTTATATATACATAACCATTCTTCTAGTCGCCTTAAAAATTCGGTTGAAGCCGCAGTAACGCGCTGGCGAACTGTGAAATAGAAGATTAAAAACATTGATATTAGTTTATCTCAATGATTAAAAACAATGTAGTTTACAACTGAAGCCGCAAAAAGCATTATTTAAAACTTAATTATCATATTTATTTATTTAAATATTATAAAGGCGAAAGTTTGTGAGTGTGTATGTTTGTTACTCTTTCACGTAAAAAATACTGAATGGATTTGGATGAAATTCGGCTTACAGATAGTTTAACACCTGGATAAACACATAGGATACTTTTGATCCCGATATTCCCACGAGAACAGGAACCACGCGGGTGAAACCGCGAGCGGCCGCTAGTTTATACTAAAATTATATTTTTACCCTGAACCGGAAAAAGTAATAGGCCTTACCGATATCACCTAGATGAAATGGAGACATCATAAATTCCGCTTTATTCACCCAGGTGATTTAACCAAGGTGAACATAGTGGAATAAACAATGCAGAGTTTCTTGGAATTTTTTCATAGCACGATATTATGGGGTTGCTGAGGTTTCGAATTATTTTTTTATATTTTGTGCGCTTCCTTTCAATCTTTTTGCTTTATGAAAATGACTGTCATAAGTGTGCTAATGTCTTCTCGGTACGAGGTATTTCGCCATAGGGTTTACGAAGACAGCTTACATTTTGACTTAGGTAGCGGAGTGGTCAACGCAGCCGCCCGGATTGCGAGGGACGTGGGTAAATTTTTCCATCTGAGGTAGACTTTTATTTCAATGTTTTTTTTTTTATTTTCGAGTCTATTTGATCGTTATTAACGCAAATAATAAAAAATAAATTTTGAAATTAAAAGAATACATAGGTACATTCATATAATCACGACTGTTATCCCCGAAGGGTTAGTCAGAGACTAGGCAATGAGGAAAGCAAAAGCAGTCCTCTGCCATAGTCCACTGTTCACCAAATAGCGACTGCACATGTGCTCAGCGTGACAGGTGGTGAGCCCATCGCCGTTCTATGCTGTTGGAAGTATGTGCAGTCTTTAGTCCGTTAGTCGCCTTTTACGACACCGAAGGGAAGAGAGGGGGTGGTAGTGTTCTTTCACCGCTACTATTTTGTTAATAATTAAACGCGAGTTAATCATTAAAAGTGTTTTATTTCAATAAGTAAGTACTTAAGAAAGTTGGCAATGAAAAAAATACTTTCTTAAAATTCATCTTGAATAAACATTATTTTTTTATAAAGCACTTTAACGTTTTCCCTTTCGTCAGTGGTCAGTCAGTGCATCATCTTAAAAAAATAATTTTGAAAAATTCCAACGAGACCGATACAGTTAACAAGCTTTCGTATATAACGTCGATTAACTTTAATCGGAATAATCGGTAGCGTAAAATCAGCACTCGGTTTACTCCAAATCGTTTCAGTACACGAATGCAGTTTTAATTGAGTGCGTTGAAGAGCTCTCCGACTGATGGCGGCGACGATTTAATTGATGACAAATGAGATGTTGCCAAATGGATTGCACTTTATAATTATAATGGGCCGAACACGCGAGTAGTTAGCTTAACCAAGCCTGATTTAACAGGCGCACGACAATTATGTTTTACTAATTTTGTAAAATATTTTGACGTCGTAGGAAGTTACCGAGAAGGGACATCACTACGGAGCTACAGAAAATGTCTACGTTTGCGCAACGCCTCCATGTCCCACACTGGGTTCAGGCCAATCCATATGAACAATATGGGGAAGGGAGATAGCACTTAAAAGATAGGGCTATTATAACCTACCACGATGAAGTAATAGGTGTGTTTTAACGATCGTCATCTTATGATAACAACCGGGCTCAACTGCTTGACGTTCCTTCCAAAGTAAGAAGGCACTCGAGACATTTGTAATAGGTCACCCCACCCACCTATTACCCGCCTTTGCAAGAGTGAACTTACCTAATTCGTAAGATCACAAACCGAACGCAAAGCCAAGTCAGCTGTACCGTTACTCAACCCAAATAAATCTAGACTCCAAATAAAATAAAATCCTAACTAGTTCAAGCTCACATGCCATGTGATGTGACAAATAGGTACCTATGAAGATAGGTACTAACCGGGACTTTGGAATTGTCACGTCTTATAGCTTACAATACAGCAATACGTGCCCCGAGTACGAACCGGCCTGTAAATAGTTTGCGCCAGTACCGACATGATATCTACTAAATTGGCTTCATTTGCCACAACGTACTGCGAAATAAAAAACACACATACGAACTGCGTGCACCCTACAGTCTTAACAATAGAGTCCAGAATTGGCTGAACAAACGAAGGCATTAGGAGGATTCAAGTATCATCCGTCGAAGACGCTATTAGTGTATAACAAAGTTTCTTGGTGGAACGCTATTGTGATTACGAACCTGTCTTGGCTATGATTAGGACTGAAAGGAAGCGAGGGAAGATCTTCATTATAAGCTTTTAAAGAAAAAACTCTACATTTTAATAAAATTGATACCCTTTAATAACGATTGGACAACCTTTTTTACTTATAAACAATAAATTTACATTCTGGAATCCCTTGGATTTCGCTTGTTACCTACACAGAGTACGCACCGCAGCAGAGTTCACTATTCAATAGATCAAGTACATAAAGCAGAGCAAAAATTGAGACCATAAAGCCTCTAAATCCACACTGAAGTTATGGGAGCACTGCGCCCTAAGAAAGGGTGGAGCGGCATCTTTCGACTTTCGACCTTCCGCACCACGTAACAAGGCTGAACAAAAAACTACTAGTCGCTATCCAGCACATAATATCCTGGTGAAATAAACCCCGCGCCTTTAACATTTTACGGAGGAGACAGGTAGGTGCCGTATGACAGGCTGAACTGGTAACTAATAGCCGAATTTCCCTAAAATACCGCCTTGCGCAACTGTACATTTCAAGTGAAATACACCGGAATTGAATAGGGTTGCCTGCCTCTCGTAAAGTGCGCTCGGCTATTCCGCAGTTTATTGTTCAGCCGTTTTGTTTGTCTTCGACTGTCTGTGATATACGACGCGTTGGCAGGTCAATGTGAATTTCAGCGACACAGCAATACATATTACTGGAATTGGAGAGAATAAAGAGACTAATTCTTATATTTAGAGAACTTAAAGCTTTTTATAAAAAAAATCGATGGGGTTTACCGAACAACAGGGTGGTAGAGGGGCTTAGCACTCTACCCGATAACCGGAGATCCAGGTATCAATTCCTAGTTCAGGAAAAGTGTGTTTTTTTAATGTGACTACATCCCGCCTGATGGTAAGCAGCCGATGCAGTCCAAAATAACTAGAGCGCTCCTCACCGTAGAACAAGCACGGTCACAAGCGCACCCATTCATGACGGCATTCACGCCCCGCTTAAAAGACCCAGGAGTCCTGGGCCGGGACTATAGGAGCTGGGAAACATGCGCTGGCAGAGAATTCCAAAGCCGAATGGTCTTACAGTGGAACGACTTGCCAAATTTATTGGTTCGAGTGATAATAGTCTGCACAGTATGAAGTGTTCGGTTTGATCTGATTTTTGATGAATAGCCCGTGATCACCAACCTGCATTTGGCAAGAGAGGTGCAAACCAATATCCATCAATTGTATGTTAATTCAAATTAGCGCTGGTGTCGTAACTCAAAAGTACGAAACTTCACAATAGCAATCTCGATCGATCGGGATCGAATTCAAGAGTAAGGGGGCAGGTCGAGACAATGTCCGATGCAACTCAATCGATATGTCGGTGAAGATGCTAGCTTGCCTGACTGAGATGTTTTTAAATTGATCACTCATCTCGACTGAGAATTCTGACAAACCTTGAAAACTCGGCAAACCTAAAGTTGCTTAACTGGTAAGATACTTACGTGGCACATTAATAAAATAATACCATAACCCTTTTCGTCTCTTGCGTGCCGCAAAAGGCGACTAACGGACTGAATACTACTCATACGTCCAACAGCATAAAACGGCGATGGGCTCACCACCTATCACGCTGAACACATGTGCAGTTGTTATCTGGTGAAACGTGAACTGTGCCAGTGCACTGCGGTCCTCATTGCCTAGTCTCTGACTAACCCGTTAGGGATATTAGTCGTAAGTATTTTTCTTTATTCTCGACGGGTAAGCTCTTGGCCCTAATCTTACCTGGTGGTAAGTGACGATAACGCCAAAGGAAGCGCGCTTTACCCGGCATCCTCAAACATTGAAGAACTGGCTATCTTATCTCTAAATTGTCGGATGTATTTATTTTATTCAGGACAAAAAAACAATTACACAATTGGTACATTTATAAAAGTAAATACATCTAGTAGGGTTAATTGTGTAACCAGCAACATTGTTCACAACAGAGGTAAGTGTAAAATTTTTGAGACAGGCACCAGCCGGTCTATCGGCTAAAAAATATGGATATGGACATGGGATTCATTTGACATTTGAAGTCCATAATTTGTCCTTATATGGGCATATTATGGGCTTCAAATGTCAAACGAAGCCCATGTCCATATTCATATTTTTTAGCCGATAGGGTAGCAGTACACTACACTACTACACACATGGGAAAACATGACTTAGCAAATATAACAAAACAAACAAAACATGTTCCTTATGACATAAATGTAGCTAAGTGCCAAAAATTAAACATGTAGAACAAATCAAGGGTCTTATTTTATTAATTACCTAGTTACTTGCGTGAGAGAATTTGTTGTTTAAATTGGTTAGACGATAGTGTAAATAGGTCTACGTTCTTCGCACTGTCGTTAAACGATTGTACAATTCGTGACACTGGTGTGCGAATGTATGCATGAAAAGACAAGTACTGACGACCCTATCCACCTGTTTATACGTGCGATCGGCGTTATCCCGCTCGGCGGAGTGGAAGCCCGATAAAAATGGCTCATTGGTGCGCTACGCGGCGCCTTCCTCGCTACACGGCCTGATCGACGAATCGCACTAAAGTGCATTGAATTATATTAAGAGTACCATTTTTTTATGCAGCAGTGAAAGAGTAGTAAACGTGTTATCAGTATCACTGGCGTTTTGCGGCGCGGCGTGCGACTTCTCTGTTCGTCGCAATGTGTCTATCTATGACCGTAGTATAACCACAGAATAACTAATACGAGTAGTACTATCGTACAGAAGGTTCACTCTCTAACGACTTTCAGGCGAAATTGAAACTTATCGTGTGACCCGAGCGTTCATATTCCGTTATGCAATTCTGACTCGATATTGATTGGACGTCACAGAGCGTAGAGTTTACGCGCGCGCGCAGGGATTAGTCGCGAGACGTGTTCAGTGCTATGGCTCGCGGCAACCTTTACTGCCATACGCCTAGGCAACCTGCCTGAGAGGCGCGAGGCGCGACCGAACGACCGAACCGAGGCGAGACTGAACGTACCTAAACTGCGGAGTGACACCCCTGTTATAACGCACAGCGGACAAGAAATTAGTTAGAAATTAGTCCTATTTTAGGGACTGGACTCGATTTTTCGAGACGGGACTTGTAAATGAGAGATCAAGCCTTTTTGTCAGTGATATGACTCACGAGTCCTTACAATGTGACTCGACAACTCGAGTCTTTTTTTCAATAATATAGAGACTCTAAATCTTCATTGCTAGTGTTCACTCAAACCCTAAGTCCATATATGGACGCACCTAAAAAACTCGCTATTCCGTCAAACCCCAAGCGTCCATATATGGACGCGCTCTCCATTTGACTTTGTACCGTGTTTTGATACATTTAGAGACTACTTTAGTATGAACAAGGTCGATTATTTTGGTTTTGTGGTATATTTTATGCATCGTGAACGAAAAATTTAACATGAACTGCGTTCGATTTTTTTTTTCATTTCCGCAAAATTTTAAATTCCCGTAAAAAAATTATAACGCACCTGCTGTCATAATATTTAGACGTCTCGGTTCCAAGACTGAGAGGTTAATGCTTAAGTCAGTATTTTTAGAAACAGTGAGTTCCATATCCATTCTGTTGATATAGGCGTTCGTCAACCACCTCCACAGGCGAGCCAACGCGATGAGTGCGTGCCATGGTGCACCAAAGAGGAAAAAAGAAGTTCAAAGAGTTACTACTTCGATCATATGATCGAAGAGTTACTTTAACTTTTTATGGAATATAGTTGCGCATGGAAGTGACGCCTTAGCAAAATTTATTGAACAACTAAAAAGGTTAGGTTTTTTTAAGAATTTGAGTTCCATAATAAAGGCTCAGTTATATGAGTCGAGTCTTTTTGCAATAGGACTCGACAAAAAGACTCAAGGCTCAGGACTCAGCACTCATTTTAGTCGTAGTCTTGCGAGCTCTGCCAAAATGAGGCAAGTCCCTAAATTTGGACTTAAAGAACTCGAGTCCTGGCCAACACTAGTTGGTCCCGGTTGTCGTCGAAAGCTGGCAGTCGTTATAACCCACCAACCCGCATTGGGCCAGCAGTGGGACGTTTATAGGCTGTGGGATGATGATGAAAAGTACCAATCTAAAGTTTAATAAAAGTTACCAAATGACACTTGTCTAGACTGTCAGTATGTTAAAAAAAGAAAACCAAACAATAGTTGCCATTGCATTTTTTTATACAAAGCCCGGCAAATGACCCACTCCACCTGATGTTAGGTGGAAGTTAAGTCCAGGCGCGAGGACAACTGCAGCGTAAGAGACGTAGCATCGGTCACACTCACTCTGCCGGCCCACTAAGTGCCTCTTCGCGCCTTGTCTGAAGGACCCTATATCATAGGTAGGAGGGAATACGTGTGCTGGTAGACTATTCCATCTTTTGGAGGTGCGACAAAGAAACGAGTCACCAAATTTCTTTGTGTGTGATGGAATAGTTAGTTACCGACCGACGTTTTAATGAAAAGCTAAGCTTTTTGTAATATCCTTAGTTAGGCTTTGTCTTTACAAGGGACGGAGCACTGTGGCCAGTATATAATTAATTGAATTTTGCGCAGATTTGTACAGTCATGAGCTGTATTAGTATGCACAATTCCGCAACAATACCTGCAGAAGATAAGGGATTCATTATTATCTGTTTAAGCGTCCACAATAAAATTGTACGATGATAGGCCACAATATATGAAAGCGCAATAGTTTTAAAATAATGAAAAGAGATATTAGAAATTGAAAGACGCTAGAATTAGTAGTTCGGATGAAATCGGAAAAGTGATGAAAAATCACAAGCTTTAACCCGTGCCATTTAATTAAATGCTCATTTGCTGCCTACTATTGATCATACAGTTTTACAATCAAGAAGACAGAAATTAAGGCCTAATTTTTTGGTGAACATATTATTGCCAATGTTTTTGGTCGCGACTGTACCTATGGTATGTAGATTTATCAGCGTAATACCTGTCCGATTGGTCACTATGCTCGCAATTAATCTGTGTTAATGCGGTTGAGAATAATTAATTCTGCGGCGAAGCCCCATCGGGCTTTGTTATTTTCTTTAATCGTTAATATAGTGATAAATTGTTAAGACCACAATTAATAAGTAATACCAGAAAGTGTTTCCATTACAGTATATAAACTCCCCCCCTGAGCGTCCTCGCTCAGGCTGCCCTACGTATTCTAGGGAGGGCAAAAGTCCGCTCGTGTCAAGGCATGCTGCAGGAAGGAGAAAGGCAAGACGTTTGGCACCCCCTATTACGCTTCGCGTGGACTTCTGCAATATCAGGGGAATACACTCTAACTTGAGCGCCGTCCATTAACCACCTCGAGACGGAGAAGGCGGCCTTGCTCTTCCTCACCGAGACGCAGATATCCCCCCCTCATGCCATCTCCTACTTCCGCTACCCTAGAATCAATTTGGAACATGCATTTGTTCCTCGAGCCGGTGTTTGTGCCTACGTCAGGGAGGGGAGGATATGTGCGTCCGTCGCCTTGCCAATCTTGAAGATAGGGACCTCTCCATGGCTACACGTCGACTGCAGACGCCATCCTCGCATCAACGCGTGCCTGTATAGGTCCAACAGCCGTAACAACGGAACTGACTAACTCATCGAGAGCGTCCAAACGGCGACAGACTCCCTTCTTCAACGGATCCCCTCTGCCGAGATTATGGTATTGGGAGACTTCAATGCCCGCCACGTCGAATGACTTGGTTCACGCAAAACTGACCACGCGGGTAGAGCCGTTCATGACTTCGCTTTGGCGTATAGTCTGTCCCAATTAGTAACCGAGCCTACGCGGGTTCCATGTGTGGAGGACCATGCACCTTCCTTATTGGACCTTTTGCTGACCTCGCACCCAGACGGCTTGCTGTTTGTGACGGCTTCTCTGTTGATGCACCACTAGGTTCATCAGACTATTGTCTGATTCGTAGCACTGTGCCTCTCACAGAAAGTTTAAAAACGCAACCAGCGGCCAGCCGTCGGATCTGGCATTATAGGTCAGCGGACTGGAAAGGGATGCGAAGTTTCTTTGCGTCCTACCGATAGTGGCGAGTTTGCTTTGCGCTGGATGATCCTGATGTCGCCGCTGACTTTGTCGTGGATGTGATACTGCAGGGAATGGAACTTTTCATTAAAAACTCTGTGGTTCCCATTGGCAGCAGATCCCAATCATGGTTTGGTCGCTGCTGCAAAATGGCGTCTCGCCAAAAGCGACAGCATTAACAAGCCTGGGCTGGCGGTGTCGTCTAAGGATCCAAATACCAGCGTACTCAGAAAGAGGTACAACTTTTCTGCCAGGTCCTTTAAGAGGGACATTGCCAAGGCGAAGTCATCATTCATAGGTAGAATTGGCAAGAGGCTAGTGCATCCTCCTTCGGGTACCCGCGCGTTCTGGTCTCTTGCCAAAGATTACTTAGGGTATTTCTGTCAGCCGTCCTTACCACCATTGCGCAAGACCGATGACTGCCTAGCCCATACCGCAAAGGAGAAAGCCGATCTCTTGGGCACTCTTTTCGCATCAAACTCGACCCTGGACGGTGGGAAAAACTATCCACCGACCATACAGCATTGCGCTAGTTCAATGCCAAACGTTCGGTTCCTACAAAGGACAGTTCGTAAGGCTTTTTTCTCCCTTGATATCCATAAGTCGAGTGGGCCTGATGCAGTTCCTCCCATTGTGCTTCGGACGTGTGCTCCTGAGTTGGTGCCGGTTCTAACGCGCCTTTTCGGCTCCCTTACACTACTGGCTTTGTCCTGAGTTCTTGGAAGACAGCTCTTGTCCACCCGATTTCCAAAAAAGGCGATCGCTCACTGGTGAGCGGATCTGGATCCGTCCAACTACAGGCCAATAGCCATCACCTCTATGCTCTCCAAAGTAATGGAATCTATTATAAACCGCTTGCTCTTGGGGTATACCTAGAAGAGAATCAGCTACTAAGTGATCTTTTAGTGTACCTTACTCACCGATAGGCAGTCGAGAGTAAAGGGGAGGCACTAGCAGTTAGCTTGGACGTAGCGAAAGCATTTGACAGGGTATGGCACAGGGCTCTTCCCTCTAAACTTCTATCATACGGGCTTCCTGAGAAGTTGTGTTCGTGGGTCGCCACGCCAGCTTTCCTTCCATCCACGCCGTTACGCCCAGAAGGGCGTAACAGCAAAGTCGTAGACGACGGTTTGTGCTCTGACATGAAGTCCGTGAATGCTGGAGTCCCGCAGGGGTGGGTGTTATCACCTACTCTGTTTCTTCTGCATATCAATGACATGTTGCATAACGACGACGTTCATAGCTATCAGACGATAGTACTGGGGATACGCACTACACCGGACAAGCTAATATTTCTCGGGAAAGCGTGATCGAGAGCCGGAATAAACTTGTGACTAACACCGAGAACATGTTAAGTCATGTCTCGAATTGGGGCCGACCTAACCTAGTCCACTTTAACCCTTCCAAAACACAAATTTGCGCATTTATCGCGAAAAAACATACCTCTGAACTTTGAGGGAGCTCTCCTTGATACCAACCCGACTATTGGAATCCTTGGCGTCGATATTTCGAATGACGTCCAGTTTCGGGGTCATTTAGAAGGTAAAGCTAAATTATCTTCGAAAAAGCTGGGTGTGCTTAATAGAGCGGGTCAGTAATTAACGCCGGCCCACCACTTACAACTGTCACGTTGTTCACGTAACAAAACTTCAACGACTTGCAAGCGATTTGATCGCTGAAGTCACTTTTCGTATTCACGTATCAATCGCACGATTTTGTTTAAGTCGGTTTTGTTTAAGCGTATTCACGTGCATTAATCGAAGTTCGATCGTTGCCTCCGCGGTACTCACCTATTATTTTGACGTTTAGGTTTATCGGATTTCAGCGATTACACGTCAAATTAGACAATTTCCAAGTCGTTGGAAAAAGTAATAAATATTTCTGCATGTTTTGTTAACAAAAAGTATTGGAATTTATTTGGTAGAACTGTAATGGCTACATTAAGTTTAAATAGTTGACAAATCGCTGAGTTGCGTTCCTATCGAGTAAACGCCATTTCGACTATTACAAAATACGTGAATCAGGCCACAAGTCAGGCCGCATATGGAATCCTGCTCTCATCTTTGGGCTGGAGCACACCAGTACCAACTCCTTCCATTTGACCGCATTCAACGCAGAGCTGCTCGAATTGTCGACGACGTGGCTATTTCAGGTCGGCTCGATAAACTGGCTCTTCGGAGAGACGTATCGTCTCTCTGTATATTGTACCGCATATATCATGGGGAGTATTCTGAGGAATTGTTCGGCTTGATACCTGCCGCTGATTTCCTTCATCGCACTACACGCATCACATCGACTGTCATTCCATCCACATCACTTTGATGGATGGCGGTCTACTACTGTGCGCTTTTCACGAAATTTCTTGCCTCGAACTACGGTATTTCCGGACCGTTACGACTTAGGGATCTTCAAGAAACGAGCCTATTCCTTCCTTAAAGGCCGGCAACGCGTCTGCGATTCCTCAGGTTTTGCAGGTCTCCATGGGCGGCGGTGATACTTTCCATGAGGTGATCCGCCTGCTAGTTTCCCTCCTTCTTTTATAAAAAAAAAAAGTTTAATTACACATTCGATCACGTTGACGAGAACGAGAATTTGTATTTAAGATAATTAATTTAATAATTTTCGATTGGATAAACCAATACCTCCATGGCGAAGTGGTCAACGCAGCCGCCATATGCAGAAGACGTGGGTTTGGTTATCACCCGAGGTAATCAGTTATTTTTCAACGTTTCATTATCTTAAATATATTTGAGCGTAATTACCGCAAAAATATTTAAAACTACTGAGAATTGGTATTTTATAATGTTATCTAACTCACCACTTACTCACCTAGTCAGGTGGCGCTGCTCCAACGTACCAATTATTATTACGACAATTACAACGTACTAATTATTATTACTAATTCTCGTAAATAGTGAAAAAACTGAAACTACGCACTGAGGTTACTTTCGGTGTCTTGTATCGGATACTAGGTGATCAGCTGTTCCATACTAAACGGGAAATGATAATTGTTTATGTAATTTTGATGTTCAAGTTCCATAAACTTGTATGGAACAGCTGATGTTTTCTACGCAATTCCGGAGTCGCTTCTACACAAATAATGGTTTTATGCACTTTATAGGATGGCCCAGTTGCCGATTTTATATTTCTTACCGTGTATACCTACTATCCACGGAATAGATATCTGAGGACTTACTCTTATTCGTCGTACACGGCTGTGTGTGCATGTACTGCGCCAGTCGCTAGTGAAGCAGCGCGCGTGCATGGAACGGCGAACCACGAATTACGACCCAACGAAGTTTCGAATGCGCTTAGAGAGTAGGCCCTATGTTCTGTGAATTCTGTGATACTACCAGTACTTTTAAACAGAGTTTAAAACAGTTCTAGAAATGAGATCGATCTGACAACCTGTTTGTCGTATATAAACGACGTCCTCTTCTAATAACATCTGAAGCTTACCTGTAACAAGATAATATTATAAATTAATATTATTATAAAACAATAATTATGCATATCAAAAACAATCACTCAAACAGTAACCTCATTTTAACTAAACTAAATATTTTGTATGCGTATAGGTACTTAATTTGTTTTCTTTTTCGCCGTTGGCAATAATACAAAAATCATAAAGAATGGTTTTATAACTGCATTTTCTGTATAGAACAAGTAAAAAGATGAAAACTTTAGGAGTTCTCAAATTGAGTACGAACAATAACCAAATGTACGAAACAACATCGCAAAAATGTCTGTGCATTTAGGTGAAAATAAATTCTAAAACAGACACGATAAAGTCTATTTCTACTTGAATTGAAAACATTTTACCGCGTTCTTTAAAAACAAACCCTGATTTCGTAATGTTTAAAAAAGGTAACGCACGGTCCGTATGAAATTAAGCGAGGAACATTGATAACGAAGGAGAACAAAACAATACACGGAGTAACGCAGGGCGTGCCCCGTCACAGACACGCAGCCATTTGCCCTTAAGTAGTGTCCGGGTCCAAGTAACGAGCGGATCGTTTCATTATAAGAAAAAAAACATATTTTTTTCATACTAAGCCCGGCAAATCACCCCACTCCACCGGATGTAAAGTGGAAATGAAGTCCAGGCGCGAGGACAACTAGTGCAGCGTAAGAGACGTAGCATCAGTCACCCTCACTCTGCCGGCCCACAAAGTGCCTCTTCACGCCTCGTTTGAAGGACCCTATGTCATAGATAGGAGGGAATACGTGTGCTGGTAGACTATTCCATCTTTTGGAAGTGCGACATAGAACTCTAGAGGAGCTCGATGGCGCAGCGGTTAGCGCGTTCGGCTTGCGATCTTGCTTGCTAAGCAACTTTCGCAATGCCGGGTCGCTGGATGGGTGACCAAATTTAAACCATCTCGAGCTCCTCCGTGCTTCGGAAGGCACGTTAAGCCGTTGGTCCCGGTTGCTGTCGTAAGATGGCAGTCGTTAAAATCCACCAACCCGCATTGGGCCAGCGTGGTGGGTTATGACCCATTGTCTTCACGTGCTATTGTTCACGTGGGAGGCCTGTGCCCAGCAGTGGGACGTTTATAGGCTGATGATGATGATGATGATCTCTCATTTAGGTGTAGTAAAAGGCGACTAACGACTGCACATAGTATGTCCAAGCGGCGATGGGTACAGCTGTTTTTATTTGGTGTAATGGTGTAATGTAATGGTATACGGCTCGAAGGACCAAAAAAAAAATGTAAATGCAAGATGCAGAATGCAGAGAAAATGTAAAATAGTGTTATGTAAATTGCAGGCGAGGTTTATTAGAATAAAATGCAAGAGAGTTGTCGTATTGGCATCTAATAAAACACTAAAAGTAAAAATTCTGTACAAGTCAAAGTGCAGTGATCGGGCGCCGGCTAGTCGCATTAAAATCGGTCATAGTGTCACCGTCATAATCGTTATAATAAAATTGTTATAATAATATATGGTAAAACATAGACTAAGGCAATGCACTGCTTTTGTAGTCCTCATTACCTAGTCCCTGACTTACCCTTCGGGAATAATATTCGTCAGTGGTGTGTATGTAACATCATCATAGATTTAGATTCCGATTTAAATCCCGTTAAATCCTGTCACCATCGTGCTCGGAACAATTAAAATTCTATTGCGTCTGGATTCACGGTGCGCAACAGGATAAGGCGCATCCGATTGTGAGGTTTAGCATTTTCTAAGAGGTTTGTAAGGCCAATACGGGAGCGACAGCAACAACCGCATAGTTGGCAGACGAATCCAGTACCTGCTGATGTTGGAGGAAATGCAGCACGTTGACAACGTTTATAAAGATAAACGATACAAACATGATACCTAGTAAAATGCAAAGGGCTCCATCATTAAAATCAAGTGATACACAATTGATGGGTGTTGGCTTAATTACCATGCTTGCCAAATTCCCTTTCTCTGGAACGAAATTTCGGCCATTGAGGTAAATAAACTAGAGAAGACGTCCCATACAATATATGTGCACAGCTGAAGTGCGTGGTGCGTTGCGGGCACGGTACAATGATACTTGTACCGTGGTGCGGGGCTTAGTTGTCATTTTCTGCACAAAACAGAAATATTGTTACTCTATGCATTTTACCGAAACATGGCCGCCGCTTCAAGTCTTGGCAATTTGATAAAATAATTAGTGAAATGCATGTTATATCGATAATTTAGTACGTATTTCCAGGTGAAAAGTGATTCCTTTGGTTTTATTTGCATTTCCTGAGTTGTTTAAACAGTACTTTAGCATACTTATAGGCTTATTTTAATAAAATAGATCACAGAATACACACGTATAGTTGCGTCTAGCGCCTGCCACAGACTACTACAGTTGGAGCGAGCTGGCTCTAACGCGTGTTACAAACAATGTAGTTGAGACGTCTTCTCTAGTACGTAGTACATTATAACTCAATGATGACAATAGATAGACAAAGTCCATATAAACCAAAAATGTATTTTGATAAAATCTCGAAAACGATATACTTTCGGAGATATTAATTATTTTTGTTTTGAAAAAAAAAACCATAAAACGTCATTTTATTAAAGGTCTCTCAATAAAATACCTATTAAAAATCTAAATATTTTTTATTTAGAGTAACAATGAAGTCAACTAAACAATTGGTGTTATTAAGACCTATAATAGGATGAGAAAGGCATAAACGTATCTAAGTGTCTTTTTTATATTTGTTTCGAAACAAAAATAATTAATATCTCCGAAAGTATATCGTTTTTACGGCCTCCTTGGTCGAGTGGCTTTGTACACCGGTTTTCATGGTGTCGCCATCTCTGAGGTCCCGGGTTCGAACCCCGGTCGGTTCAATTTAGAAATTATTGTTTTCTAAATTGTCTCGGGTCTGGGTGTTTTCTATGTATGATAAGTATGTATTTAAGTATTTTAAGTATGTTTATCCGTTGTCTAGTAACCATTTAACGAGTTTCTTCGAAGCTTCTCTTGGGCTAGATAATTGGTGTGATTGTAGGAAAGATTTATTATTTATTATTTATTATTTCGAGATTTTATCCAAATACATTTTTAGTTTGTTTGTATGGACTTTATCTATCGACTGCCATATGTTTCATCACTGGCCAATGTATTTTAATTTCTTCATAATGGGGAAACTTTAGGTTTACCAACCATATTCCATGCTCTGTCGTTCATACAAAATCGGGTTGGCATACAGATTATTATTTTTTAGAAAATTGTTTGAAAAATCAAACAAAAATCGGCCGCAATTTCTTTGCGGAGAAAGAGAGTAGGTCCTCTGGGCTTTAAAAATATGAAAACATACTTTGCCCGAACTGGCACTTGAACCCGGGACCGCCGGATATCGAGGCGAGCGCTCTATCTCTCTCTGTGTCTCTGCAATACCTATGAATTTTTCAATACGACTAAATTCATGTTTTAAAGAGAAAAGCTTCTAACTCGGGCTGCTGAGTGATGCTTTACTAATGACTGTGTGTCGAGATTTTTCCCCTACTCATAAATATGCATTAATAATAATGGGTCGAGGTGAAAACATTAAAATTTTAAACCCCTCCCAAGTTTGGATGTTGTTTCGGAAAAAGATAACACTGCAAATGCATAGTACCTAATTTAATACATTATTTAAATACCGCTCTTATAAAATACCACGTCGGCGTCGTATGTAATTACAATGTGAAACGTCAAAAAATTACAGGGTATATAGTACTCGTAAACTACTAGTTTCTACCTGCTGTCACAAAAGTGTTTACAAGATGCCTCCGGGAATATTGTATTTGCCCGGGAATAAGAGGTTGAATAGTTCCCTATTGAAAAGAGGTTTCCACGCCGGCAGTGACCCGAGGTCAGCCTGACCTGTGAGCGACGACGTCACCGGAGGGTATTATATCTTAAATACAGTTTATATGAAGCCGGTATAATGTTTTTTTGTTTTATACTCGTATTTATGCCAAATAAACTTTATTCATTCTTATGTAAAGATTTCTATGTTATGAATTATAACATAGAAGAAACATTTTTAATAAGTACTTAAATGTCAATGACCAGCTACCCTATCGGCTAAAAAATATGAATATGGACATGGGCTTCATTTGACATTTAAAGCCCATAATATGCCCATATAAGGACAAAATATGGGCTTCAAATGTCAAATGAAGCCCATGTCCATATCCATATTTTTTAGTCGATAGACCCCCTGGTATGACAGAATAGTACCTCAATCTACTCTCTGTCGTTTCGTGACAGTTTTGATGAAACTAACTACAAAGTTTTAATAGCGCTGTTTTAATAGGTAATGGGAGGTGCCGCCGCGACTTTGTTCTAATGTCAATCAGCCGTTAGCCTATTTTGTAGTAATGCCATATTAGAATAAAAGGTAATGCATTATGCCCGCGATAACATACAACTAAAGAACTTTCCGATCGACCACCTTTCGGTAGTGTTGTTGTGCCTGCTCGGTCATCTCAAATATCGCTCCGTACAGTACATTACAGGCAATGTACTAGTTCACTCTTATAATACTATTAGTTATTTTAGTACACTGATTTATCAGATGACAAATATTCAGCCACGGATGTACTATTAGAGTTTATTAAGTTATTAGATAGTTTTATTGCGCAAATAGACGACAAATTATTTCAGACTAAAATAAGTAGAGGGGTACAAAAACCTAAATATGTGCCTTAATTTCAAACAACAAAGCATATTTGGCATATTGGCTTGTGTAACACAGGTGTTAAACCTAGCACAGATGCCAGGGATACCGATATTGTTCTGTACCTAGGGTTTTTATGCAAATAAAAATTATTATTTTATTATATTTGATAAGGTTTAATTCCAAAAAAAATATGTTTCGTTGTAGGCGATCGAGACTTAGAATAGCCGTGAACGATGGGATCTTTATGCAATAAACATTGGAACACAACATCAGTGACCGAACAATCTGTGGTGGTGGGTTTTTTTTAAGGCGAGTCCTTTCGAGCGTTTCTCTCTCGCTCTCTGGACGGGTGTAACAGCGAAGCGGCACAAATAGGCGCATTTCATAGGTTTTTTGGCTATAAAGACTTTATAGGATTTAATTAATTAGCCGGTTCTCTGTAGTAGGTTAAAAATAAATATTTACATTTTTTTTTCTTTTATAGAGGCAAGCGAACAGGCGGGTCACCTGATGGAGAGTAATCACCGCCGCCCATGGACACCCGCGAAACCAGAGGAATCGCAGACGCGTTGCCGGCCTTTAAGGAGGGAAAAGGGTTAAGGAAGGAATAGGAATTGTGAGGGGGGGATGGGTCTCCGGAACCCTCACTGGCCGGACGAAACACAACAGCACCAAGTGCCGTTATTTCACGCCAGATATTCGTGAGAGGGTATTACGCCAGGCAAGCCGGCCCAATGCGTTCTGCAACGCAGCGTGGCTTTACCACTCAATACATGTAAAAATTATGTTAAAAAAAAAATAAGAAATCAACCGTTTTACTTTTTTATTTTGGCCTGTTTTCGGGATTTTTTATAATCTAGTAAAGTACATCTAATCGCGTAACAAATTAGCACATTTTTTAGTGTATCTATCTAGTGTATATATAATATCCTTTAGTGTATTATATATTTTTATAAGAGCGTTATTTAATAGCAAATTAAATAAACCATTTGATCTAGCAAAACAGTTGGCCGCATATCCTCGGTGACTCGCCTTAAAATCCTTAGGAATACTCTTACAAAAACATTGAGGCAAGTGAACGCAGCGTATTCAGGCCTTCGACCCGGTGAGCAGATTTCCCGATGCGCCGGTCACAACGTAACACGAGCGGCGAAGCCTTACGAACTGTGTGTAGAACAAGGTTAGAAGCCCGACACAGAACAGGGGCCCAAGTCTGCTAATTTACGAATGGCATAATTGAATCGCAATTGGATCGTATTGTAATTGTTTGACACATTTGGTATTCTCTTACTCATTTATGAATACCGAATGTGTCAAACAATTACAATGCGATACAATTGCGATACAATTACGATTCAATTATGCCATTCGTAAATTAGCAGACTTAGGCCCCAGTTCGCTAGATGGACCTTGTCTCTATAATACATACATATAGGTACTCACGACTATTATCCCATAAGGGTTAGTCACAGACTAGGCAATGAGGACCGCAAACCAGTTCTCTGCCATAGTCCACATTTTACCAATTAACAACTGCACATGTGCTCAGCGTGACAGGTGGTGAGCCCATCGCCGCTCTTTGCTGTTGGATGTGTGTGTAGTTTTTAGTCCGTTAGTTGCCTTTTACGAGACCCAAGAGAAGAGATGGGGTCCTTTTGATGAGCCGCCACATCACAACCAGTAAGTATAGGTAATACACTAAGAGTTTCCACTCACCAAAGGATATTTTGTTTTTCGGCCCTTAAAACGTACAATTCACAGTGCTTATAATTAGGTAAGTAGGTGATATTAATTGGTGATGACTAAGCTGATGAATGGTGATAGGCTTGTCTTTTGATAAATTGTAATTTTGCCTCAATAATGACTACAAATATTAAAAGAAATCTTACTTGACACAACAGATGATTATATTCTCAGCATTAATAACGCAACACAAAAGTTATAGAATATCGTAATATATTAAATATTTAGAGTTGAAATTTAATGGCCTCTTAAAGTGCTCATAATTGGGTCCGTCACCCTATAAGGACAATGGTGGAAGCGCTCTTCACCCGGCTCCCTCAACTAATTAGGAGCTGGTAATCAAACTCCTATTTTTTTTCTGATGAACTTACAATAGGAATTGTATGTTTCCTCGGAGCTAACGGTCTACTCCAAGGTCACATTCCAAGTTTTTTATTGTGTAACATTGGTTTGTTAGGTCACGTTGCTTTATTTATTGAAATCTTTTAATTGTGTGACAATATATGTTATTAATGTGCGTAGAGAATTAATTCTAATCTAACTCCTATTTGATTAGCCAGCCATTTAGTGGTTGAGGATTCCGGGTGAAGCGCGCTTCCACCTTTTGCCTTATCGTCACTTACCATCAGGTGAGGTGAAAGCCAAGTTCTTACCCGTAGTTGATAAAAGAATTCACCGCATCGCTACAATCAAAATGTAAGTGTTCGCAAACCCATCAAGGAATCCAAACACACACTTTGCTTGACCGAAGACAAAAGATAGATAATGTTTATAAGTCAGTGTTAGAACATACCTAGGATAGGTGTAAAATTTAGTGTATGCAAAATTACGTTATTAAACTTTTAAAAACTGTACTAGACGAATGCCAGCTAAAACATTTTTGCTTCTGTAATTTTAATAAAAACTTTTGGCCGCATTTATAAAATAATATGACGGTATTTTAAATCCATAAATACGATTGCAATCGGAATCAAAAAAACAGCAAATGATAACCAAAAAAGAACACAACGACCTATTTTCGTTATTAATATTTATGGAATCCACACTCATTCGTTTGAATAAAAACGATTCGTCGACACATACATAATCGGATTTAACACAGAAAGTAAACAGTCCGAACGTGCTATATTGTACTACAAGGAATTAATTTATTGGCCGTAGAATACCGTTGTTCCGTCCTCGGAATCGCACTGAAACTAAATTGGCAGCCGTAAAAACTGTTTAAAAATCTTCCCTCTGAATGTTTGTGCAACATTGATAAGCTAATTGTCAACATGAGATAGCAAGTTTATCTGCTTGTTGAAAAGAAAAACAATAATATTAGCCCTCACTGACCCACTGGTGAGCAAGGCGCCTCCATCTGTATTGAAAATGATGTGTTTTTGTTTTATATTCATTTCAGTCGCCTCCGTGGTCCTATGATGGCTATGTTAAAAATCACACTAATATTATAAAGGCGAAAGTTGGTGAGTGTGTATGTTTGTTACTCTTTCACGTAAAAACTACTAAAAGGATTTGGATGAAATTCGGCATACAGATAGTTTATAACCTGGATTAACACATAGGATACTTTTTATCCCGATATTCCTACGGGAACGGGAACCACGCGGGTAAAACCGCGAACGGCCGCTAGTAATAACTAAAGCATAGAAGGAGTCCAAATGAGACTCGTATAATTGTCCTATTTTTTTCAAATGGGCGATAAACATTGAAAGAAAAGAGACAAATCAATGTAGTCCCCCCCCCTCTCCCACACCCTCCCATTCCTCTCTAAAAAAGGCAACTCTTTAGAAAGCTGCTGACTGTAGGTATATTGCTGAGCAATGTGATATTTATTAAAAAGTTCACCAAAAATCGCTTTGATTTTTTTAAAGAAAGAATGACGGCAAACGGGCCTGCGCGGCGAGGCGTACCACCTGATGGGAAGTGTTTACCTAAAACTTAGGAGTCCTCAGAGAAAACGGGCATTAGTCGTTACTTTACACAAGTACCTAAAGTCGAGAAAAGTATGGTCAATTGGCGCCGAAAAGTTTCCATAACTTGCGAACAGCCAGTACCATTGT
Organism: Scoparia ambigualis; assembly: GCA_963921215.1. Taxonomy (NCBI): domain Eukaryota; kingdom Metazoa; phylum Arthropoda; class Insecta; order Lepidoptera; family Crambidae; genus Scoparia; species Scoparia ambigualis. The sequence continues at coordinate 6,499,830 of OY992504.1, forward strand.
GTACTTTGGCTATTGAAAACATCTGTTCGGCGTTTCAAATGTAAATGGAGGGTACACTCTCCCCTCCAGCTAGACAGTCGCCCCCTATATTAGTACCCGAGACACGTCTTCAACCCTTAGGGCACCCTTTGTTGTGCCACCTTTATTGTTTTCTGACGAGATTCTTTGCCAGGGAAATTCTTTACTGTATTCCAGTTTTTTGTTAGTATGTAAAATGTTTGTCATAGCTCTCCCACCGACTTCGCAACGTAAAGGAACAAAAGCTATTTATATGCAAACACTATCTTAATAATAATAACCTGTATTATAAACTAGCGAGCCGCCCGCGACTATCTCCGCGTGACCACCACGACAAATTCCCAAAAATTTTCTTTTCTTGGCACAGTCGTTCTGAAATGTTGCGGGAACATACACTTTCGTGGAAATTGATTTTTATTTATGAGGCCTATTACATCTCAACTGTGATTTTTGCGTAAAATGCCCATTTTCGAATTTTGTAGTCATTTTGCAGTTGTATTTATTGTTTTTAATAATAAATTCATGCTTACTGTTAGAAATCTCCACTCTGCGAGAAGAAGCTGAGTTCGGACGACCGGCGCATCGCATTTTGTAATAATTTTGCAGTTGTATTTATCAAAAAAGGATATTGAATTCTTATGAAATCTTTATTCCTCATGATTATGAAGTAACAATTATTCTGGTATAAATTTTGCTCAATAATATTATCGTAGATAGGAGAAATTCACAGTTAACTAAAAGCGATTTTCGAAGTTGGTTTAGAATAAGATTACTTTCTACATAAAATCAATGATATCTAAAAATTCTGGGGCCGCTACGAACTATTCCTACAACTATTTGAGATAACATTAAAAAAAATATTTTCATTTGTTTAGAACAGTTGTTAAATCTAGGAGCTTAAGAAAGTTAAGCAAAACTGACAAAAAGCGAGGCCGCTACGAACTATGACAATGGCTATTCTACACAATTCAAAAAGATAAAGAACGCCAAAATTGGCCATTTTACGCAAAAATCACAGTCGGAATGAAATAAGGCCCGCCCGCGAAAGAAGTTCGATGGCACAGCGGCTAGCGCGTTCGGCTTGCGATCTTGCCTGTTAAGCAACTTTCGCAATGCCGGGTCGCCTGATGGTCACCACCAATTAAAAATATCTCGAGCTCCTCCGTGCCTCGGAAGGCACGTTAAGCCGTTGGTCCCGGTTGTCGTTAAAACCCATTAACCCGCATTGAGCCAGCGCGTGGTGGTGGTATAGCTCAATATCCCCACGTTCTATTGTACACGTGGTAGGCCTGCGCCCAGCAGTGGGACGTTTATAGGCTAGGCTGATGATGATGATGATGGCCCGCGACTTCGTTCGCTTGAACACGGCATCGTACCCCGTGACGAATTTCCAAAAAAAAAATTTATACATACGTTTTCCTGACAATTGCAAACACATCAAAATAGAATTAGCCAAAATGTGCAGCCATTTTGAAATGACGCGCGGATATACATTTGATTTTGATTTATCTAAGATAATGCGAAAGTGAGTTCGTTACACTTTCACGAACGTAAAATCAATTTAGTTGAATTTTGATATAGAGATAGATGGGGCCCTGGAAAACGTTACGTAAAGGCTACTACTATTTCCTGCAAGTAATATAAAAAATCTTCGTAACATAAGAAGTCAGTAAGGCTGACTGCCGCCTTTTTATGTGAAGGACTTAACCGGTGGTAGCTTTGGCCAGAAGCCTATCTGATATGCGGTGGACCCCGTTTTAGTTATGTTCACTATTATAAAATAATACAATACTATTGTGTACTATAAATAATGATTACATACAATAGTATGTACTGGTTGTCTGGCAGAAATCGCTTTAAGCGACAAGACCGCCAAATTGTAACATTGTTTTTTTTTTTCCTTTTTAAAGATAAAGATAAAGATAAAAACAATTTATTCAGTACAACACAACACATTACAATTTGGACAATTAAATTAAACAGAATTAATCGTGTAATACTGAAAAGGAATGTACTCAGCATAATATGCCGTGGTGTTACAATGACACCTCGACGCTGGTCTTCCGTACATGCCTTTTTAAGTAAATGCATTGTACATGTTTATGTTATTATGTTACAATAAAAGTATTATCTAGGTATCTATCTATGTACACACAATAGTATGTAATCAGTATGTGACGACCTCCGTGGTCGATTGGTTAGCACGCCGTGAAATTCCCGGTGGGGTCAATTTAGAGAAAACTGTTTTTCTAAATTGATTTCGGGTCTGGGTGTTTTTCTATGTTTAAGTATATTTATCCGATATCCAGTTTAACCATATTAACGAGTTTCAATAGAAGCTTATCTTGGGCTAGATATATAGTGTTAGCGTAAACAAATTTATTATTTACTAGCGGCCGCTCGCGGTTTCACCCGCGTGGTTCCCGTTCTTGTGGGAATATCGGGATAAAAAGTATCCTATGTGTTAATCCAGGCTATAAACTATCTGTATACCGAATTTCATCCAAATCCATTCATTTAGTATTCAACTTAGTATTAGCATAATTTTGTGAACTACTTACTACCTATCTGTTAAGCTGTAACACGGAAGGTCGCTGGTATTTATAGCGCAGGGTTTCCTAACATAAACCAGCAGCTATATAACAATGTTTAATATTGTTCAATTATCGTTGTCAAATGTTACGTACCTAATTGTTTTTGTGAAATAAATACATTTATTATTATTAGTTGTTACGTGAAGGAGTAACAAACATCCATCCATACTTACAAACTTTCGCGTTTATTTAATATTAGTAGGGTTATTATTATCATCTATAATACACTGTCGCGTAGCGGTGAAAAAATACTACTACCCCCTCTCTTCCCTTGGGTGTCGTAAAAGGCGACTAACGGACTAAAGACTGCACATACATCAAACAGCATAGAGTGGCGATGGGCTCACCACCTGTCACGTAGTTCACTATTTGACGAAAAGTGGACTATGGTAGAGGACTGCTTTTGCTGTCCTTATTGCATAGTCTTTGACTAACCCTTCGGGGATAATAGTCGTGATTATATGTATGTATATTTGTAATAAAACACCTTTTCACTCGACCAACATACACATATCACGCTCTTGCAGATAGAACTATTCATTACCAACTTTTCGATTAGCTCCTCTGATCCTAATACCTACTCATAGTTGTGTTTACCTTTACTTTAAAACTTATTCGAGTTGTAATATTTTATGTACTTATACAATTTAAATTGTTCACTATTACTATTATTTACATTAAAGTACACTGTTAATCGTGCTGAATAAGCCAACAAAATCTTTTATAATAGTATATCTAGATAAGCCATCTGGCTTTTAAGTTAGTATGTAAAAAGTCATACGTAGAAATGGATATTACTCTCATTACATTTCATGAATGCAAAAGAGTCGTGTCACGAATATTAAAGGGCCCTTAAGCCTCCAACAATCCTTTTATTTGTTACAACTTTCAGTTTCCTTTGGATTCGGAAACGTAGTATTGTAACATTTGTAACATGTGCCTGTAATTTCTCTACTCGCGGTACACAAAGGGTTGATCCCTTTAAAAAGATATTGTTATATGCATTGCCCAATTTAATGTTTCGTTTTATTTACTGTTCTTTGACTTTCAGATTATTTGTCTACTATATAGATGTTTGTTGTATTTCTTTTTTCTCTTCAGAAACCTTAGTATTCATTTTAGACATTCTTGAGTTGGATAATCTGTACAAAGATAAAACAGTTATTAACTTTTTTAACTTTCATTGATAATAAAAAGTATGGCATTTTTCATTAATATTTGGGTACACTGTTTTTGTTTATTTAAAAAAACAGCGAACTTAATAATGAACTATATCCAAAACAATACATCCAAAACTTATAGGAAAGTTTAAAGGAGGATGACATCTCGACAACGTAGTCGACGATAGCAAAATTTTGTATTACCTTCAATGACATTCTAACCTACCATACCATCTTCTAACATGCTAAATTATAACAGCTCAATCAAGAATCCAATTTCATCAAAATCAGAACCAGCGATTCCTGAAAAACGGAGTGACATGTGTTACAATGGTGCTTTGTCCCACTTGTATCGATCTTACAAAAATACATTTACAATGTTAGTAAACACCAATATATTACTGTTTCTATATATGCTCTTTTTATGTATGCGTGGCATAATGCCACAACTCCATCAATATTAGGAACAGCGATAGCTCAAAAATGGATGGCGTTCAGTCGGTGGTGCCCTGTGGTGCCCCGTCAGCTCTCACTCAAACGCTCGTCAGACGTCGGCTGTCAGCGGCGGCGGTCGCATGATTGATATCACATCTGATGTATGGAGGACATTAGAGCTTAATCACATTTTAGAAATAAAAGCTGGATTAGGAGCTTCACGAGGCTTAATACAAAGACACGAACGATCGATACTTTGTCCAACGCTCACATTTTTAGATTCAATAACATATTATGTGCTAACAAAAGGACTTTTGTAGGGAACATTGTATTTTCTACTGGTAAATTGCAAACACCAAGCGAGAACACGAGAATAAAAACGCGCAACATTTTGTGTAACGCTGCCCAAAGTTAATCAATGGAGCTTACGGTATGAAGATTATAATACAATGTTAAGCTCTAAATCTCGTCTGGAAAGGTCATAAATGCTGCTCGCACTCATACGTGTCCATACGAAATCATTTTCCACTCAGCTTGCTGAAAACACTTGTTTTCGTTTTTTATTATCCACACATTTTGTACAGCATTATTACTGCTGTGCTGAAAAACCAGATCTTGAGTAATTTGAGCTCGCGATATCGCTCCCCGGGGCGTAGTGTGGTGAGCTTTATTGTGATGCACAACTGGAGGTGCTTCGGGTTGAAAGGCCACTTTTAAAGTGTTTAATTTAAAAACTTTCTTTCCTTGCATCAGACCTGTAGAAAGGGGCACTTGTTCAACGTAATTTGTTTTCTCCCTAAGTGAAAACATCTATTTTATGTAATACCTACATATTTACAACATGCTTAGGATTACGTTTTGGTCGTTTCCCCACTACCTACTACGAATAGCCTTTGGGAAAAACTAATGCTACTTCATCAACAGCTAATGAACGTCTACTGCTGAGCTCAGGCCTTCCTGCAAGAAGAATAGCACTTGGGGACAATTAGCTCATAATTAACTCTTCACGCTATAGATCAATGCTGATTGGTTGGTTTTAACTGTTGCCATCTTACGATAACAACCAAGACAATGGCTACACTTTTCTTCCGAAGTACAGATAACGCTATTTAAAATAAATTTATCACTTATTACTCTTTCAACGAGTAAGTCTAACTCATTAAACTCTTCATTTGTAACAACCAAGACCAATGGCTTTGTTTTTTCCAAAGCACACACTGTTCAAAATTAATTTACCACTTAATACTATTTCAACGAGTAAGTCTGATTAAACTCTTCATTTGCATACAAACGTACGATTGATAAGTCTCAAAGGACTGTATCCATCCAAGCAGTAACACAAAATAAAGACAAAACATTAAGCTAGGGCAACAGTTCAATAACATCGTATTTTACTACAAATACTGGTTAACTCGTTACCTATTTGTTTAAACACACCAAGGGACATTAAAGTAGGTCGGCTGGTAATTGGAAGACTAAACGTTCCCAAGCCGAAATGGATACAACTCGTTTGCTAGTTTGTAACAAAATCCTTTGGATAATCACGAGCTGAGTGTCATCTGTGTTTTCTCTGAGTTTAACTAGACAGTCCTAGTTCTATGGGCTATTATAATCTTTTGTAAAAAGCAATATAGGATACAACCATTTGAAAATGCAACAGAAACTTTTCTTTATTTCATAACGAAGAGGCTGGCGGCTGGCTGGAGGTTTAGCTGTCATCTCTTATGATGGTAAGTGACGTTAAGTCTGAAGGTAGAAGCACACTTTGTCCTGAATCATCAACCAATAAGGAACTGGATTTTATCGTATATCTAACTTGATGATATGGCAACATCGTTAACAGACTTACATAAGATATTGGTTGCTGACAAGGTGGAATTAAAACAATCCGTATCACAAACCAAATCGATTACCTATCTATCAAAACAATATGTAGGTAACCTAAGCTGAGAACCGAACTCGGGACCTTGGATCTGCGACCAGTGATCTACCCACTAGGAGCACTAAAATTATAACGCGAACAAAAACATAGACGCACACAACCTTTTTTGAATTTGTAGTTCGAATAAATATATTATGATCAATATCACACACATATTGCTTTGGCCCATTTAGGCATTCATAGACATTCATAATGTGTTGAAGCTAAGCTAGCCATAAGATGCTGCTGAATTGCAGATATTGACAATGACAATTACACCTATACCCAAGGCATAATACACATCCCAAGGGTTTAACAGAAAACTAATGGTATAGGACGGACCATGTTAATGGGAGTTTGAATTTACTCGAAGATCTAATGTATATTATGGGGACCTCGGTAGTTTACTTTTACTTATATGGTTTTATTAACCAAAAATTTTGAAAAGCGCTAGTTAAGTAGGTACTTTTTAAAAATATAACGAACGTAATCTTTATTCAAAATGACAATATCACATTTAATTTTTTTTCTTTTTGAACAATCCTCCTTTACTAACTGTATTCCAATTCGGACTTCATTCACGCAAAACATCAGGTAAAAGGAGTCATTTGTCCAATTAATGATAAAAAAAAGATCTAGCCTCTATTATTCTACATATTTGCTCTAACTCTTTGTTTATATTAACAGATCGACTAACAGAAAATGATACGTAATACGCCAGTCCATTAGTACAAAAAATCCTTAAAACCAGAGACCGTTCGTCATCCGGGGTCGAGCCGGCCCCAACTCCGAAGTGGATACAACTCTCTAATGAGTTGGAAACACAATCCTCGGATCCTTGGAGTTGTTCAAGGGAGAACGGTTGACTGTTTTGTTTGCGTTCACTACTAGTTACAGTCCAGCAATTTTATATTCCAATTACTCAATGTACCCTAGCTAGGGTTGGCAGGTGGCAAATGTATTTAGCTCCAGTTGAAATTTTAACAATCGTGTCCATGCAAAAATATACGAATACATACGCATTTTGATACAAAAGTATTAATAATAGGTGATACGTAGTATTTTACACTAAATATGTGATAATTAAACACAATTTGTCACGCAATAAACCAATGTTTTGGTAGCTTAGCTGGAAGAGCCGTCGCCCACATTATGAAAGATTGTAGGTTCAAGACTTGTACTATTATGTATTCTGTCGTTCAAGTACAAACTGTAACAAAATCGAAGTGTAATATTCAGTTTTGAAGTAAATATTGTATTGCTAATTAACTATTCATCTTCATCTTCGTCCTCATTATCACTTTCCAACAGGTGAAATCGAGGACAAACGCGCAATCAGTCATCAATAAATAAAACTATTTATTAAATACGAGCATCTCGGGAGAAAACAAATTAAAAAAACCACAAAATAAGTCAATCAATTTCGGAAATATGCGCGAACATACATTAAAAAGAAGTAAAATACAGACGAATTGGAGAACCTCCTCCTTTCTGAAGTCAGTGAAAAATTATTATTAATCGGCTGGCAACCTTACTTTTTGCCCGTTTGACCGATAGCTGACTGCTATAATTAACCGTGCTACTAAACAATTTTTAAGATGTCTGATAAAGCTGGACTATTATTGTACACTTTTCTTTAATAATATCTTTGTTGTGCCATTTTAGAATTAGATACATAGTAAAAGATGTTCAGAATCGGTTATCAAAACAATAACAATAATGACAAAAACTTGAGACAAGCAGCGATCATTTGGGATGCACTGTTCTCGTCATAGTCAGTTTGGAACAATAGCAATATCGGAGTTCCCAACATTTGCTGCAATATTGAAAATTCAAGTTGCCGGTGCCAAAACTTCGGCCATTGTTTACGACGGAGTTTGATTGTTCTTTTAATAGACGCCGAACGAGAGTGTCTCTAGTGGGGATATTTTTCATACCGTGATAAATGCGAAATACTTTATGAACATTTCTACCAATTCAACATTTTAACATTGGAAATGTTTTTTCGATCGCTTCTGTAGGGGCCCCGTTTTCAACAAAGTGCGACATGCCGATTTTCCTGTTATTTCTAGGTCAATATAGTTAATTGAGGTGTCAAAATATTTGTATTGACGAAATTAATAATTTACAAAAAAAATAAAACTGATATAAAAAGGTATAAGAAGGTGCGTGGTTCGATTCCCGCCTGAGGTTGTCGTCTTTTTTCAGTGTTTAAAATTTTACTTAAGTATATTTAAGCGTTAATAAACGCTACAATATAAAACATTAATCTAAAACTGATATAGTCATATATTTCTTTCATAAATTAAAAAAAATGCTCTAAAATGGTCATTTTTTGGTGTACCTTGTGGGCCCAATATCTACTCTTATTTGTTATATTTTTTACACAATCTCAAAATGTACATGTTCAGAAACGTTATATCTGGGGATGTTTTTCGAAGTTTATGAAAATAATAATAAGATTGGGAGTTATGACGATTTTAAGATCTAGGTTTGTGCGTCTCGGACGCGTGGGTTTTGAAGTAACATATTCGGGGTTTTGATATTACGAGTATATAGTTATGGTATTCATTATATTTTTGTAGTTTTATTAATACTATTTACAAAATTTTTGAAACAAAGATAAAAATTATATAAATTGTGAAAATAGTCAATGTTTGAAAATAAAGAAAATAATTACAATCTCCGTAATATTTAAAAATTATTTATTAATGTTACGTGAAACCTGAAAATTAAGTTTTTTAATTAGACCAGTGGTTCCGGCATTGCGTTGATAGGTAAGCCAGTTAACAAACAAACTCTGAAAATTATTTGAACAAATTGTTAAAAGCAACCGAATTCAAACGCAAAAACTACAATTTTAATACTGATTGTACACACTAAAGAATTATTATTTAAGACATGACTACCTGACTGACACAAGTTTCGGGTGCTTTGTTTCCCCACCAACACCCCCGCACCGTATGCGTTTATACCCGTGACGTGTACATTGTCTAAGCACAAAATAGTTTCTTAAAGTAATTTAGTTTTTTTTTAAAGTACAATAAAAATAATTATGTCATGTTACAACAAAGCTATAGTAGATAGAATTGATGTAGTACTGAAATCTCTGTATTTTAAATAAATGTAAAATATAATTATTTCTTATAATGTTTAATGATAACTATTTTCTGTAGTATGTAGTGTAGAAGTAGTATTAAAACCTCTATAATTCTTAGAGTAAATTAGTTTTTTATAAGTTCAATAAAAATTGTACCTATTGCGACCTAATATCGCTTTTAAATAGGTATAATCTGGTTTTCATTAACTTATCTAGTAGACTCATGCTACAACAAAGCTATAGTAGATTAATTGATGTAGTACGTACTGTTATCTCTGTATTTTCTGAAATTAAAATAATGTTTGCAAAAATAAATATTACATGTTCGTACAACGAAACTGTAGACTACGCCTATATAGTATGAGTAGTGTTGAAACCTTTGTATTTTCCATTATGAATTAAAAGAAAAAATTTTGAAGAATAAAATAGATTTTCTGTTTTTTTTTATTACCGAAGTTCATTTCCAATGCTATTTGTAGGTCATGTGGTTTTAACCGCCTCCGTGGTCTAGTGGCTAAGCCACTGGTTTCAGACCCAGAGGTCCCGGGTTCGATTCCCAGCGGGGGGGTACATCTTTGTGTGCTCGGTTTGGTTGGTGGTAGGTAGGGCTGTTAAGTCCGCCTGGCTAGCTACCATCATCTTATCTAAGTCTGTCGCCATAACAACGATGTTTGTAGCATAGTTGTGTTCCGACAGTTAGAGATAAGATAGCCAGTTCCTTAGTGGTTGAGGATTCCGGGTGAAGCGCGCTTCCACCTTCGGCCTTATCGTCACTTACCATCAGGTGAGATGAAGGCCAAGCGCTTACCCATTACCCGTAAAAAAAAAAATCATCAGTCTATTTTAAACGTTGTATTAACATTAGCTCATTAGAAAATCGGTGGCATTTAGCTACTATGCTACGCTACTACGCTACTGCCCATACGAATTAATAAATAAATGGTCTATGACTATACAGGGTAAAATATAATTTTAGTTAAAGTGAACTACTTTTTAAAAATATTAAATATATGGTATAACACAGTCAAAAGTGAGTTGCTAGTTTTTAAAGCTAAAAACAAGTCATATAAAGTTCCGCCAGTGAGACTAAATGGCACTCCTCTCAAGCAAGTACCGACTTTTAAGTACCTGGGGCATTGGGTCACCGAGTCACTCAAGGACGATTTAGACTTGGAACGGGAGTGCGTCCCTGGTGCGGGGCAGCTCCAACAGCCTCCTGATGAGTGTCGCGGCAAGGTTGGACGTGGACGGACAATGCTATTATGCAGCATTGGACGCGCGTCCAACTAACCAAGGGCACAAAAATAACTTTTTATTTATTTTAATATTTCAAAGTTATATTTTAATTTACTAACATAGTTTGTAAGATCTTTGTTACTATCACTTTATGGGCAATGCCCGAAATAAATGATTTTTATTTTTATTTTATTTTTATTTATTAAAAAAACTCACAGATTTTGCAATCCTCGCATGAATCGGAGCATTCAAAATGAATACAAAAATTTACGAATCAAAATTTATTTTATTTTGAACCACATCACAAGTTGAATAATAAGATCTTTTTTGAGATATATCTTCCCTAAAATTACACAACATAACTACATTACTGACAAGACGCATTATACCATACGAATGTAAAACACTGCACAACACAGTGAATAACATTTTCTTTTCTTTTACAACCTAAGTGAATTCCAACTCGAATGCACTTCTCGCCTGTATCCGCATCTTTTAACACCATTATTACCATGACGATCGGTCAATACTTAATCAATCATAGAAGCTACATCATTTTTATATGCTTACGGAAATACCCGTTTTTCTATAATTCCAAATCTAAAGGGACCGCCTTTTTTTGCCATTTTGTAGCTAAACTAATAATACCCATAGGCACTTTATTAATTTTTTCTAGTCTGTTTTTTTTTCGAAAATTTTACATATTAGTAAATTCAAAAAAAACTTAAAAGCTGATTTTCAAAATTCAAACGCTCACACTACTATTACTACATAGTACTATTCCCATCTCGATCCTCCCAAAGTCCTCGGAGCAATGGCAAATATACGTCTCAGGCGATTTGCATCTGATAACCATTTTAGTAAAAATATTTAAACATAACGCTATTTTATTGCGAACTAATTATAATTCAGAAGATAAAGAGGAATCAATTAATTAATTGATTATTTTAGTTAGACTGAGATACAATATGATGTGAACCTTCTAATAATGCAGGTCAGTTATGTCGTATCATTTTTGTATCTTATTTTATTTTATTTTTGTTTTATTGATAAGGTACACCAACAGCAATACACATTAAACAATCGCAAAATAAGTCGCTAGGGTTTAGGTACAAATATGTTCGCCGATTACAGGTATACACAGCAACAGCATTTGTTACAGGAAGTAGTTATAACTATGAACTAAAATTTAAAAATAAATATCGAATCGAATAAAAGTTAAAAATAAAAAATAAATAAAAAGTTAAGTACTTACATACAAACAATATAAAAAGTTACAATTAATAAACGACAAAAAAAACCAATCATGCATTTGCCGAGTGTGTGCTGACAAGCTGATAGAAGTTAACCAATTTGTTCTTGAATGTATTAGAGGAGTCGCAGAAAATGTCAATATTGGGGAATCACTTTTACAGTCTCGTTGTTACAATATTCTTGCAATAGGAAAATGTAAGCCTAGATTCGTTCTGTGTCGTGCGTGGTATATTAAATAATTTCCGTATTTGGTAACGAGGATATTTTTGTAAGGGACACTAATTCTGATTTGGTATAAGAGATGCATGGATTTAATTTTGTTATTTAAAATCTTATGAAGAAACATTGTATCCGTGTAAACGTGTCGCGAAGCAGTAAAATAATACTACCACCCCCTCTCTTCCCTTGGGTGTCGACTGTCGTAAAAGGCGACTAACGGACTAAAGACTGCACATACACCCAACAGCATAGAGCGGCGATGGCCTCACCACCTGTCAAGCTGAGCACATGTGCAGTCGATATTTGGTGAAAAGTGGACTATGGTAGGGTAGAGGACAGCTTTTGCGGTCCTCATTGCCTAGTCCCTGGCTAACCCTTCGGGGATAATAGTTGTGATTACAATACATACTACGTACGTACGAGTATGTATTTTGGTATCCGACCTGTGCACATTTCTTTAAAATTTTAACAGTGTCTACACTGTTAACTCTCACTGGAAAGACAAAAGGCAATTTTGTCATCTACACAAATGTGGATGATAAAATGAGTCAACAGTTATAACCCCTACTGGTAATGCTTCAATTAAATCAACTTTTTTATCATTTGAAACATTAATTAGAGAAGGCAAATCGGAAAAAAATACCTGATTATTTATTATGTAAGTAATTAGAAGATTAAGGAGTTGATTATTTATTTTCATAAGTACCTTGATTTAAATATAATTCCAAATAAACTAATATTCTACTGGAATCGGGTACCTATAGTCTCATTATTTATTTCTCCGCGGGGGTTTATATCCAAAAACCATGAAGAATATTGTTCGCCTTTTGTAATATCAATGACAAAAGGATCGAAATCAATTTTTTTTCATATCAATCGCCATCAAAATTTTAATGTTTATTAAATGCACAAAAGTTACGTTAAAGACAAGCTGAAGTAGGTATATAGGTACGTTAACAGTTTAAGAATAGAAGTTTTTACTTACCTTTTGTGGATAGAAGCTATAGTAGTTACAATAGAGAAAATGTTTGATTTACCACTATTGGTTAATTTAGCACTTGTTTTAATCATTGCGCGTCTAATAATCGCGTTCTATTCTAACGCGCGATAATAATTTAAAACAATATTATTATCCCTACAAAGAAACGTTACAACTTAAGTGATACCACATTATAATATTACCCTAGTAATACTGTACCTGTTATATTATAACGGCTGCTAACTTCAAAAACTGAAACGCGGAAAGCCACAAATTTTATTTTACAGACGTTTTATATCATCTTTTATTCCGTCCACTGGGCTCCGTAATACATCCAGCAGCTACCGAAATTCGTGGATTCCTTTTGTGTCCGAAACTCAAATACATTTTTTGAACAGAGATTTATGGCGCGGAGTGACTTGTTTTCTGTAGCAAAATTTAAATCTAAAGTGTGGTGGAAAGTGAAGCTTTGTAGAAAGCTTACGATAAAGATAAGACCGAAGATGGAGGCGCACGTCACCTAGAATCCTCAACTGTTGAGAGACAACGTTGTTACGCTGAGAAACTTAGATAAGATGGCGTCAGCTAGCCAGGCGGACTTAGATAAGTTACTAACCAAAACATTTCGTCCCGTTTAGGGCAGGGCCTTCAAACTAGACGTAAAAGGCATTTTGTGGGCCGGCAGGAGGAGGGCGACTGATGCTTCGTCTATAAGGCTGCACCAGTTGTCTTCGCGCCTGGACTCTATTTCCACTGAACATTAGGTAAAGTGGCGTCTTCTGCCGAGCTAAGTATAAAAAATGGGCTCGTTTGTGGCTCCGGGAGGCGATGAATACAATAAAGACGACGCATCTAAAAATTCTACGCTATATAAAAATTTTGTTTATTTTAATTTAACCTTTATAATAAGTGTTTCTGAATTTACCTTTTAAAGGGCCGACCCTGTAATTGGTTTCTTTCAAGATTCGATATATAGGTACCTACTTACTTAAACTTGAAGGTTATTCTCATAAAATTGTCCTCTTTTATTATGAGCGAGTAATAAATAGAAAATAAGTACCACATAAATATCAGTAAAATGTTTATTTGTTTACTTCTTAGCATAATTTTGTTTTATACAAAAATAAAGATTGCTTTTTTATAATGTAATAATATATGCAATAAACCACTTTGTACGAATCTACTCAAGATAACTCTTTATTTGTTTTGTTTTCTTTATCTTTATTACTTATATGTATAAAAATCCACGCACCTGCCTCTAGTCTATCTACAACAACATACCAACCACGTACCTATACGCGGTAATAAGCTCCCACCGTCAAAAAATTACATTATACATACATATAACCAGGACTATTGTCCCGGAAGGGTTAGTCAGAGACTAGGCAATGAGGACCGCAAAAGCAGTCCTCTCGCATAGTCCATTTTTTACCAAATAGCGAGTGCGTAACAGGTGGTGAGCCCATCGCCGCTCTATGCTGATTGCTGTTGGATGTATATGTCTTTAGTCCGTTAGTCGCCTTCTACGACACCCCAAGGTAAAAGAAGGGGTGATAGTATTCTTTCACCGCTACGCGACACGGTAAAAAAATCAAGGTCAGAAGATTATTCTGACTAAATAAAGGTAATAACATTAGAGTCTTCTTAGACAAGTGCTAAGTAACTCAAGCATATCAGCTCAAACTTCGACACTCTTCCAGAGCGGTTGGAGGCAAAATTTTTGTTTGTGTTTTTATTTACAAGGTTAACCCTACAGTATTGTTGCCCTTTGTTTAACTTCCCAAGATATACTTTGGCGGGTCTGTACCGTAAATCAATCCTGCCGACGTACGGGGAATTGGTTTTTTACGATCTCCTTTCTGGGTCGGGACAATATGCCACACTACATACTCGTAGTGTTATTGTATAACGTTAGCTTATTCGTTTTGAGAAACTAATAAGATACACGACATATGGCTTGTGGCAGAGAAATAACATGACCCTGTAGTACTTTAAACGTTTTTAAGAACTTTGTGAAAAGATTCGATCGATATATATTTATGTGCCTACTCGACTGTACGTATTAATGACGAATCTGGAATACGGCGAATTTGGAATACGACGAATCAGGAATACGACGAATCCGGAACAAATCGTTACTGCGTAGGGAATACATGAATTGTACCTGTGAAAGAATCGACGCACCTCTGCGGATACCATGTCCCATTTTAAACCTACTTCATTTTAACTTTTTATCTACTTAGCCGGTACCTCCTACTGATGGATAAAGGCCTTTTCCTTTTAAGCCTCTTCTGTGCGATCTTGTGCTAGTCGGATCACTGCTCTGCCTTCCTCTCCTACGCCTTGCCAATAACAATCAACAAGCGGGCAGGTGGTCTGCCTGGAGATTGCCGCTTATCCTTGTTGGCTACTCAGATCATAGAAGGAATTGGCTACCATTTAGTACCTGCCTTGTTAAAATTAAATTTCCGCCAAATAGCAGTGCACTGTATCGCTTGATGCGCTCCGTTTCGGAGGATATGAGTTCCGATAAGGTGACTGCACTAACAGGCTATTCCCATGGTGATGATACAATGGTTAATAGTTTTGCAGCGGTGACCAATTTCCATCAGGCAAACCCAAGGCCATGGGCCAGTTCAATCGAATAAAACATCTACAGATACATAACTAGACTGTAAAACAACGGTAGATGTGAATAAATAAAAATGACAATAATTCGCAATCTAACATAGGTAACACGTGGGTACCTTTTTAACTGTTTACTCGGATGAGCCAAAAGTTAGAAAGTAAAGCTTTAACTCGGCTCAGGATTTTTCACGTAGGGCCAATTGGACGTTTGGTAAGTTCACTAGTCCATATTATTTGGCCTCAATTCATGTACTGTGTATAATACGGAGCCATTTAAAAATCTTTATTTGACGCTGTTAAGGGGTCCTGCACGAAATTGTGAAAATTTATGTATTTCTAAGTCACTTGTACTGTGCGCTGAATTAGTTAAATTCATTAAAAGAACTTATGTAAGTCAGCCTGATCATTGCACAAGGTCATTGGCTTTGTTGAAATTTGAAACAAATTCTTTAAACAATAACAAACAATACATAAATCTAATGACTATTAAAACCATATTTTTTCGACAACTTTCTTGATTTTACGCATAAAACAATAATTCTTTCATGAAAATATTTGTATTGATATTAGTGATGAGATAGTGCAGGGCACCCCCTTCTTTAAAAGTAAATTATAATTTTTAACACAAGCGCGTGATGGTATTGTACATTTCGCAGAATAAAAACATTGCTCTAATTAAATTACTAGGTCTGAAACTTCAAAGCAGAAATTGTTCTAATTATTAATATCAATATATGATTGATTTTGCTTTGAAGTTCATTAAGAGACTTATGTCAGTTTTTGCGATCGCGCGGCACCCCCTTAAACGAAAGGGAGAAAAGAAAAGCCCTTGCTGAGTTTCTTGCCGGTTCTTCACAGTACAACGTGTTCCGCCCTATAGGACTTCGAAACTATGGCATAGCGACTAACGACATTCATAAGTGCTCAATCATTGTAGCATAATTGAATAAATGATATTGAATCTCGAACCCAACTAACCTTAACTTTCTACTAATACAACTGGCTTAACTTCGTCACACTTGCGTGATCAAAATTTAGCTTATTAGCACCCAGGCACTATGACAAACTATGATAACCCGGGGTAGCAATTCACGATGCAAACACTTAAGAACCACGTGACCCGCGTTGGGTTCCTGGCTACTTGCAAACTATTGGTTTGGGACGCGACTAATAAAGTTTGGCTAAACAACCCCTATGACATCAATGGTATCAGTGACGAGGGCTCACGTATCGACTACCGACTTTAAATAAGCCACACAGGAATACAGCCCGAGTTGAAATTGATATTAACGCGACAACATTCTGTCACAGTGTTACTATTCATGTAACTCATTATTTTGGACTACATCGGCTGCTTACCATTAGGCAGGAAGTAGTCACTACGACGTGTCACTAAAAAAAACCACTATGATTCTGTTTTGTAATTGCCTTAGAGCACATACTTTTTTAAACTTTTCTTCTCGTGGCGACACATCTAAATTACATTGATTGAGAAAAAAATTAAAAAAGCTATAATCGTTTTATAAATATATAAAGCTAAATAACAACGTCTTTTTAAACTGAATGTATGTTTTGGTCAATCAGACCTATTCTTATCTTACCCATCATAAATTCGACTTTAAATCGTGTGTTACCTGTAACAGAAAGAAACAAATATATAATATTGTTTGATATCACGTCATTGCACTATAAGGATGAGCAATCAATAAAATATTATAAATTAGTAAGTACCTACCTAATTTTATAGAATTACGTGTAATTTTTTTCTCATAAACTACAATTGTTCTCTCATCTCAAGGATAAAGCGATAATTATAAATCGATTTTACATTCATGCCAATATGGAAGGATAGTTAGTAAGACATTTGAATTAGTAATGTCTTCTAAAATATATTTATATAATGATGTTACCGGAAATGTGAAAAATACCGGGGTGGAACCTGGTCAAGAACTACCTCCTCGCGGTCCACCCTGGGCAACGGGCAAGCTACTCTAGCAAACCCGGCTAAATGCTCTTGACCTCTACTGGCTCACCGAACCGTTCTCAGAGTAATTTAAGAATCTCTCGGTGTTTTTACTGCTGTAACATCATGCATCCTAAGCCTAACGGCCTTTTTCAAGGCCTCCCCAAAAAAGGCTCTTCTCAGGGCCCCCGGACAAGAGATATTGGACCGTCAGTCCGTATTTTGCAACTAAACATAGAGGGATCATCTCGAAACAAATGACTACCTGGCTAAACTGGCGCATGAATGTGACGCCGACATTATCTGCATTCAGGAGCTCCACATAGACAAGGAAGCTGACTTATCGCGTAGAGGTGCCATTGACGGATATAAAATCATGGGCTACATACTCTCACCTACACATGGCTCTGCCGTCTATCAGAAATCGTCCTTAAATGACTGTAATGTGTCAGTGGCAACCTCGGAAAATAATACAGAGATTATCGTGGCGCACGTCGGCAACATCAACCTGATATCTGTTTACAAACCGCCACCGGTAGACCTTATCATTCACTCTCTGCCGAGTCAACCCCACCCTGTCGTATTCCTGGGCGACTTTAACTGCCACCACACAGCTTGGGGCTACAAGAAAAACGATCGCAACGGGGAGAACCCTGACCTTTGTTTTGCATCAGAGGACAACCAGTGACATAAACTCCCAATAACAAGACGTATCCTGAACAGCTTTCCCCATAGCCAGCACAGACCAGCCTTAATTACCATCGGTATCCAATTACCTCTAATTACGTCTATTCCCGAATTTCAACAAGGCAGACTGGAAAAATTTCTCTGAGAGCCTGGACGCTACCTTGCGCTTTATTGAGCCAGGGGTCAAAAACTACGTTCGTTTCACCAAGGCCGTTATAGCTGCTGCGAAACGCTCTGTACCCCGTGGATTCCGAAAGGATTATGTTCCGGAATGGTCGAATGAGACTGAAGAAGCCTATGAGGAGTATTTGGCTACAAATAGTCCTGAAGCGGCACACCAACTGCTGGCGTCACTCGATGCATCAAGAAGGGCTAAATGGCAATCCAGCGTCGAGACTATGAACTTCACACACTCCAGCAAGAAAAGCTGGGCCCTATTACGCAAACTTAGAGGTTCCCCTCAACACGAACAAAAAACCCCATCTATAGAGCCAGGTGTCATCGCCAAACGATTGCAATCCCTTACAAAAGCTGGCGCCACTGATAAAGTGCTGACAAAGGAGCTACGTCAAAGCTGGATTCGCAAACAAAAAACCCTCAGAGAGATCGAAGCCTATAGCCGACCATTTACAATGACCGAACTGCTGGAATCGCTGAAAAGCATAAAACCGAATAAAGCTGCGGGGCCGGATGGTGTCTATCCTGAGTTTCTCTTACACCTCGGAAAGGTTGCGAAACGGTGGTTACTCGGATTTTTCAACCACGTTCTTGAAACCTGCACACTGCCAGAGACATTGAGAAAAGCAAAAGTCATTGCGCTACTAAAACCTGGAAAGACGCCAGACATCGCATCAAGCTACAGACCGATATCTCTGTTATCAGTTACATACAAGCTCTTGGAACGATTAGTGTACAATCGAATTTACAAGGATGTCAATGCTACTATTCCACCAGAGCAAGCTGGATTCAGAGAGGGCAGGAGCTGTACAGACCAGGTGCTCGCGTTATCGTCTTTTATTGAAGCGGGTTTTCAACGAGGCCTAAAGACTTTTGTGGCCTTCGTAGACCTTAGCGCCGCGTACGATACTGTATGGGTATATGATATGGGGACTTGTACACAAGCTGGGTCTCGTGATCCCATGTAAGAGAAAACTCAAACTTGTGAAAACACTTTTAGGACCCCGAAACATCCAGGTACATTTGGGGGAAAATGTGAGCAGCCAAAAACTCCTTAAAAATGGCCTCCCACAGGGTTCGGTGCTGGCACCACTATTATTCAACACCTTTACCAGTGACATGCCAGAGACGAAGGGCCGCAAATTTGTATACGCGGATGACCTTGCACTGGCTTTCCAGGCGAAGACATTTGAGGAAGGAGAAGCAGCTCTAACCGCTGACCTTGAAACGATGGGTGGCTACTACAGCAAGTGGCGTCTTTGTCCAAATCCTGCGAAAACAGAAGTAGCGGCTTTCCATCTGTCGAACTGTCTCGCGCACAAAGAACTCGATGTCTCTTTCTGTGGAATGCCTGTTAAACACAACCCAACCCCAAAACACTTGGGCGTTATACTGGACAGATCCCTGACCTACAAACACCACCTCGACAGCTTAGCCCTAAAATTGAAGACTCGGGTAAGCATCATAAGAAGTCTCGCTGGTACCAGCTGGGGAGCCTCGGCCTCGGTCCTGCGGTCGTCTGCACTCGCGCTTGTTTACTCCGTAGCCGAATATTGCGCACCCGTATTGTATCATAGTGCGCACACCTACAAGGTTGACAACCAGCTCAATGAAACCAAGCGGATAATTACCGGACTTATCAAAACAACCCCGTTACCTTGGCTTCCAGTACTAGCGCACATACCACCACCTGAACTGCGCAGGCTCAGCGCAGCTATTGCCGAATGGGAAAAAAAGTCAAAGGCCAAACATACCAATCCGGGAGACTCAGGAACAACTGCCGACCCAACGCCTTCCGTCAAGATCTCCTATTTGGGCCAATGAACGTGTAAACGCCCCTTTCAGCTTAAAGGAAGCGTTCTTCCTGGGACCGCTTTAACGTGCCGAATAGGTTTTTGATCCCTGACCCAACTGAAAATCCCGCAGGAAGCGATAGCCAGCGCGCGCTGTGGGTCAAATTAAATCGGTTCAGATCTGGACTTGGACGTTCAAACCACCATCTTTACAAATGGGGGCTAAAGGACTCGCCAGCGTGTGAATGCGGAGCTCCGAACCAGACACTGCGTCACATTGTAGAGGACTGCCCACTGCACTGTCTCCCTGGTGGCCTGAGAGAACTCCACCAACTAACGCCTGCAGGCCAAGAATGGCTGTAAAAACTGAAAATTAAGGTTTAGGACGCCGCAGTTTTGCCATTCGATATGATGATGACCGGAAATGTATGAAATCGAGGAATTGTATACAACTCCTAAGAAATGTATACAATTCCGAAGCTATTTAGGAAATGTGTAAAATATTGTTTTAAAAATTATTTAATACATACATATCCTGGGAAATGTATACATTCCTAGGAATTGTATATAATTCCAATATCGTAGGTACTAGAAAATGTATAAAAATATTATAAAACGTTGTTAAAATCAGAATAATAATTTTATTAAGGCACTTGTTTAGACAACCAGGTAACAATCATACCGTACAAAGTCTTAAATTTCTGTTCTAGTATTTCTGTTGTCTAATAAAAAAAATAACCTCAAAATTCAAGACAATGCGCTGCGCTTCGCGACTGTCTTAAATTTCTAACCTGTCACGTGACCCACAGGTAGGGTTGCCAGGTCCTAAAATAAAAAGCCGGACTCAGCGCTGTATTAGGCCGGACATTTTGCCCTAAAAGCCGGACATCGTGTTTGTGGAAAGCCCAAGACACTATTTTAAAGTCGGACTTACGCTTTTCAAGCCGGACAACAGTTTTACAATAAAAAATCTCAGATGAGAAGAAAAGTTTAAAATAATTATTATTTATGAATTACACATTCACAATCAGTCTTGGCATTTGCAATTACTCGAAACTTGGAAAAGAAAAATAAAACAACAATCATAAAATTATCAAAATGGAAAGTACTTCAAATTAAAAATCAACCTGCTATTTGGTGTAATTCGTAATGAAATTCTTCATAATCAGATGATTTGAAATAAGCAGCCCACTTTGGATGTGCCAATAGCTTCTTTTTTTCTATATTGACTTGTCATCCTGCCTGATGGTAAGCAGCCAATGCAGTCCAAAATAATAAGAGCGCTCCCCACCGTGGAATCCACGAATCAACCACGGTAACAAGCGCACCCATTCATGACGGCCTGCATAAATGCCGTTTCACGCCCCGCTTACCATACCCGGGACTATTGGAGCTGGGAAACACCAAATTTTTTTGGTATGAGTACTGATTGTATGTACAGTATGATGGTGGTTTCTAAAACGTGCCTAAACTCCAGCACGTGTAGTCCGGGAGAGAATAGGAAAGGGGGGGATTAACTAAAAAGTTCTTCAGAACACTGAGAGAAGCAATAATGTCTCTACGCAGCTGGAGGTCCTCAAGAGCGGCTGTAACCTCAGCATCTCCAATAATGCGTATCACTTGCCTTTGCAGTCTATCAAGTGCATCGAGGAGGTATTTAGCGCAGCCGTCCCAGAAATGGGAATAATGCTCCATACTCGATCGCACCTGAGTCTTGCACAGCAAACAGCGCTGCTCGGGAGTGAAAAACCGCCTCACCTTATTGAGAATACCCAACTTACGGGAGGCAGTTAAAATAACACTCTCGATGTAGCATTTTGGATTCAGTTCCCGGCCGATGTCCATGCCAAGAATGCTGAGTTTAACCGAAATGCGTAACGGGGAGTTCTGAAGAGAGATAAGAGTAAGGAAGAGAGTTACCTTGGACGAGAATACACAAACCTGGGTTTTGCAGGCATTAAACTTGACCAGGTTTTCAGATCCCCATTTCGACACGATCGAGAGCCAGGTTCAGTTTGGCAACCAGTTCTTGCCTTTTCACCACGATATCGGCTCGCTTTGCCGCAAGATGTTTCAAGTACCGCTCATGCACCGTACTGTCATCAGCATAACAATGAATATTGCCCAAGGACAACATGTCATCAATGTGCAGAAGAAATAGAGTAGGTGAGAGCACAGAACCTTGCGGCACTCCGGCATTGGCTTTGTAGAACGCGGAGGAACTACCCGCACAAAGGACACGAATCCTCCGCTCTTCTAGAAAGTCTGCTGTCTTAAAATCACGATGGGACGAAAAAAAGCCTAACAAAAGCCGGACAGGCCGGACAAGTAAATATTTGGCCGGACACAAACGTAAAAAGCCAAACATACAACCCTACCCACAGGAGTAGGGCAGCTAGGTACCTCTCACTATCCCCGCGTACCCATTGATATCTTAAATGATTGCTATTTAGGAAATGTATAGATTTCCTAGGAAATGTGTCTTATAATAATATAATTTATTTGACACATTTCCGGGTGATTTTAGGAATTACATACATTTCCTAGGAATTGTATAAAATGTCGGATTACATACATTTCCGTTAATATATACATAAAAAGATCAAGTTAAATAGGTTTTAGTGCGTAAATATATCTTGAATATAATCTGTTCACAAACCATTGCTGATATATTATATTGCATCGATCAATTTGATACTGGATAAACAAGCTTAGTTGCTTTCTAAAGTAGTTATTTATTTAGTGAGTTCGCTTGCCAGAACCAGAGTACTTTGATAGTTGGATTCTGTGGGGACTGAATTCTGTAACTCAAGTCAGTTGCAGCTTGCAGCGTTGTACCGGTTGTACGTGGTTGTGGTTTGTACACTGATGGCATTTAAATGCATTCAATAATTAAAATGAAACATTATTTTAGATTCGTAAATAGTGTTGCAGTTGTGTATGTGCAGTGTTCGTAAAAACTTAAAATATTAATAGCCTTTAATAAATTTCAAATTACATTGGTAAAACACGTGTAGTCTTCTTATAGTCTGTGGGCAGTGCAATGCCTTTTAAAGTTTTTATAAATGTCTAAGTTATGCATCTTTTTAAACATTAGGTATAGTCTATTTTCATGTCTAGAAATTAATCTTCTTCTTCTTAAAAAGATGTACGGTCGGGGTCACCGTCGCTTTACCAATTTACAGCGATTTTCGTATGAAGCGCACCGCCCGCCCGGGTACGTGCCCGTACCAAATAGACGACGCGGTGTGCAAGGGATTTTGACCTTTAGACTGGTAAAGCGATAAACACTTAGAGCACGGCTCCACTAGACATAATAGAAATTATATTCAATGAGCACTGATCAGTGCGCACCGGCCGCGGTTGACAGATTATACTTTGGAGTTATCAAACGAAAAGACGCACGCAAAATTGAATTCCACAAGGATCCAGATCCAGCACCATTTCCTGGTGCAGACGACTGCTGTGACGAAGCTCACCTATTTTACGACTGCCGATTTACGGCGGGCCGACACATAAGAGACGTTTTATGTGGGCGGAAAAGTTACAGACATAAATCAGAGCTTAACTTCGGAATGTCCGCCTTTGTTTTATCTAGACATAAACATCAACCGTCGCTTAGCGTTATAAAAGAGAGAACGGAGTGAAATTGCAATAACAAACTAAATTGAGTTAATAATATAGAAAGATGGCAAAAAAAGAACAATTTTTAACACGACTGTGCTGTATAAATATACCAATACGTGTGGCCAATAAACAGCAGGCATTTTAATACGATCTGCTGGCAGATTGAGATTTAGGTATAACACTGTTTAGGTAAAAGTATAGAACTTTTAAAATAGTACCTTCGGTGAGCATTGGTAAATGCAATTGACCCGAAGAGGGATACACAAAAACAACAAAAACACATGGTAATAATGGTCGTTAGTAACCTAGGTAATATACCTACGTATATAGCAAACAGCATTCGTTACTTTAAGAATAACACATCGCTGTTTTTCTTCTTGCTTATAATAATACTTAATTGTAATAATTTATTGCGATAAACAAAATTTAAAACATTTAAATGATTCTTCCTCAGCTCTTAAACATATGAACGTTTTCAATGGATAATTTTACTATATCCCAAACACATCCTCCTAAATAAAACTTACTAAACTGAAAATAATATTTAGAATGACATGAGCGTTTGTGCTGAAAACACATTATCAGCAAACAATCGCTAAAGACATTATGCATATTTCTAAAAGCTACACCTGTGCCGGATTCTCATGAACTTCAATCATTAATAATTACAATGCGATTAAAATACAAAGGCCTACATTTTTTACTTATCTAACCTATAACTCATAATTCTAATGCCAAATACGTGCTGGCTTAACTTGCGAAGACGTTAAGTCGTACTCGGAATAAGTTTGGCCCGTTTCAAATTCCCCTGTTTGTCTTTCAAAATGTACACGATCCGAACGCGGCATGGTAATAGGGAGTGCGCATAATCTCCGACTTGCATTATGCGAATCCGTTATAGTTTAGTGCATTTACAGTTTCGCATTCGGGATACAAGTTGGTGGGTTGAGCTGAGGGACACGAAATTTCGGCCGATTTTCGTTTCCTATTTCGGTACATCGGTTTCCATTCCTTCCGAAATTTCGTTCATACAAAATAGGTTTGTTGACATTTAGATTTTTTTAAATTGTTTGTAATTCAAAAATAATGGAAAGCGCTATAAATAGCAAACAAAAATCGGCCGAAGGGAGATTGACCATTTTTGTATGGACGTTGGACCAGTGCTGCCCAACAATGAATCATAGTGCATAATGTTCCTTAGACTAATACTAGTATGTAACCCAAAGCGCTACAGAATTTATCCGAAGAGTATAGAGAAAAAAAATATGTTGTATAGGTTTTACATTAACGAAAAATAACAACAAACGTCTTATTACGCCGTGTGTGAAGGCACTTAAGTAAGATAATAATATTATATAGGTAACGTAAATAAACGACAACGTTAAAAAAATATATTAAAAGTTAAAGCACCAAAAAGCCAAGATAAGTTTTTAAGTAGGTACAATATAACCCCGTGGATGTTTTTTTTAATATCTCCTCATGTAAGGAAAGAAATAAAAGTATTCCCATGCTTGGGCAGCATTTGGTCCAAAATTATCGCCTAACAATCTCCTTTTCGGTGTATACGGTTCGGAGAAAGGGAGTAGGCCCTTTGGTGCGCCGAATCTTGGGCAAGCAGCGAGTTTGGCGTTTGTCTGTAGGCTTGCTTACTCTTGAAACACAATTGCATTAATCGATTTCCAATCACAAATCTAAAAAATGTCAAATGGCACTTTTGTAAGCAGCAATAGCGCCACATTGGAATTAAATTGCGTGGAAATTGATTGAACAAATTAATATCGAGATGGCGTTCCGGAATTATCTTTACTTATCCCAATATCGATACATATTAATCGCATTGGAATTGTATTGAGATTGATTTTGCGTTCAAGAGTAACCCCCCTGAGCATGCCATATTATACATTTATATTCGCGACTCATCCGCAGAGGGTCTACGTTTCACTAAATCACAACTGCACATATGCTCAGCGTAATAGGTGGTGAGTCCATCGCCGCTCTATGCTGCTGGATGTATGTGCAGTCATTAATCGGTTTATGATGGTGAAGATAAAAATACCAAACGTATTGGTTCACCAACACAAGCTGAATTAAAGACTATACAAATATGGGGACAAAAACCAAAATTAAATGTCCATAGTGGCCCTAGAAGCGGCTCGAAAAATTCACTTTTCCGAGTCAACACGAGTTGATAAGGGTTTATCGCCGGATTATAAGTGAGAGCCGAGCCTCTTATCGCGGGGTATTACGTAATTGAAACAAAATTGAGCACCTCAAGACGTCCGACCTAAACAAAACACGGCTTGTGAAACAATTTTGGAAAACTTTGCAACGTTGTTGCGAGCGCAAAAAGTGATTTAGAGAAGTGTTATTCTTTTAAATACATTATGTACTGAGTATTTTGGGGCCGTTTACTTGAACATTTGTATTATGTTAAAGCTGTGTTGTGGAGGCTCATAAACAGAATACTAGCAACCTATCTCTTCACTGGGGTGTCGTAAAACGCGACTAACGGACTAAAGACTGCACATACATCGAACTGCATAAAGCGGCGATGGGCTCACCACTGCTGATCACGCTGAGCACGTGTGCAGTTGTTATTTGGTGCAACGTGGTAGTAGACTACTTTTGCGATCTCCATTACCTACCTAGTATCTGACTAATCCTTCGGGGATAAAGCCGTGATTATATGTTTTTACAGATGAGATGACTAGTGGTAATAATGAGAATATAGTACAGGCGTTAGTGCTGACACCATCACCATCACAAAACTCAAAGGACCATATATCTCTGCAGTTACTTTACGATCAGAAGATCTAAGCAGCTAAACGTCTAACAGCGCGTAACGTCTAATGAGCAGTAAGCCTAATTAAGAAAAGGTCTGCATTCAAATAACTTGATAAATGGGACTTAGATACACTAACAAATATCAAAAAACCTTTTCATGAACCCTAATCTTCGCAAACAAACAATAGTCAAATCCTTTACAACCCAGCCATAAAAAACCGACAATATAATCCTGTGGTATTTCTTATTTACAGTCCCATGAATGCAAAGTGTCTTCACCACACAAAAAGATAGCTCATAAAAGCATCGTCATTCGTCGTACTGACAACATTAAGGGGAAAAAATCAGCTACCATTTCCTTCAAAATCCAGTAAAACAAAATATCTTCATGTCTGTCCGTTTTCTCACAGTATTGGTAGGTACAGGTAACAGCACGGCAAGAACTACCACTATTATGTGTGGGTTAAGTACTACTTTAAGCTAAGGTGACTTTTAGGAATATCAATAGTACAAAAACAAGATGTCAATTTAAACAATTGCGATGTTTTTTTCAAAATCCAATATAGACCCCTAACGCATTTACAATTTGTGTGTAAGAGATGTAGTTCTAGGAATGAGGAAAGTTTTATTTACTGTAGCATTTCAATTTATTTAACTGAAAAGGGCAAGAGTTAATTTGTATTTTCTTAGAGAGCGCTTATTTAGTACCATTTTGAAAAAAAACATCGCAATTGTTTAAATTGACATCTTGTTTTTGTGGGGTCTATATTGGATCGCCGAATTTTTTGTACACCTAATTTGTCAATGGCATACAAACCATAAGCCTTAATTGTTTTCGCACAAATTTTACTTTTCCTAAATGTGTTAAGCCAATTTTTACTTCGCCTAACTCTTTATCGCCGTATTTAAACTTCCCAAATGCGACATTAGGCGGAACTATTCATAATCTCTACTATTTACAATTACTAGTAGGGCAGCTAGTATTTCTGCTGTCTAATAAAAAAAAATAACCCCGAAATTCAAGACAATCGCTACTCTGCCCTTCGCGATTGTCTTAAATTACTAATCTATCACGTGACCTATTCACGTGATAGATAGATAGGACAGCTAGTATTTCTGTTGTCTAATAAAAAAATATATTAAAGTTTGAACTTACTAAATTATACTTACTTAATAATAAATTAGGGCTTTCAACACTAATTTAAATTTAATTTTCACACTAATCTTCGTAATGCCGTAAGAAAGCTATGCCGATATATTTAGTGCATTTAACATTAGGGATTCTAAAATAAGGGTTTTAAATTTATAGGCAAAACTATAATAGTGCGTAAACCACTGTTAGGCTAGACAATTATTGTTCGTTAAAAGTTGAGGCCAACATAGTTCGGCCATATGAAATTAGAACTAAAAATTTTAGGCGAACCGAAGGGCACCCGCAGTTAGATCTGTAATAAACGCTGATTCAAAAGAAGCTTTCTAAAGATAAATACAAACATTCACGGCGCTAACTTTATTTAAATATTCCTCTTATTTACTGGAAATGAAACTGATTTGTACAGATGTCTCTCCAAGCGTTAAGGTATTATAATAAACACTTCAATGACTCCAAGGGTTCCGAATGTACGATTATGAGCAACATATACCTACTAAATTTTTTTATCAATTATTTGTATGGCAGAACTCCTGCTTAGTATTCACTAAGGTTTATTTGAATCGGTTTCTTTCACCCTTTATGTTTTATTTTGCTTTCTTTAAATTGCATCTCTAATTTTTTTTTGATCTATCTCTCTGCGGATACTTATTTTAAAACTGTGCTTATACTGATTTTTATTTAATTATGTATTACTTGCAACTGTATTGAAATATATAAAGTAAAATATATTTGGAAGTCTGTCCAGTAGTTTCAGAGATTACCCCCTACATACAAACAAACAAAATCACATTATTTACCTCTATAAAATATATTTTACTTATTATTGTAGCAAAAGTGTCATTCGCTCTTGCTGAATTGCCACTTCACTTCAACTAAATAATTAAATAGATGCTTATCAACTTCTGGTAACGTTATCATGGCATGGTGCTAAGGTGTTCATCGTTTCCTGTTGCTGATCTTACATGCAACTGCTACATATCAAAGTAAGTACTATTATTTTTCTGACTAACAGGTGCTCCACGAGAATCAGAGGTAATATCACAATGCCAGAATAATGCGGGATGCTTTTAACACGTAGGTACAGAGGGCTAATCTCTTTCTCCAAAACGAAATTTCGGCCGATTTTCGTTTGCTATTTGTAGCGCTTTACATTATTTTTGAGAATTCTAACAATTTCCTAAGAATTAATAATATGAATGCCAAACCTATTTTTATGAAAGAAATTTCAGAAGGAATGGAAACCGCTGTTAAATAGCAAACGCAAAATCGGCCGAAATTTCGTTACGGAGAAAACGAGTGCCGTCCTCTAATGCGTTATAGAAAAGTATTTTATACCAAATTTAATATGTTAAATAATATATCGCGAGTGAGTTGGCAAAAAAATTTCAGTCCAGTACCTTTATTGATTAATTAAAAAAAAAAAAAAAAATTACATTGCTCTGGTTCGGTGTGTGGTGTACAGAAAGTTTATAACCTGGATTAACACATAGGATACTTTTTATCCCGATATTCTCACAGGAACGGGAACCACGCGGGTGAAACCGCGAGCAGCTGCTAGTATTAAATATATACCTATCTCTCTTTATGTCTCTTATGAATAGCTATATCCTGTTTGTTGGTCCTTACTTCCCCAGCAGGGGTAACATTATTATGTTTTACTATGCCTAACTAGCCACCACAATTTTATTTTAATATTCCTAATTAAAAAGAAACAGCCATAGTAACCATCCAATCGGATGCCGGGCAGAATTCTGCCACCAATCAAAGCAAAAACGATGGTTAACGTAAAATTAACAAATCGCAAATAGAATAAAATGAAGCTACTTATCCCGGCAATCGCACTGTTCCCTAGGGCTACGATATGCTAATTCACGAAATAGATTCCTCCTGTGACCACGGGCCCTACACAGGTTTGGAACGTGCGACCGAAATAAAATGCAAAATAGAAGAGGGCAGTGTTTCATTTCATTGCGTTCGCGTAAACTTTAGACAACGAAAAGTAGATTTTCCTTACATACATACATACTTAAAATCAAGACTATTATCCCCAAAGGGTGACTCAGAGACTAGGCAATAGGGACCGCAGAGGCAGCCCACTGCCATAGTCCACATTTGTAAAAGTTACAATGTGATCAGCGTGACAGGTGGTGAGCCCATCGCCGCTCTACGCTGTTGGATGTATGTGCAGTATTTAGTCCGCTAGTCTCCTCTTACGACACCCAAGGGAAGAGAGGGGGTGGTAGTATTCTTTCACCGGTAGGTACGCGACACGGATAAATAAGATTTTCCTTCTTTTTTAGATTTTCTGTTTTATATTTACACTTCGCAAAGTGATTGAGTTTGAAAGACCGCAGTATCTTTTTGAAAAATTGTGTTGTATTAAATGCTCTCATACAATGTCTTCGAGAAGTACTAGGGAAACCAATTTGGTGATTCCTAAACACAAAACCAAATTATTCAAATTTGCCGCCACCAAAATTTGGAACGACCTGCCGCCGCCACTAAGAGAACCTATGTCATTATGTACATATAAAAAGCACGTCACCATTTATCTTATACAAAACCAAAGAAACTCCACAACTGCACTTACGACATAGAACCACCTCCAGCAGAAGCTCATAAATCTCTCAAGCGGGAAAAACACACGCACACAAAACACACAAACACACTGGCACACTTTAAATCCTTTCTTTTTTGCCCTCCTCACGAGCACACCATTTTTAACACCATATCCAAATCCGACCTCTCCTCAAGGGGGACAGACATATCGGCGCTGAACCTAGTTCAGCATTATGTTGAGTCTGTTACCCATTGCCCACAATAAGGTACCTACACAGTTATAAGTTAGAATTAGGTTTTACATTGTAATCATTTTCTTTTATACCTTTGTAGTTGAATTGTGGCAATAAATTATTTTTATCTATCTTTTTATCTTATCTTATTATTTCTAAAGTCTACTCTTCACGTCTACAGATGCGTCCGCGGACATTGGAAGATGCATCCGCAGATAAATTTCCACGAGCTGTCCACACGTCTGTAGGTCGATCAGTCTATGTTCATTCTGGGCAGACGCAACTCGCACTCGCACATTCTAGTTCCTATGGCCACCTTCCAGTTCCATCATCAGATCAGCACCATGTCATCATAATATTGCATTGTCACGCGATTTACACTTAAATGAATTAGGTACTTAGTTAACTAAGTACTATATTGATTTATACCTAGGTAGTATACCTACTTACAACATTTCTATTTTTGTGATATTTATTTTTAGGATTCCACATACAGTTTTCAGCTTGATATAGCTCAATAAACCTAAGAGTTTACTCGGTACTCTCAATCGCAACTCCGATCAAACTGATGCGTCGGCAGACGTGTGGACAGACGCCGGACGTTGGCGCCGAATCCCTTTGATGCGTGCCACAAAAACCGACAACAGTCGGATGCGAGGCAGATGCATCTGCAGACGTTAAATACCTACCACAGACGCGCAAATCACCCTCTCTACACGTCGGCCGACGCATCCGCCGATGACGTCTGCAGATGCGTCTGCCGACGTGAAGAGGGGGCATAAGACACACACAAGACATACTATTATATCACGCTTGTTTCCCGGAAGAGTGGACCACAGCTAAGGCTAAGAGTAGGCAGATGCCACAGTTTTTCTCTCACTAACTAATAATAACAGTGGTAGGTATAGAATAGATATTCAATTACGATAAACCGTGTCGCGTGGCGGTGGAAGAATACTACCACCCCCTCTCTTCCCTTGGGTGTCGTAAAAGGCGACAAACGGACTAAAGACTGCACATACATCCAACAGCATAGAGCGGCGATGGGCTCACCACCTATCACGCTGATCACATGTGCAGTCGATATTTGGTGAAAAGTGGACTATGGCAAAGGACTGTTTTTGCGGTCCTCATTGCCTAGTATCTGACTGACCCTTCGGGGATAATAGTCGTGATTATATGTATGTATTCAATTATACAGCGAACAATTTAAAGATTTCGGGCATTTTGTCCTATTTTTTTCTACGCTCTCCTGCAGACAGACTGTTGTAATAGTTTAGTTAGAAAGAGAATGTGTTATCATAACTAATCGTACTCTGGGTACTCGTACACACGCGTACCAATCAACATTACCAAAACTGTCAAACATCTCTAATAGATATTGATTCTTATACACTTTGCGGCAAAGTTCAAAATAAAAGAAATTGACAATTTGTGGTTGGTTGAAATGCTGGCAACATACTCGTACATATAGGTAATCACTACTTTTTTCTCCGAAGGGTAAGTCAGAGACTAGGTTATGAGGACAGCAAAAGCATCCTCTACCATCCTTGAGGTTCAATAAACTAGAGAAGACACCGCGAAGCAAGTTTGTGCGCACTAAGGTGCAGCAGCCCATGGGCTGCAAACGCCTTAGTGATTGCGCGTGATTCAAGCGATTGTGGACCTTGCGGCTGCACCTTAGTTGCGCACAAACTTGCTTCGCGGTGTCTTCGCTAGTTTATTGTACCTCAATGTCTACCATACTCCACGTTTCAACAAAAATATCGACTGCACATGTGCTCAGCGTGACAGGTGGTGAGCCTATCACCGCTCTATGCTGTTGGATGTATGTGCAGTCTTTAGTTCATTAGTTGACTTTTACGACACCCAAGGGAAGAGAGGGGCGGGCTCATCACCTGTCACTATAGTAGAGGACTGCTTTTGCTGTCCTCATTGCCTAGTCTCTGAATAACCCTTCGGGGATAATAGTCGCAATTGAATGTATGGAATGTTATAGTTTAATTAATAAACATACTATTTAGATCTAACAATAGGACATTTGAACAAAATCATACCATTACGAAAACACCGTATACCGTCCCCGCCAACAATGTAACCTTGGCCTTTAAAACCCTCTTAAATTTTAATGCGCGAGACCTTTTCGTCCTCTAGAATTAATTTAACTTAGGCACTCAATTAAAGCTTTGCAAATAGTACGCTTAATGTAAATATAACAAACACTGTTTTTTCGTTAACTAATAACAGGAAAATGGTCCGCTTTTTACCGCCTTTACGGTTTAGTGGTACCAACGGTTTCGTATTGGATGTCCTGGCTTTTATTACCAGGAGATGATAAATACCTGGTGTTTAGTAATAAGTATAAGTATAATCCATTAAAAAATATAATTACAACTGGGCCATTCTAGATCGATCATACATTAAGGCTACCACTTAAATTTTCAAACCGTTATTATGTACTTGACGAAAAACCTTTGTTCCGGTTTCGTTCTACAAACCGGTTGTTTTAACCGGTTTTTGAAGGAGTTTTTACATGAAGGTTTGTTCGATTAACCTGTTTATGCAATAAAAACCGTTATTAAAAACGCACGACAAGTGAAATACGCTATTTAGTTTTATCCAGTAGGTAAGTCCATCGCGAATTGCAACGCGTTATTCCGGCGATCGTCGAATAAACGGGTTTATTTAGGTTAAAGTTCTTAAAACATTTACGATCTCAAAAAAAATCGGAGCAAAACCGAAATAAACCTATCTTTATTTAGATCGAATAATAATTACAGTTTTATATGGAACAGCTGATGTTTTTTTGCAATTTCAGTTGCTCTCCGACAATTATTTGTTCTTTGCACTTAGTAGAATATACCTCTTATCAAAAGTCTGTCGCCATAACCAGTAAGAGAGGAGACAGTTTGTATCTCATTAAATGAGGATTACAGGTGAAGTGTGCGCGCCTTATCGTCACCTTACATCAAATAAGATGAGGGCTAGGCTAATATTGCCTGGGATGAGGAAAAAAATTCAGGAGTTGGCTTGATTATAATTTCTTTTTATTACTGATAACATGTTAAATAATGAACATAGAGACTTTTATTTATTAATTTATTTCATATTTTATTTATTAATTTATTTCATAAAGAACACCCAACCCATTTAGGGCCGAAGTAGATGAATTAATCTATCTGTTTTTCCCCCCTTAAAGGTCGAAATTTGAGTTAACCTCCATACAAAATATGTCAAATTTCTTACTCTCGTAGGCAAAACAGACAGATTAATTATTAATTTCTGCCGTTTATTTAAAGAATCAACAAAGTGACTATTTTTGAATATCACTGGTTTTCCAGGTGATGTGTGAGAATATAACCAACAGAGGATATAATTGTATTCAGGAATCCTTTAGAAACAACTTCCAATACAAAAAACTACAAACACATGTGAGGTGATACATCTAAATGCATACTTCTGATTGGTCCCCAGCTATAATCTTAAAACAAAATGCCAACGTCAAAGCAGAATAACTCTGAGCCTTTGCAGAAGGAAAGCCGAGAACCCGCGAGATTCGTTGGTATCGGATCACAACTGCCATGCTTCAGACACCACGCAATCGACAACACGCGGACAAGA
Organism: Scoparia ambigualis; assembly: GCA_963921215.1. Classification (NCBI taxonomy): domain Eukaryota; kingdom Metazoa; phylum Arthropoda; class Insecta; order Lepidoptera; family Crambidae; genus Scoparia; species Scoparia ambigualis. Next base: position 6,533,971 of record OY992504.1, read on the forward strand.
ATGAACGCTGTTAATGAGAAGGAGGAAAGAAAAGCCCTGGCTGAGTTTCGGGCGGAATTTTCGGTAGGTATATTATTATTATTATTAATCCTTTATTGCACATATAAAACACATTGAAAAAGACGTTACAAAAGACATATACAAAGGTGAGCTTATCTCTAGAAGAGATCTCTTCCAGCCAACCCTAGCTGTGGTGTGGAAAGAGAGTCTACGGGACTAATGATACTTACAAATACATATACCTACTTATAACATTCCTAAACATACACATACATACCTACTTAAACAAACTACCTATATTGTATATATATATACATAGACATACATATTAATATATAATATAATCAAAATGAATAACTAGTTATGTTACAACATTGCTAACTACTGTTGTTGTTGGATAGGTAGTGCTCTTTTAATTTATGTTTGAAAGATGACACCGATGGACTCTCACGAATGTCGGCTGGCAGCTTATTCCACAAAATGGCTGCGTGAACGGTGTAAGAGCGATGGAAATATTTGGAGTTGGATTGAGGAAATAGAAGGGTTCTTGTGTCACAAGAACGTTTGGGGCGGGAAGTAGCAGGTATGAGCGTAAAACGGGAGCGAAGGTAATGAGGGAGCTGAGGGTAGTGGAGGATTTTGTAAAGGAGGCAAAGGATGTGCATATCTCGGCGACGTCGAATAGGGAGCCATCTTAATTTTGAACGGTATTCCGAAATATGGTCATATTTGCGGAGGCTGAATATGAACCGAATGGCCAGATTTTGTAGACGCTCCAGTTTGTTCAGCAGCTCTTCAGTAGCATCCAAGTAACACACATCGGCATAGTCGAGAAGAGGGAGCAGAAGCGACTGAGCAAGCATAATTTTGGTATTATAGGGCAAGAAGAACTGAAGTCGCTTGAGAGAATGATAAGAGTAGTGCATGCGCCGGCTCACTTCATTCACCTGTGATCTCCAAGACAAAGTACGGTCAATAATGAGGCCTAGATTTTTGGTCTTGTCTGCATATGCAAGATGCACTCCATCATATGTAACCTTTGGGAGGCTATTCATGTCTAGTTTATCGTAAAGTCTGCTGCTACCTACTATTATTGTTTGTGACTTAGTAGGGTTCACAAGCAATCCAAACGCGTTTGCCCATGCCTTTACCGCGAGGAGATCTTTATTAAGGGCTTCAATAGCCGAGTTAATATTGGCTGCATCAGAATGCTTGTACAGCTGCAAGTCATCAGCATACAAGTGGTACGGACAAGAAAGTACTTTACCGAGCTCGTTAATAAATAGTGAAAAGAGGAGAGGTGAAAGTACCCCACCCTGTGGCACACCTGCAGTAAGGGGAGCCCAATCCGAGAACAAGTCTTCACTCTTAATTCTCTGGTGCCGACTGCAAAGATAATCCGAAAACCATGAGATCACGGCAGGGGCAAGGTTAAGCGAGTGGAGGATGGCAAGGAGGATGTCATAGTTAACGGAGTTGAAAGCGCTGCTGAAGTCCAATAGAACAAGAACCGTAAACATCCGGCTATCCATCGCGTGGCGGATATCGTCTGTCACATTTAAGAGGGCAGTTACTGTGCTATGGCCAGGACGAAAACCAGATTGATACGGACTTATTAAATTGTTATGGGAAACAAAAGAGAACAATTGTTTGTGAACAGCGCTTTCCAGGACCTTGGACAGGAATGGTAGGATAGAGATAGGGCGGTATTGAGAGAAAGCGGTAGTGGAAGAGGACTTTGGGATGGGAATGACATGGGCTAATTTCCAGTCAGAAGGGAAGACGTTGGTTGCCAAAGAGTGATTTAGAATGTGTGTGATAATAGGCACAACGTCATCCAAGATAGGCATCAGCATGTCACGGCAAATGCCATCCACACCCGCAGCCCTGGAAGTAATGGATAAGATACTCTTTTTAACCTCCCCCACAGTGATCTCACGAAATTCAAAAGGCTCACAGTCAGGACGGGCCACTGTGTCTAAAAAAGTAAGTGTGGCTGCCTTGGTGGTATCAGTAACAGTAACCGGTGACGTGGTAAAATGCCTATTAAGGTGATTAAGATCAGGTAATTCACCAGTACTGCCGCTGTCTTTACCCACACCGAGGGATCTTAAAAACTTCCAGACTTTACCTGGGGGTAAGCTTTCCACCGCGGAATGAACATGCCGACGTTTGGCATCCCGGCAGAGACGATTGCAGTAATTGCGCAGCCGTTTATAGGAGTTCAGATTATCGTCATTCGGGAATCTCTTAAGCAATGATTTGGCTTTATCTCTACGTTGCATGGACTTCCTAATCACTGGTGTAAGCCAAGGCGCAGGTAGGTGTTTAACACGCACTGGTCTTAGAGGGGCATGTGAGTCAAAGAGTTGTATTAATAGTGTACTAAAAATTTTTACCTTCTCATTTGCCGTGTCGGCTGCGAACAAGGTAGACCAGTTCACCCTAGAAAAGTCATCCCTCAAGCGATCCACACAAATACCACCAAAATTACGCTGAAAAATGACTTTGGTTTTGGGTTTGGGGGTGCGTACACGATAAGATAAATATAAGAGGTCATGATACGAGAATGGGGCAGTAGTTTGTCCATGTAATAAGACTGAATCAGGTTTAGAGACTATCTGCACGTCCAAAAGAGAGGGATGACTGTTAGGAGAATGATGGGTGGCAGAGAGTGGAAGCAATTCAAAGTTGACAGATGTTACAATAGAGTTAAGACGTGAGGACCGAGAGTTATTCTTCAGAAGACAAGTATTAAGATCACCCATCAAAATTACATGATCGTAAGAAGAGCTAAGGGATTCAAGGGTTGTCTCAAATGAATCAAAATAGTTTACGCTGATACTTGGGCTGTATGTAGCTCCAACTAAAATACTAGAGTGGCGGATGTTAAGCCTTAAGAATAGATACTCCAAGGATCCTGTATAAGTACTAGGAGACTGACTGACGACAGAGCATTGGATGTGGTCCTTGATGTAAATACATACACCACCACCACCAGCACCAACTCTGTCGTTTCGAAACAATGTATAGCCATTAAGTGTAAAAAGAGGGGACGGCAGAGACGGTTTGAGCCAAGATTCGGAAATTAATATTCCATCGACTAGCCCGCTGTTAAATGATACATTTAAGTCGTGGATATGAGCAGGGACACTCTGTGCGTTGATATGCACTAGGTTAAGGTATTGAGATTTATTATGGAATATAGACTGCAGCTTGACATCCAGAGAGAGAGCATCAGAATCAGAAGAGTTTGAAATATCACTACAAGCACTTTCATATTCGTCAGATGAACAATCAGTAAAGCAGTCGGCGTATAAAGACATAAAATAATACTAATACTACTAATAAATAATATAAATACAAAATAAATATAAATTACAATAAGGAACACCATCCAGTGAGAGTTGGCAAAACGCATACAACATAAAATAATCGCTGATTTAGTTACAAAATAACGGTACACACAAACACTACTAGTTTCTGAACGGTACGTCACATTGACATTTGACACTGACACTGACATTTCTGACAAACGTAAAATAATACGAGAATAAACACCCTGAAGCAAAATTAAAATACACAGGATACCCTAAATAAAAAGTTTAAGTTAACGGGGTGGTATTAGCACAAATTTATATCTCAAGTACCAGCATCCATTATTGTTTCGAGATTAACTCGTGTACAAAAGTGAAGTACCTCATATGAACCAAGTGAAGTGTTAAGATGAGTACCTACATAATATGATAACTTAGCTGCCTGTCGTGGACGGAAATCTGGCCTGTAGATGTTGTAGCTCATCATATGAAGTTATCTTGTGTCTACTCTTGTCCGGCAGCTGCACTACTATGGTGCCGTCCGACGTCCAACAATTTTTGAGACTGAAATGCTTACGGGCAGCAGAGAAAATGTTTTGCCTTGACTTCGTTAAAAATTCCGACAATGAAATTCTTGTACCCTTCAAGGCTGTCTTCGAATTCCAGGCAGTAGCTCGGTGTCTATATGTAGTGAAGCGTATTAACACAGGGCGAGTTCGGTCGTTTTTGGTAGCCCCGAGACGGTGGCAAGTCTCAATGCAGTCTGGATGAAATTGTGTAAGCTTCATTTTTTTAAAGACTTCGTGCACTTTGGTAGCAGCATTCTCCTTGGAGTCCTCGGGCAAGCCATGAAGCAGTAATACCTTACGCCGGGAGTGGGTTTCAAGCCGATCCATGCCATTATTGAGTTGATCCAGCTGCATCTTAAGCGCACTAATAGCCTTCACAACAAAAGATTTGAATTGCTGGTAATCAGCAGACAAAGCCTTCACTGTTTGTAGCTGCGCTCCAGGAACTGATGTCACGGTGTGCTGATGCAAAGCTTTTTCAAACTCTTCCATGCGCGAGTGAAATAAAGTTGAGAGGTCCTGGATAGTTTCATTGACATTACCAGTGTCCATGATCAGCAAGCAATTGGCTCTTCAGTGACAAGTGACCGTAGGCAATGCGAAGTGGCAGTGATGGTAGCAATCAGATTAAAAGTGATAAAATTAGTTAATGCCAACACTTACTGGAACATTACTAATACATCTAATCAATATTAAAACAGTAAGCACTCATTTACTAATTAAATAGATTAAATTTTGAAGAGCAGTTTCAGAGGCGTCAATCTAACTCAAAGTACCCGCCGATTTTTCTTATATGGTTTCTCGTTGGATATTACGAACCGGTAGGTATATAATGTAAATGAAAAAAATGAAAAACTTAACCTTTAATAGCTTAACCTTTCAAATAAGTCCTCAACTCTGTAATCATGCTAGTGTAGGTGTAGGTGATATATCGCATTTTGTCCAAACACTTTAAAGGAGAATGCCCAAACACGGGTCCCTTTTAAAAAATTGTTGTGCCCTGATGATTGTTCTTCTATATTATAGAAGAAACACGTTATATTCATAATTATAAAACATTTTTATTTTATTCACCCAGGTTCATGAGGTATGTTTTTTTTCTGTTGTAGAAATTGAGGTTAAAATTAGAGATTGACATTAACATTTCCTTCCTAATCAATACACAATCCTACATCACAATGTTGATTATGTCTTAACATAATTTATACTAGAATAGCAGCGCTTTCGCAATGTTTCAGTAAGCTTGCAGACAGCCATATCATACCTTAAAATTAATAAAAATATTATTTGAAAGTACTCTTTCATTGTCAAAAGAATACTTATGTTTAATTATTATCTTTACTGTATTTAGAATAATTTAATTGAACATTAATTCATCATCATCATCAGCCCGTATCAGTCCACTGCTGGACATAGGCCTATTACTTTGACTATATACATGTCTAGACGGAGCATCGCGGTACAAACGCTTCTCAAAATCCGCCCGGTTTTTGTATATTATTTGAAGTGTGCGTGACAGCCGCGTATCTGACACTAGCGCGAATGGTTGCCAGCGAATGCCTAATTTCCGATAAAGTGGGGAAAAAATATTTATGCACAATATAATTTTAAAATGATTCATAACATAACATAACTTTTTAAATTAGGTATGTCTATCGTATATGTAGGTATAACGCATAAAAGAAGCTGGTGTGTTTAGAAAAAATGGATGATTGAAGGCGAGGGCGAGTACAATAAAATAATGCGCTAATGAAAGCCTGTGTGCGTGTGATATGTTTGTAATAGGGACGAAATAGAAGCAACAGGCAGGATGATTTACATTTAATACTGAATCAACATTGTTTTTTTTTTATTAGAAATTTAAATATTTTAAATTAAAATCAAAACAATTAATGGCGTTCTCTTTGTATTTGTTTCTTAAATAACTTTCGTTTGGATGTTACATAATTTTTCATGTTCTCTAATTTCTTATTATGTTGAAAACCTTGTAGTTAAATATTTTGACAACGACTTCTTTCTACCGGATCAGTTAGAAATCTGAAAATTAAAATGTTTGCTATGTGGTCGAACAGTTGTAAAGGTTACATAATGTGATGACTGCTCATCAATATCCGTGTCCAATAGTTTACCTACATGAGACGAGAAATATTGACCTTTTAGGGGCACAAACATACACCCGCACTTTCTCAAACATCGTCATCATCATCATCATCAGCCTATAAACGTCCCACTGCTGGGCGCAGGCTTTCCACGTGGATATAGCACGTGGGAATATTTGGCCATAACCCACCACGCTGGCCCAATGCGTGTAGGTGGGTTTTAACAACTGTCATCTTATTACAACAAACAGGACCAACGGCTTAACGTGCCTTTCGAAGCACGGAGGAGCTCGAGATGTTTTAAATTTGGTTACCCATCCAATGACCCGGCATTGCGAAAGTTGCTTAGCGGGCAACATCGCAAGCCGAACGTGCTAGCCGATGCGCCATCGAGCTCTGAAGCATACATATTACCATCCCCTACAATACATAAACTTAAACACAGACTTCTTACATAAATACTTACGTACATTACATTAATTTAATAATATATATAAACAAACATAATAATTTTTTTATTCGTTTCGAATATCGATACGATACCATACCACAATAACAATTTATAATATTATAAAATATTACAGTAGGTATTATATTTTTCTTGTTTTAGAACGGAACCTATAATCCAGCCAAATTCGATGACGAATGTTTGTAAACAGATTACAGTTATACCTAGTTGCAGCAGGATTTTACTTTTTCTTGAGAGACATTCACAAGAAAACAGTTAACTATTGTGTCTTTCTTTCAAAAAACAGTAAAAATCCTATTGAAACTAGACATTTGCACATATAACAGTAATATGTTTACAAACATTCGGCATCGAATAGGAACCGTGACATTTATTCACGCTCTTATAAATCAGACATCAGTTTAAAAAAAAAACTTTGAAAGCGATTTCCAATAATAATTATATTTCATGTATTTACTTTATTTACAACAAGACTATGTATAAATACTAACTTACAAGACTGAGTATTTTTTATCATACTTATTATATTTAAACCTCCTTTTATATTCTGCCACCAATAATGGGAATTCTACATTTTGATACCAGCAACACTACGCATACATGGCCGTTATTTTTGTTAAACTTTAAATTTTCATTAAAATTTATCGATACTTACGGATGAAACGTGACTTTCCTTGTAGAAAAAAAAATTCTTTTGTAGTTTCGACAGAATTTCATTGAGCAAACGGTCATTTTGCGAACAATTTCACCGAAACGCGAGAGGTAAACACTGCTTGACGGCACAATGACACTGACCGCCAGGATTGCGCGATAGGCCAATTTTGGCCTATAAATTTTTCTACGTTTTTTTACGGCCAGGCTCTATCTAGACATGTATATAATCAAAGGGCCTATTAATTATAGGCTCTAAATCGGGCTCAGTGGCGTGCACTGGGAGAGGCTAACGTCCAGCAGTGGACTGATACGGGCTGATGATGATGATGATAATGATGAATTAATGTTGAATTATATAATTCTAAATAAAGTAAAGACCATAATTAAAGATACGTATTCTTTTGACAATGAACGAGTACTTTCAAATGATATATTTATTTATTTGGATGTCTGCATCTGGCTGATGGTTTTATAGTCACGCCGCTAAACGCGCCGCTGGGCAGCGTGCTGTTAACTTCGGCAGCGCCGCGCCGGCGAACAACCTGCGTTTACCAAACGGCGCTGCTCAAGCGCGCGACTTTGAAACTCAATTCTACTACCCTCCAACATGTCCAAACGCACGCGCGCGCTCCAACAGCGCTGCCGAAACGCGTAACAATAAAACCAGCCTGAAACGTAAGACGAAAGTAAAGACGTAAGCCTCTCCCAGTGCACGCCACTGAGTCCGATATAGAGCCTATAATTATTAGGCCTATGTCCAGCAGTGGACTGATACGGGCTGATGATGATGATAATGATGAATTAATGTTGAATTAAATGATTCTAAATAGAGTAAAGATCATAATTAAAGATAAGTATTCTTTTGACAATGGACGAGTACTTTCAAACGATATATTTATTTATTTGGCTGTCTGCATCAGGCTGGTTTCATAATCACGCCGCTAAACGCGCCGCTGGCAGCGTGCTGTTAACTTCGGCAGCGCCGGCGAACAACCTGCGTTTACTCAAGCGCGACTTTGAAACTCAATTCTACTACCCTCCAACATATCCGAACGCGCGCGCTCCAACAGCGCTGCCGTAATACGTAACAATAAAACCAGCCTGAAACATTGCAAATGCGCTACTATTCTAGTATACATTATGTTAAGACATAATCACCATAGTGATGAAGGATTGTGTATTGATTAGGAAGGAAATGTTAATGTCAATCTCTAGTAATAATAGTTTTCCTACATGTTTTTGTATTGTTTTGACAGAATTTGATTTAAGTATTTTAGAGGTGTAATTATTATTATTTTTACTTAGGTACGTATGGGTGGCGCTCGACGAGCGTGAAAAGTGTTTGCCGTTTCGTTTGACGCGGTCTTCCCAATCGCGTCGCTGCTTTATTCTTTGGGTTGGTTGGGTTCACTTGGTAAGTTCATTGCAAGAGTGAGGCCGGGGAGCAGATCAGTTGGGCGAGTGAGTGAAATCAAAACATTTTCACTTTTCTTACCAACACTTAATGTGAACATTACATTGGATTTGATTGTACCATTGCATTGATGATACCATTCTTCGTCTGCTTCACAGACTTATCAGACATGCGTCTGCTTATAATTGTAATAGGGATAGATTATGATAAGTAGATTTGTTATTAATTAAACTCAGAACATTAACTAAAGCTGTTCTGAGGTTTTGAGACTCAACATGACAATGACATTGACAGTTGTCGGTTATGGTTTTTTACTTTTTGTTTTCACCCTTTAGTTATTAAAGGATTAGGGACTAAGGAGCCGAGAACATTCTGACAATGTTTGTTTTTCTTTTTTTTTTCTTGTAGTGTTGTCTGTTATTGTACATTGTATGGTTAATTTTATGTAATGTGTACGTGTGTCATGTAAATCTGTATGTCTGTATGTTGTTTGTGCATCGTGCACCGACAGGCCCCGCCAGAATACCAGCGTTGTTGTGACACGTCCCGTTCTCTCTCTCTCTCTCTCTCTCTATCTCTCTCTCTCTCTCTCTCTCTATCTCTCTCTCTCTCTCTCTCTCTCTCTAATTATAACCTCAATTTCTACAACAGAAAAAAATTATATCTCGTGAATCTGGGTGAATATATTAAAAATGTTTTATAATTATGAATATAACTAGATTTTTCTACAATATGGAACAACAATCATCAGGGCACAGTAAACAATTTTTAAGCCCATACAAAATGGGCATTCTCCTTTATGTTTTGGTTAAACTGTAACCTGTTGTGTCTTCATTAAAAATTACACAGTGTGAGTGTGTTCTCTCATGAACTAATTAAGTATAGACTGGCTTCTTGATGATGAATAAAATTATTTCCATTCTAATTTAAAAGTAAAATTTTGTCCTACTACGTCGTAAAACCATGGTCCCCCAAACTCTTACCGTACACTGTATGCAAACCATTCCATGTTTACACGAAAACGCGGGCAAACAATAACTTTTCTTATTCTATTTGTTTTGCACCAACGCAGGCTTGTTTATAGCGTAGCTTATCTTTTTATGAATTATGGGGTTCATTTAGATTCAGATTTATTTGTCGACACGTACACAACACAAGGTTGAAGACAGTCTTTCGCACTTGTTTACTGTAAACATTAAAATACAAAAACATTTTTTGTGTCACGGAATAAGCGAAACAGTCTCATATAATTTGAAAATAAATTCCGCTAGTCCATATTACGAGTATAAATAATAAACATACTTTCTTAATTATTTAATAAGCCGTTGCATCTGTGCTTGTTAAGCCAATTTCTAAGAGGAAAATTGCCAGCGTTATAAATGTTAGCCGTCAGTCGTGAAAGAGTAATGGAATTGATAGGGAATTGAAAACGGAAGAAGTGATTACAACTTCGAGATATAATATTAATGACTAGCGACCCGCCCCGGCTTCGCACGGGTTACTATATACCCGTACCCGTACCTAAACAAATTATAGCCTAAAAACTTCCTCGATAAATGGGCTATCTAACACTGAAAGAATTTTATAATCGGCCCAGTAGTTCCTGGGATTAGCGCGTTCAAGCAAACAAACTCTTCAGCTTTATAATATTAGTATAGATTAAAAAAAATCACACATTTCATTTGACTTGGTTATAATCCAAGTTAAAAATCAGGCTCAGGATGTAGTCAGGCTACAATAATTGAGCACTTGTAATCAAAATCATTTAGTTAGTTTGGGCTACAATAATTGAGTACATGTGAACTACGCCACCGTTCTTAATTAAGTCTACGGAGCGCAAGACTTCGTACTGTAGTCTCTGATTAACCCTTCGGGAAAAATAGTCGTGATTATAAGTATGTACATTTTACTATCTTTAAAAAAACATATTAAGTCAAACTTATGATTTCTTCAGCGCTTAAGAAGAATCAAAGATTCCTCGCAATCGCGGCGGAGCTCGTCCATTTCCCGTGGTGGTAGGCGCTCACAAAGAGATTCTGTGACACACTCGAGGGAGCGAGCAAACAGGGCCGCCCGAGATAAAAATAGTATTTGCCTAAGATAACGCCGCGCCGCACTTCGGAGGGGGGCGGGAAATTGCCTTGTGCCTCTAAACATACTTTTCTTACTCAAAAGAGGCGGTGACAGGAAAACTTTATTTTGATCTCGACAGGCAAATAGTTGCGTTCGTCGCACCTGATGGCAGACGAGATGACTACAGACTATGTGTAACGGACTGTGTTATTAATAAAAGGGAGTTAAAGTGAGCGAAAAGTAAACTAATAGAACAAAGACAACGTAAAAGAAAAGCAAAGGCAAACTAAGAGTCATAGTAAAAACGTCACCGAATCAAGAGGAAAAATAAAAGTTGATACAAAAGACTTTGAAACATTATGGCGGTGGAATCCATCTACGCGCTATCACCAAAAACATAGTTACTGGTTTTCGGAACAACAATTTTATTCCAGTGTTCTCGTCTGTTTCGTGTGCAAGAATAACTACATGTATTAATTAGCATTTGAAAATACTATGGCTAAATCATAAAATAAACATGGACAAGGTAGTACAAACCAACACACGTTGCTGATTCTTAGGATCAATAGTATTTGGTTCCTTTAAAAGGCTAACCTTATACATACATACATACATACATACATACATACATACGTAATAAATATTTTGATTTAGATGATGAAGGAACTAATTTCTTTATCATCTAAATCAAAATATCTATAGGTACTGCTGACAATAGGACTTCTGCCAAGACTTTTATTTCACCATTTACTACTCTTTCGGTCGCCATTCGATAACTCTTCTCTTCTCTTCTTCACGTCACGTCATAACGATGTATAATTTATTTAAAACAAAAACTATACAGAAAAGTGCAAATCAAAAAGAACCTTTTCTACCGTCAATTCAAATCGTGATGAAGACGCAGCAGGAAACGTTGAGAGCAGATTTCATTTCCTACCTCCTCGACGGATGAGGTGAAAAAATGTTTTCTTGTTTTAGCGCGGAGACGTAACGAAGAAATATCCGCTCGCCAGCCATCTTGGAAAATGTTGCCATGCGAAATATTATGTTTAGGAAGTGGACTGATAAATCATGTGACGTACTTTCAGCTCTTAATCCTTGAAAAATTCAAATATTAGTGAAGCTCCTTACATTTTCTTTGTGAAATTAAAATTTTACGGTGAGCTTTGTATCTTAGCTTTGTTCTCGTTGTCATTATTTATATTCCTAAATAATAAAACACTAGAGTAGATAGTGTTCAACGCAAAACTACTAAAGTAATAAAGGCATCCTACGCTTAGTTACCTTTTATACCCGTGGGAATTTTTGTGTGTAAATTCCTTACATTTTCTTTGTGAAATTAAAACTCCACAGTTAGCTTTGCATCTTAGCTTTCTTCTCAGGGTCATTATTTATTTTCTTAAAATATAAAGAACTACATAGTAGTGTGTAAAGCAAAACTACTAACTCTAAGTAGTAGAGGCATCCTTCGCATACCTTTATACCCGTGGGTATTTTATTTGTCATGGAACGCGAAAGTTTAAAAGTGTACATAGATAGTGTTTTATAATTCACTTATCAACTTTTGATAATTGTTAAACTTCTTAACACTACTTATTTATTGTTAAAGATACAATAACAGAACATAAATTGTTACATTGCAATTGACATTAAACCAACACTTTTTGAATTTGTATCCCAATATAAATTTGTACACAGCATTGACCCAAAACAACAGTAAACAATATATATAACTAATTACATAATTTAAACTAATTTAAAATAAAAAGTTAACAACTTTCGAACAATTTGGAAAATAAAAGAACATTTTCTTAGCATTATTAACTGAAAAAAGACGACTACCTCAGGCGGGAATCGAACCACGCACCTTCCGCATTCCGGGCGGATGCCTTAACCACTTGGCTACCGAGGTCTGGCTTTCAACCGTCGAAATTTGTCAGTGCTTGATGCTTATGTTTTTAGTCAACATTGCTTCATCAAATCTTAGAAGTTTTCACGTCTGAGATCCGAAAGAAATATTTTTACAAATATTTGAACATTCGGTTAAGATGAAGCTGCGTTTATAGATTAATGTTTTATATTTTAGCGTTCTTTTTTCAGTGTTTAAAATTTTACTTATGTATATTTAAGCGTTAATAAAACGCTAAAATATAAAACATTAATTATTAACTGAACTAAATCTTAGCATAAATGATCAAAATGAAACTTAGTGCTGTACCGAGAACAAGAATGGCAATCCCATTTATTTAAAGGCAAGTGTTACAAACTAACAAATTTAAGTAAAGTAGAACGTAAAATGATTCCAACAAGGAACCAAGGACAGCTGTACAAACTTGAGTGCCGGGTGCCAGTGAAAAGTTCTCGTGACACGGCACAACTCACTGACTTCTGCAGCTGACCGCACAATCCGCCGGACCATTCAATATCCACAAGCAAATTGGTTTCGCACACCGCGGTCCTTGCGAACTATTCGTCGGTGTAAGTATGACTGTTCGCAAACGCTTTCGTCTGAGCAATATCGGGCGTGAAATGTGCGGCCATAACACTAAGTGTTACGTCCAGGTCCGCACCATCTGTGAGGTTACGGGACGCATAAATACATGGACCCTCTGTGTGCTGCGGTGCAAGTTACAAGTGATTTCTTTTTAAATAAAAAAGATTTTATGCGATTATAAAAAAAGGTAGCTTTATTTCTTGGTGTACGACTATATCGGGCATAAAATATACAACATTAACTAGGGATTATCAACTTTAGGAATGAGCTGTGTGTATGGCGGGTCATTAAATATCTACTATGTACCAACCTATCTCTTCCATTTTTTTTTATTTAGCCCGGCTTGTCCCACTGCTGGGCAAAGGCCTCCCTACCCTTCTTCCGATCTTCACGGTCTAGAGCTGTAACTTGCCAGTCCTTCCGATTGTAGTCCAGCTCGTCCCACCATCTCCTTCTGGGCCTGCCGCAAACGTTGCGTGGACTCCACTCAGTTGTGAGTTCTGTCTGTTCTCTTAGGTATCGTAAAAGGCGACTAATTCATTTCATTTCATTCATTTAATTTCATTATTTTCATTTTATTCATTTCATTATTTTCATTTTATTCATTTCATTTCATTCATTTCATTTCATTCATTTCATTTCATTTCATTCATTTCATTTCATTCATTTCATTTCATTCATTTCATTCATTTCATTCATTTCATTCATTTCATTCATTTCATTCATTTCATTCATTTCATTCATTTCATTCATTTCATTCATTTCATTCATTTCATTCATTTCATTCATTTCATTCATTTCATTCATTTCATTCATTTCATTCATTTCATTCATTTCATTCATTTCATTCATTTCATTCATTTCATTCATTTCATACATTTCATTTCATTCATTTCATTTCATTTCATTCATTTCATTTCATTCATTTCATTTCATTCATTTCATTTCATTTCATTCATTTCATTTCATTCATTTCATTTCATTCATTTCATTTCATTCATTTCATTCATTTCATTTCATTTCATTCATTTCATTTCATTCATTTCATTTCATTCATTGCATTTCATTTCATTTATTTCATTTCATTCATTTCATTTCACGCTGAGCACATGTGCAGTTGTTGTTCGGTGAAACGTGACCTATGGCAGAGAACTGAATTTGGGATCCTCATTGCCTAATGTATGACAAACGCTTAGGAAACAATAGTCGTCACCGTGAGTGTAAATACCTATGTACGTAACTTTAGGTAAATATTCAGATTATCGGATTATCCGATCTCGAGCCATAGTTACGTCCAGCGGGTCTATCGGCTAAAAATATGGATATGGACATCGGCTTCATTTGACATTTGAAGCCCATATTTTGTCCATATATGGGCATATTTTGGGCTTCAAATGTCAAATGAAGCCCATTTCCATATTCATATTTTTTACCCGATAGGTTAGCAGGTCCGCACCATGTGTAGTTTGTGAGTTGCGGAACGCATATACATAATTCTGTTGACCCTCCGTTGCGCGATGCGATGCAAACAAGAGAAAATGTTTTTAAGTAACTCAGTCTTTGTTCGATAAAAACAAGTTTAACTGAAAAGGAAAGGTGTCTGGCATCAATTATAAGAAGAGATGACGACGAGCGGAGCAGTGGCATACATCGGGAGTGTTCTAATCCTATGTCCAGCAGTGGACTGGAAGCGGCTGATTAAGATGATGTTGCAGTTGAAAAGGTATTTTTTTTTTACGGGTAACGGTTAAGCGGGTTGGCCTTCATCTCACCTGATGGTAAGTGACGATAAGGCCGAAGGTGGAAGCGCGCTTCACCCGGAATCCTCAACCACTGAGGAACTGGCTATCTTGGGTGCCCTTCGGTTCGCCTAAAATTGTTTGTCCTAATATGGTTTGGCCAAAACGTTTTGGCCTAAACTTAAAACGTACTATTATTGTTTCGCCTAAAAATTGTTTTGCCACCATTATAGTTTGGCCTAAGAATTGAAAGGCCTAATTTTAGAATGTCTAATGTAAAATAGCCTAAACTATATTGGCATAACTTTATATTGGCATAACTTTATTTTGGCATAACGATTATTTCGCAAAATTTATAAAAGCTCTAATTTTAGCATATCTAAAATTAAATGTGCCAATAATGTATTGGAATAAAAGCATAGAATTTTATTGGGAAAATAAATTGACAGAAGCGAATCGCTGCAAACCCGACTCCACGTAGTCTTGTCTGCCCTACTCTAGAGTGCAATATAAGCCCGCGTAGGCGCGGAGGGGCGAGGCGGCCCGCGAGCTAAGGAGCAGGTGGGTTGGCTTCGGCTTGCTGGCCGGCTTCGCCGGCCAGCCTCAGCCCCGGCGGTGAGCGAAAACCATCTACGACGAAAAGCTCGCGTGGGACCGCCGGAGCCCCGCAGCGCCGAAGCCGTGACGGAAACTATGCATGCTGCATGCATGCCTGCATGCATGCTGCATGCCTGCTTGCATGCTGCATGCCTGCTTGCACTCTTACATGCTGCATGCCTGCACGCATGCTGCATGCGTGCTTGCATGCTTACATGCTGCATGCCTGCACGCATGCTGCATATCTGCATGCATGCTGCACGCATGCTGTGTTTCTGCTTGCATGTTGCATGTCTGCATGCATGATGCATGTTATGCTGCATGTCTGCATGCATGCTGCATATTTGCTTGCTATGTTAAGATTAATAAATATTAATACATAAATGAAAAAAAACACAATATCATGTATCAAGTTTTTTATTGACGTGACAACGTCTTATAAATTGGTTTGCCGGGTGACACTTCAAGAAACTGCGTTACGCTCCGCTCACGTTATGCGCTCACAATGAGAGCGAGTGAGAGGCACGCGTCCCTTCCACTCGGGCATGGTTAGCCCGCCTAAGAGCGAGAGAGACAGACATAAAAAGTGAAAGGCACGCGTCCCTTCCATATAATTCTTTGTATAAATAAATGTTTTAAATTGTTACTATTATTTCATCCTTCTTCCTACTATACGAATGAATATTCACATTAAAATTATTTTACCACTCAAAGTCGTTGTCACGTAAAACTTTCGCCCGTATACCGACTTTACAGGCAACCAATTTTTTTTACTACAAAAACAAAACTGAACATGCATAATCAACATTATATTATTATGATTTACAGTAATTTTATATTTTTTAATTTTGTGCGAATTAATATTCAGGAATTGTAAACTTTAGGGATTACGAATTGTTCTGCCAAATGACGCATTTGGTAAATGACAATGTGGCGATAAAAAGTTAGGCGAAGTGAAATTAGGGCAAACACGATTCTGAAGAGTGAAATTAGGCGAAAAAATTTTAGGCTTTTCGTTTGGGTGCCATTGCAAATTAGGCGTACAAAAAATTAGGCGATCCGATAGAGACCCGTCGTAAGATGGCAGCCGTTAAAACCCACAAACCCGCACTGGGCCAGCGTGGTGGGTTATGGCCCAATATCCCCACGTGCTATTGTTCACGTGGGAGGCCTGTGCCCAGCAGTGGGACGTTTATAGGCTGATGATGATGATGATGATACTATCAATGTATGGTTAGTGGTAGGAGAGTCACATTCGTGTTGTATTACCGTGAAACATGTACACCAGCTTTTAATTCGATTCTTTATTGCTTTTTCACAATGTGATGTTAAAGTTTTAATTATTTATTTTATCAGCTTTACTTACTTTTTTTTAGGGGAGACGGAGGCAAACGAGCAGTTGAATCACCTGATGGAAGTAATCACCGCCGCCCATGGCTAGCCACAAAAGCAGAGGAGTCGCAGATGAGTTGCTGGCCTTAAGGAAGGAATAGGAATTTTGAGGGGTGAGGGGAGAGATAGGTTTCCGGTACTTTCACAACGAGTGCTATTTATTAACACGCTTTTTTATATACATACCTACATACATATAATCACGACTACTATCCCCGAGGGGTTAGTCCGAGACTAGGCAACGAGGACCGCAAAAGCAATCCTCTGTCATAGTCCACTTTTCACCAAAAAGCGACTGCACAGTGCTTAGCGTGACAGGTGGGGAGCCCATCGCCGCTCTAAGCTGTTGGATGTATGTGCAGTCTTTAATCCATGAGTCGAATTTTACTTCACCCAAGGGAAGAGAAAGGGTGGTAGTATTCTTTCACCGTTACGCGACACGATTAAAGGTTGGTTCTATTTTCACGCCAATAGGGTTGTATAAGCCCCTTCGTACACAAGGCTACGCAAATCTTCGATACTCGACGATTTTAGTCTCCAAGCGACTCCGCCATACAAATTGGTGTCGCGGGACAAATGTCGGCGACGCGACTCGTGTACGAACCTCAATGGATTTCTATGGCGGTAGTCGCTTGGAGACTAAAATCGTCGAGTATCGAAGATTTGCGTAGCCTTGTGTACGAAGGGGCTTAGACCCAATTCGTGCTGCAACGCAGCGTGACTCTACTACTCAGGCAGTGTCACTCATTTAGCACCACCCAGGGGTCACGTGTAGGGTCTCAAGGGTAAACATAGGGACGCGACGCGTGACTTACTCACGTAACACCAGACTAGAAAAGAAGAATGGACCATTTTTGCTAACAGTTAAATCGTTTGTTTCAAGTACTTGCTATAGCATCAGTTCTAGTATAAAGCCACCATCTTACCTGAAAACAAGAAAATAAATTTCATTAGACAAGGTTCAAATTTTAAGTACACTTTATTTAGAATTAATTGAATCTATTTATTTTCATCAGAGTAAAAACTGTTTTGTTCTCTATCAAAGTGGTTTATATATTTTTGAATGAAATCTGGTATTGTCGACCGCCGCGATATTTATAAATGACGAGAGCTTCGGTCATCTAAACACAACGAGAGGCTTGATAATTGGTATGGGCGTAGAAAGCATTGTTTTTAATATTTATTATTTGACGACCTCCTTGGTCGAGTGGTTTGTACACCGGTTGTCATGGTGTCGCCATCTCTGAGGTCCCGGGTTCGATCCCCGGTCGGGCTAATTTAGAAATTATTGTTTTTCTAAATTGTCTCGGGTGTGGGTGTTTTCTATGTATAATAAGTATGTATTTAAGTATTTTAAGTATGTTTATCCTTTGTCTAGTAACCATTTAACGAGTTTCTTCGAAGCTTCTCTTGGGCTAGATAATTGGTGTGAGTGTAGGAAAGTTTTTTTTTTTAAATTTAATTCTGTTTTCTCTCTTTTATAAACTTATTTATTTATATTGGATAACTAGTGAGTTTTATAAGTATTATTTGTCGCTCCCCTTAGTATTTGAGAAAGGTGCCCGAAGAATAATTGCAAGACTGAACAGAAAAAAACGAGGCACAGAAGACAGAATATGCAAATACTTGGAGGAAATTGCCACTTGCAGTAAACCGTGGCTGCGTGTCTTAATAGGCAAAACGTCTCAATTTGCCTTTTTGTGTTTCATTGTAGATTATTATAACCTTGTCGCGTAGCGGTGGAAGAATACTACCACCCCCTCTCTTCCTTTGGGTGTCGTAAAAGACGACTAACGGACTAAAGGCTGCACATACATCCAACAGCATAGAGCGGCGATGGGCTCACCACCTGTCACGCTAAGCACTGTGCAGTCGCTTTTTGGTGAAAAGTGGACTATGGTAGAGGACTACTTTTGCTGTCCTCATTACCTAGTCTCTGACTAACCCTTCGGGGATAATAGTCGTGATTTTATGCATGTATGTATGTAATTGTGTAGTACAGAGTACTACAGAGTACAGACTATAATACTATAAGTCCTCTCTGTGTTATAGGTTTTTTATATAGATAAATAAAACT
This sequence comes from Scoparia ambigualis, assembly GCA_963921215.1. Taxonomy (NCBI): domain Eukaryota; kingdom Metazoa; phylum Arthropoda; class Insecta; order Lepidoptera; family Crambidae; genus Scoparia; species Scoparia ambigualis. The sequence continues at coordinate 6,552,865 of OY992504.1, forward strand.
TTACAACACAGAGAGAGCACTTGTCCACTTTTCAAAAGCTACCCCAAAATTATGTGAGTAAATGAAAATAATAAGAAAATGTTGATTTTAACTTTGGTACAAATTAATTCAATTTGATAACGATACCATACTTTCAAGTGAAAAGCTCTGTCCAAGTTTCAAGTTACCGACTACAACCGAAGTTCCTTTCAAAATGGCCTCCGTAAAGTAGCATAAACATCGATTCAAACTTGAAATTTAATTTCCGATACTCGATAATGTGAACAATAAAAGCTTTTATTATTGAAGGTTGTAACGGTTATTTGAATAAAATTTAAAGAAAACATAATTTTATAAAACTTAGTAACTGCTTACTTAAGTTTTAATTACAAATCTAATGGAACATCAGAAATCTTTAGTTAATTAATATATTGATGTCTAGTTTCAAAAGTGAGCGACAGTAAAATCATTATTTTTGATTACTCATATTTTGCGATATCGTTTTTTCTGAACAAGATTTGGCCGACGATGGCTTTTACAGGCTCGCTCGCCTGGTCAAATAAAAAATATATAGTCTTGCAAATTTCCACTAAACTGGAGGCGTGAAAGCTTTGTAATAACTTTCTGTTGTTCACCTTTTTTATTATATTAATTATACCTACAAGTCGATACACTTTCTTATTTAAGTATATAAATAAAACTCAATTGCCACGAATGATCAATAAATTAACACGTACATGCTCTAAAAACCTAACCAACTTTATTGACTAGTCTTTAGAGTTTAACGATTAATCTATTACCGGAACACTTACCGAAATTAGTGCACTTACACGCGACGCAAACACTGGGTCAACATAATTAATTGCCTACGTGATTGAACGACAGACAGACAGATAACAGGCATTGATTCCTGGGCAGCGTGACAAGCTGACTTTGAAGCCAGATATGCGTTCAATGCCGATATAGGAGTTCTAAGGTTATCGTCTCTGTCAATAATATTATTTAGACACAGTTGGATGTAGAAAGCCAAAGATCGGGCTCAATGGTATGCATTGCAGGAAACCTATGTCAACAAGTAGCATCAGACTGATACGGGTGATTATGATGATGATGAAGACCTGTAAGCTTAGTCTGATGATTGAAAAAATAAAAGGCTGTATATTGCGAGACTAGGCAGTAAGTCGGTGAGCGGTGTTTGCTTTGATATTAGGCAAAGTGGATGTCTTCACTATAATGAGAGTTTTTTTCACCATTCGATCATCTTTACGAGATAGAGAATTTGTAAGTCAAAATTGCAACATTTGCAACTAACGCGATGTTATACTTTGTTATCACTATAGGCATAGGCTCTATTTCGCTGCTGATTAGTCTATGACAGAACTTCCTAAGCTTATTTTTTCTATGGCAAACTTCCTTTTTGGCAAATGTAATACAATTACCCTTTTTAATGTGTTACCAGAGGTCCTGGGTTCTATTTCCAGTGGGGGGTACATCTTTGTGTGCTCGGTTTGGTTGGTGGTAGGGCGGTTAAGTCCGCCTGGCTAGCTACCACCATCTTATCTAAGTCTGTCGCTATAACAACGACGTTTATAGCATTGTTGTGTTACGACAGTATGAGATAGACAGCCAGTTCCTCAGTGGTTGAGGATTCCGGGTGAAGCGCGCTTCCACCTTCGGCCTTATCGTCACTTACCATCAGGTGAGATGAAGGCCAAGCGCTTACCCGTTGCCAAATAAAAATAAAAAAAACCCCGGAATTTGCGATTTGGCCTGGTGTACAGGTGGTGTAAAGTACAATAGCGGAATTTCATATAAGGCTTTTATCTAATTTTAAATTAAACTTTGAAATAAAATGACAAGTAGTCCTTACTGATATCGTTCCTGCAAAATTCTGAAAGTGTAAATTATTATGACAACTATTTACCCCATCACAGCAAAAAAGGTGGATGTAATTGCCCGCCACTTTGCGCGGCTGTTAACGTGGTCATCAACTAAACGAGGGTATTAAGCGGAGAGCGAGGTGTTTCGACGGAAGTGGCTGTTTTAAATACGGGTGCTTACAGCGGGACGGCCTGCTGCGAAACTGGTGGGATGTAAAACTGACAGTTGCGTCAATACCTAATATCGTTAAAGTTCGACTGACTTGGTTCATTGTTAGATTAAAACTAGATAGTATCAAGCTATATTTTAAAGTGTATGTGTATAATATAAATACTTATGGGTCGACTAAGTTTTCTATTATCTTCGATGAAATAATTATTTAATATTTATATTGTACCTATATGTCGATCATTTGTAGGTAAATTGTCTTGTATAAAAGTAATCGAACAAAGTTATACGTAGGTCTAAGAGTTTTATATAACTTTCATCACTCAGATTTTGTTGTATCTATCTACATATATAAATTCATTTTATTTTATTTCAGTAATACGTGCCCGTTGCCGTTATATCTATCCGTGTTAGCTTTGCGCCAATATCGATAAACAAATATCGGTAAAAAAACAACCATCTACAAAATGCCCACCACACATCCGTTACGAAGGCTATACGCGGGCTGAGTTACACCACGCTTATCTCGGCCAAAACGCATCGGTCTGGCAATTGGCAGACGTTTTTTAGTGGCCACGCCTAATTCTTTGTTGGACACATGCCAATTAGTTGATATCAAAACGTTGCGGCTCTGCAAAATGGCAGCAATGTTGAAAGCAATTTGGGTTTTGCTCTGTTATATCGTCGCGTCTGGCGATGTAACTTTGAAACTGTCGAGACTTCCTAAACCCTAAAAATAGCGAATCCATACTAAACTCTTATAAATGAAACCTTTTTTATAAAAATATTTAAAAGGAGAGAACCTAATGAAGATAGTGAAGGATATCGCTGACTACGCTCAGCTTCCATTCCCGCTTGATCCCTCTAATGATGTTGATTTTATCACTCGCGTTGCACCCAAAAATAGTGAGAATAAAAGAATTAAACCGGTGGTTGTCCGTTTCCTGTCACGTTGGAAGAAGGACGAGTTCTTGGCGATAACTAAGAAGCTAAGACTAAAATGCTCTGACATAAAGATTTCAGGTGATTCGTTTATTCACTTTAACGATCATTTAACTAGTGCTAACAAGGCCTTGTTGCAACGAGTCAAGTCAGTTTGTAAGGATAAGTCATATATGTATGTATGGGTAAAAAACTGTGCAATAAAAGTGCGACGCTCCGACACATCCCCGGTAATACATATATCGAATGAAGCAGATTTAAACAAGATCAAATAGGTTTCTTTTTATGTTTTAATTTGTATTTTTGTTTTATAGTTTTTAATTGTGCCGTTGTTACTTTAATTTTATGTATGAATGAATTATTGCTTGTACTATTTATTTTATTGTATCTTGTGGAGTGCGACTTGTTTGAGTATAATCGAATTATTGGGACTGATCTAATTTTTGACGACTTCTGTTTATTATTGTTGCATTACATTGACGCCATGTTGTTGTTTATTTTTGTGGGCCTCTTGTTGACTTTTTTATGCTCATATTACTACTTTATAAGGATGAATTTACCAATGAACTATAATTTTCCATTTATTTAATTTAAAAATGGCTGCTAGTAATTATTTATCAGTGTATTATCAGAATGTTCGCGGTTTACGCACAAAGACCAATACTTTCTACCGAAATATGATGCAGGCCGAGTATGATATTGTTTGTCTGAGCGAGACCTGGCTTTTGCCAGGAATTTATGACATGGAGCTTTTTGACACGCGCTATAATGTTTATAGACATGATCCCGATTATTTATCTCGCGGGGACAGTCTCGGTGGCGGGGTGCTTATAGCAGCACGCCGAAATCTATCTGTGCGTTCATTTCGCGTTATCTCGATGCCTGGTGCTGCCGCGGAGGTTATTGAGGTGTCATTTGAATTTGAATCCTCATCCAAACCTGAACGATTCCGTGTTTTCTGTGGCTATTTTCCACATTGCAATCTTCAATTTGACTGTCTGTGTAATTTTTTTGAAGATGTATCTGACTTTGTTGTTAACAATCCGGACGATCATTGTCTTGTTTTGGGCGACTTTAATGTATCTTCAGCTCAATGGACTCGCATTGGTTGTGATTCAAATATGAGTATCTCGTTAAACAACTGTGATAAACTAACACAAGTGTTGCGAAGTTTTCTGAGTTTTAATAATTTAAAACAATACAATGGTATTCTCAACGCTTGCAATAGAGTTCTGGATCTTGTAATTTGTAGTGTGGACTGTGTAGTTGCTCAGTGTAAGGAGCCATTGACATATGAGGACTCTCACCATCCTGCCTTGGTAGTGCATGTAAAGTCCTTGTCTCAGTATATGCTTCGGTCTGTGCCACGTACTGTACGTCTGTTTGCAAAAGCTGAATACGACAAAATAAACAGTGAATTGATGTGTATTAATTGGCAGGTTTTAAATGAGTGTAAGGATATCGATGTAGCCGTGGCTAAGTTTTAAGAGATCTTAAATGATGTTATCTCAAAGCATGTTCCTATCAGAACATTTCGATGCGACAATCGTTACCCGCCATGGTTTTCGTCCGCTCTTATTAAGATTATTAAGGAGAAACTAAAGTTTCACAAGAAATGGAAAGTTTATGGTCGACAGGGTGACTTTAATGCATTTTGTCTTTTGCGTGAGCGGCAGAAGCGGGTGCAACGGGAGTGTTATAATAGGTTTATTTGGACAGCAGAACAAAAAATAAACATTAATTGTAAATATTTTTGGACCTTTGTTAAATCGAAAAAGTCTTCTTCCAATTTACCGGATACAATGTTCCTCAATGACAGTGTTTCAGGGGATGGGGGAGCTATCTGCAATATGTTTAATTATTACTTTCACTCTGTTTTTGAACCTTCTGTTCCTGACTTTCCGTATACATCGCAGACAGGTGTTTCTAACCCGTTGACTACAATTAGCTCTATTAACATTTCAACGGATTTAGTGAAAAAATATGTGAAGACCCTTGATATAACAAAAGGATGCGGGCCTGATGGGATTCCGCCAATATTCCTGAAAATATGTCGCGATTCTCTGGCTCTCCCCTTATCCTTATTATTCAATTTCTCTTTGTTGAGCGGAAAAATGCCAGATTTATGGAAAAAGTGTCATGTCATTCCTATTTATAAGTCTGGTGATAGACACAATATCCAGAATTACAGGCCAATAACTAAATTAAGTACTATCCCAAAACTTTTCGAAAAAATTGTTTACGATACAATATTCCCAATTTTACGGCCCATAATTGTTGATCAGCAGCATGGCTTTATCAACAAGAGATCCACTGAAACCAATCTCTGTGAATTTGTTCATCGGGTGACAGTAGCAATGGATCAGGGTTGTCAGGTGGATGCCGTGTACACAGATTACTCCAAGGCATTTGACAAAATTTCGCACTCTATTCTCATACATAAGATTTGTGAGGTAGGTATACACGGTGATCTTCTTCGATGGTTTGAATCTTATTTAAGGCAACGCAGTCAGGCAGTTACCGTCAGTGGTTTTTGTTCAACGTTTGTACCGGTATCGTCAGGGGTGCCTCAGGGCTCTCATCTCGGTCCCCTTCTGTTCAATATATTTGTTAATGACGCAGTTTCTATTATTAAACATTCTGACATACTTATTTATGCTGACGACATGAAAATTTTTAAAAATATTAAATCTCCTAGTGACTGTCTCTTATTACAAAATGACCTTGATGAACTTTGTGCCTATTGTGTAAATAATCATTTGACTCTTAACCCTAATAAATGTAGTACGATTACGTTTTCCCGGAAATCGAAACCTATTAAATACAATTACCATTTAAATAATGAATGTCTCAATAGAGTCTCTGTGATAAAGGATTTGGGTATTCAATTGGACTGCAAATTGACATTTAGCAATCATGTTGAACATATAACTGCCAAGGCATACCGAATGCTTGGATTCGTGTTTAGAACTGGCAAAGACTTCAAACATTCTTCCACTCTTTTGCTGCTATACAGTTCATATGTCCGTTCTGTATTAGAATACGCGTCCACCGTCTGGAACCCACAATATGAGGTTTATATTGGCGCGATTGAAAGGATTAATAAGAAGTTGCAAAAGCACTTAAATTTTAGGGCTTCTAGAAATGGTGAAGTGTCTCCTATTGTGCCATCTCTTTTGGACCGTCGTTATGAGAGAGATCAAGTCTTTCTCTACAAAATTCTGAGAAATCATATAGATTCATCTTTTTTGCTAAGCAATATTAAATTAAGATGTCCTCGTGCAGGTTCGCGTTCCACAAAACTATTTTCAGTTTCTCTTACTAGGACCAATTACGCAAGTAATAATTTTATATTCAGATCATGCAAATACTATGAGACTAAATTAAACTCAATTGATATCTTTAATTTAAATTTACAGTCCTATAAAAAACTTGTGCGAGAGTTGACTTGCAATGTATGACCATTTATTCCACTTTCAATTGTAACTGTTGCGTTATTTTGACATTTTCTAATTTTAATTTTAATTTGTTTATTATTTTAATCTAATCTTAAATTTAATTATAATTTTTGTTTTTATATTAAGTATTTGGATCTTGTGTCATTTTGTTATAATTTTACATGCAATTCAATTCAATTTAATTCCATTTAATGTATATAATCACTTTTAATTTTTTATTCTTTGGTTTTGTAACAATTAACTTATTTAATTTTATTGATATGTCTGTTTTGTATAATGGTGGAAACTTTACTGATTTATGTGTTTTGTTATGTGTCTTTTGTATGTATTATTAAAATTGTCTGTTTCCCTAATAGTAATAAATAAATAAATAAATAAATAATAAGGCTAAGTGCGCGGATAAGTGACCAAATAAAAATTACTCGACATCCTTCGTACTTTGGCAGGCACGTTAAGCATTTTTGGTTGGTACCGGGTGTTATCTTAAGAAGGCGTATTGGAGCAGCGAGCTTTATTCATGTGTAAAAACAAGATCCTTGTAGTGGCACGTTTAGAGCCTCTAAAAAACGCATGATTTCTTGCCATTAACTCGTCGCGTGGGAATATCGTAGTCCTAGATACATATACCTACATACATCACGCCCTTATATCGAAGGGGGGAGCCCCCAGTTTACCATTTGCTGCGATCCTGACACATTCTAGAAACATATAAATCAAAACAAACGTTCCCAACAAAACACAAAGCTTTTAAAACGGCGGCGATGACATCGCAGTGGCTTCCACGGGCTTTTCTAAAAGTCAACGAAGTGTTCCAACTGGGCTTATAATGAATGCCGGGTTAATATCGCCCGGCCCTCGCTGGCCCCCGAGCAATTCTCACAGAGATTTAATCCAAGTGGTATTTATTTTAATTTATGCTACAGAAACAAACTATTCTCAAGAGTTCATTATCGCCGGCGTCATTCCCAGTCGGGTAACAAAGTGCTTGGGATATTTGAGACTCTCAATTCTGAAGCGCACTTTAATATTCATAAGGCAAATAAATCTACGGACGACGAAGGGCTTGGGCTCCAATGATCGAGCTTAGTGCTAATATCTATTCGGCCGCTTGTCGTTACGCTGTCAGGAATGTTGTACTCGTGGACCGCTTTTGGATTCATCATTACCGGTGGACGTTCACTGTGGCGAAGGCTTCCTCAAGGATCTTCATAACGACGGTCCTATGCTGCTAGAAACGAAGGAATACCCACGTAGCCTTCACCAAATCGCCGGTCTACCTTGTGGGCGATTTAGGATTGTTATACCTAGTTATATCGTTGAAAAGGATCCCGAACAATAGGGATCGGCGATTTAGAAAGGAGTTGGCAGGACGAGATTCTTGCTACACATAAACGATTTGTTGGTACCAGGAATTCTGGGGTACGCAGACGATAGCACAGTTGTGGACAGATATTTCTCAAGTGCAAAGGCCAAGGGGATGAAGTTCGGCTTTGTCGAGAAACCATGGTTGAGCGTTTGGACACGGCCCTAGAAGCTATCTCCGACTGGGGTGATGCTAACCTGGTCGACTTTAACGCCACCAAAACACAGGCGTGTTTATTCACTGCCAAACGGAGTCCCTTTCAACTCGCTCCGACTTTCCGTGGTGTATCTATACCGATATCTGACCATCTTAGCCTTCTAGGTATTACCATCCCTGCAAACCTAAACTTCGGCCATTACATAGAGTTCATGGCAAAAACAGCAGCTAAAATACTTGGCATCCTTTCCAAGGCAAAGCGGTATTTCACACCGGGGCAGCTGCTTCAGCTTTATCAAGCACAAGTCCGAAGTCCGATCCTGTATGGAATACTGCTGCCACCTCTGGGATAAATCTGCCAAGTATCAGTTAGCCGCTTTAGACTCTATTGAGAAGCGTGCTAAGAGGGTCATTGACGACTCTAAACTCGTCGAATCCAAGCTGCAGAGTCTTGAACATCGACGCAAGGTTGCCAACCTTTCGGTTTTTTTATCGATTGCACTTCGGCGAGTGTGCGCAGGAAATACACGAGCTAATTCCACCTTCTCCTTTCTATCTCCAGGGGACGAGACGCGGACTGAGATCTCAACCTTACAACAACACCCTGTCAACATACCACCTATAAGCACAAAGTGCTTTGCGTCATCATTTTTGATGCGGACAGCTAAGGAGTGGAATTCCCTTCCTGCGGATCTGTTTCCTGACACGTACAACCTGGACATTTTCAAGGCAAGGGTGAACAGGCATTATCTAGGCAAGTATTCTACATCCTAGGCCGCATCGTCACTTACCATCAGGTGAGATCGCGGTCAAATACTTGCCTATAAAGAATAATAAAAAAAAGTTTTACTTCTTCCTAAATGATGGCATCCGATTGCTATACCAACCAAATGTGTAAGATTTGTATTGCCCAATGTTAAGCAAGTAACAACTAGTGTACAAATTAAAGATAATAATGTGAATCCTGTGGACACCACTGTGTTTCTAGGCATCACGTTAGATGCCAAGCTTCAGTGGGGCCCACATATAGCTAAATTGTCGAATAGACTTAGCTCTGCGGCTTATGCAGTAATGAAGATCCTTCAGTTAACTGACGTTGATACATCTAGATTAGTTTATTTCAGTTACTTTCATAGTGTAATGTCGTACGGCATTTTACTGTGGGGAAATGCTGCCGACATTCAAACTATCTTTGTGCTTCAGAAGAGGGCTATTTGAGCAATCTATAACCTAAAGGCTGGCGACTCTCTCAAAGAGAGATTTAAGAACATAAATATAATGACAGTTGCACCACAATACATTTATGAAAATTTGATTTATGTTCATAAAAATACTGAAATGTTTTCAAAAAGCAGTGATATTCACAATGTAAACACTAGAAGTAAGAACAAATTAGCAGTACCTTTTAAGGGTCTGTGTGTAAGATTTTACAACAAAGTACCAAATGATATTCAGAAATTAGATCTTAATAAATTTAAAATCAAAATCAAAGAAAAGCTTTATAAAAAAGCTTATTATAAAGTGTCAGATTACACAGAAGACAAAACAGCTTGGATCTGAAATGCTCCAAGCACTCCAACAGCTGTTTCTAATTGTCTTTATTTAATTGATACTACATTGTATTGCAGTTTTGTATTGCATCGTTTATTATTTTTTAAATTCATATTTTGTATTGACCTGGTAACGACATATTCTTTTTTTGTTTGTAAATGTCGTTGCTTTTGTGCGCTGTGGTTTCTTGCGCCCATTCTTTGCCACAGTTAAAAAAATATGTCCTGAATGGGTGGTAGGTTAAGAAAGATTTGGACGATTCAAAGTACTTATTAATTGAGTTTATTGAATAAATATATTTTGAATTTTGAATTTTTATAGATAGGAAAAAAGTGGAGGTTTTTGCCCTGCGTAGAACAATGAGGCGTAAACTTAGATTAAAACAAAAAGGGAAGATACGGCATGCTCCTACATTATAGTCATTCAAAATATAGTCCTACTCAACTACTTAAGCAAACACTCACACACGCACACCTATAAAGTGTAAATCGAGCGAGCGAGACAAAGCAGTAAGTTTCAACGTCAGCGCGAGGGAGTCAGCGAGTAGCGCGGTCGCGTGTCGGTCGCTTCGCAACAGACGAGTACGTACGACCGATTCCGACGCCACTGCGGAGTAGCGTCTTTCTCTTTTTCACACAGTAGAATATCCGCAATAGTGCGATGTAGCCTGTACGCTCGGCAAATTGCGACTGAAGTTAAATTGTGCCTTTAGGCCTAATTTTGGCGGCTCACTCACGAGACGCCAATGCCGTATCTTCCCTTTTTGTTTTAATCTAAGGGCGTAAATTAACAAAATACTTATTAGACTGAGCATTGCCAATACAGTTGTGAAGTAAACACGGGCGCAATATTGTGAGAGAAGCGAAGCGATAGTGTGGCCCACGGAGTGGTGCAGCCAATGGTTGCTCTATCGAGAATTCTGATTGGCCACGGCAGAGGCTAGCTGTAGGCACGGGAAAAAACATGGTAATATTTCAGTAACGCCTCTAATGTTATAATATTACAGATGACTATCTGTGCGAAGTATTGCTTGCGCATGGTCGTCTAGCACTTCTCGTATAACTTTCACGGCAGGTAATGTGTGCCAGTACAAAAGAAATAGTGAAACGAGAAGAGATTGATCATGGCAATTCAAAAAGTCACAAGGGAATACTCAATCGCCGCGTCGTATTCAAGACGGTGGCGGTGCAGCGTTCGTAAAAATTTTCATTGACGATACTATTATTAGCGGCTTCCCGCTGGGGCTATTCTACGACTGGCCGGCCCTTTGATGTCAGATCGTTGATAGATTCAAAGTCTGAGAGACGTCTGCCCGATGTCTAAGAATTCGGAAGCGGTAGTTTCTGTATATAAATGTAATTGCGATATCGATCCTTATCTTTAACCATAAAAATCAATAACTACAAATGTATGTTCGCGCATCACTTTGGAGCGGCCGCACCTCTGGCAAATTCTTTATTTGTTGTGTTTGTAATGGTCAGGACAAGGTATGTATAAAAGAAAATTATTGAAAACTAGCGGCCGCTCGCGGTTTCACCCGCGTGGTTCCCGTTCCCGTGGGAATATCGGGATAAAAGTATCCTATGTGTTAATCCAGGTTATAAACTATCTGTATGCCAAATTTCATCCAAATCCATTCAGTAGTTTTTACGTGAAAGAGTAACAAACATACACACTCACAAACTTTCGCCTTTATAATATTAGTGTGATGTGATAGTAGGAAGGATTAGACATAGGTTATGTACTATCGCGGACTCCGTCGTCGCCGTCGCTTTACCAGTCTAAATCCCTTGCACACCGCGTCGTCTATTTGGTACGGGCACGTACCCCGGGCGGGCGGTGCGCTTCATATTATGAACATTTCTGCAAACTGGTAAAGCGACGGTGACCCCAATAGAACATAATAAGGCTCAATATCTCAAACGTGTCGCAAATTATTTTTATTGTTATTGCCAATGACTTGTGTTCTGTATATAATGTTGTGTTAAATGTTTTGATTTATTTGTAAGTATGCAGCTTTTTATACAGAGCGTCCCACGGACATGCCACATGGAGGGAAAGTACCTTGAATATTGTAGATGGAACATTTTACTGAAAGAAGACATTATTTTAATTTAAAAAACAATTTAAACTGCATTCATAGATATTTCAATAATTACATGGTTGAACCGGGAATCGAACCCGTTACATGAGAAAAATAATCATCCTGTAGCTTTATCACACCGATCGAAAGGCTTCATCATAAGGATTATTTTTTGCTAAGTAACATAGTTTCACAAATAAAAGGGAGACCATGAATTTTAACATTTTTAATACAAAATTAATCAATTTATGTATGTATTTATTTTAATGTCAGTTGTAATGTTTTTACGGCCATGTCAGCTTTTCATTTTTCTGAACAATATTTCACATCAAATGTTAAAATTTATGGTCTTCGCTTTATTTGTGACACTATGTTATTTAGCAAAAAATAATCCGTAAGATGAAGTCTTTCGATCGGTATGATAAAGCTACAGGATGATTATTTTTCTCATGTAACGGGTTCGATTCCCGGTTCAACCATGTAATTATTGAAATATCTATGAAAGCAGTTTAAATTGTTTTTTAAATTAAAATAATGTCTTCTTTCAGTAAAATGTTCCATCTACAATATTCAAGGTACTTTCCTTCCGTGGCATGTCCGTGGGACGCCCTGTATAAGGAGGCAAACGAGCAGGCGGGTCCCCTGATGGAGAGCAATCATCGCTGCCCATGGACACCCGCAAAACCAGAGAAGTTGCAGATGCGTTGCCGACCTTTAAGAAAGGAATAGGGTTAAGGAGGGAATAGGAATTGTGAGGGGGGGGGGGGGAATGGGCCTCCGGAACGCCGGATATTCGTGAGCAGGTGATATTAACCCGGGCGAGCCGGCCCAATACGTGCTGTAACGCAGCGTGGCTCTACCACTCAGTCAAATCGGATCTGAGCTGATCTTACATTAAAATAATCTTCGGTTTTTCGTTATCTATGACTTGAGAACCCGAACTTGATTGTTATCATCAGTATACATTCCAGAAATATACGGTGTACATCACAAAGAGGTATTGATAAAGTACTTGATTTGGTTCAATCATTTATTATTATCGTTGGTAACGTGATGTTAGTATTCGTGCTCACTCGGATGCAAACCATTTCTGTATAAATCATTAGTATTCAAAGCGGCACTGGCGGTTCATGTATATCAAAGACTCCGAATATATTTAATCTTAACGTACATAACCTATCAATGTAAAAACTTTTAATAATGTAGAACGAAATGGTTGAACAAGTTGTTTTATTTACCAATTAACTCGTTGTCGCAAAGAGTATTTTTCATCATCAGACATTGTTATAGTACTGTAGCTAATAATAATGTAACATACCTATATTATAAGCATATTGTATTGAACTAAAATAATTAGCGTAGGTAGTGTTTGTTGGTAGGTAATATCTATGTTTATTCTCTCTAGTTAGTAGTGTTCTATCATTTTGCGGTGTCTTTACAGGGTATCAAATGTGTACACTGTACATTATATATTTATATATTCACCATTGATGTTCAGTGCTGAGCCACACTCACCATCCAACGAACTTTCTGTTATACCTACAGCATGGCACAAACTGTGATACCTACTAACAATTTATTTTCCGAATAAAATATTTAAGTCGGTGAAATCGAAAATTCTCAAAATTAAAAAAAAATCATAGGTATTACCGGGTACACGTGGATGTCAGGAATCCAAAAAAAATTTAGTGTCACCGTTTGGACCACCTGTATATGTCGTTGCTATATCGCAATATTGGTCAGATCATGAAATACTAAAATTTTTCATGAACTGATCATGTTCTAACATAACATGGCCTAAAAGACTAAAAAAGCACCTTCAACCAGGGACGGCATTACCACCAGCCCAAGGGATTCGGCACACACCGCGGCCGACGCCTTCTATCCAAGGGTCTTAGAACTAGGGGAGAACGAGGACCACAGGAAGACAAGAGGAGGAACAACCAAAACGAAAGGAGGAAATAAAGATGGTCTTTACGACCCTCCATTCGTGGAGGCTGAACTTCCAAATGGGATAGGCTCGTTCAACCCCATAAAGACCCGAATAGCAATGGTTTCTACGGCTAGAACGCGCGGCCGTAGTGATCACCGACCCCCTCTGTCCCTGGTAAAACAGTAGAAAATCCAACACACACGATAGGTACACAAAATCACAATCGTACAAAAAAGCAAAGGCAACCGAAAGGGAAATAAATATGGAAATTTAATATAGTAGATAAAAGCTAGTAGTAGATAGAGCAAAGACCACGTAATGGCAGGACTCTAATTTAAATTTCTTTAAAAAAAACGTTAGGGGAAAGGATATAGATAGTTACAAAAGAAAGAGAAAAGTAAAGTAAAAAGTATGAATATGTTAATTACTAAAAGCAAAGAAGAAAGTAATTATAAAAACAAATGTAATAATATAATTTAAAGATATATAAATTTAAATAAGATAAGAGAACACAGAAACTGTATAAAATTAAGAAAGAAATGTATTAGAAATTAAGAAAAGAAATGTTAAATTAGAAGAGAAGAAAAGTATAGTAATAAGAAAGTAACATGTATTAGTAAATAAATAAAAAATGTTATTTTAAGGTTTTTGTATATTTTTAAAATTAATTATGCATTAGAATGGAAGATAAGCATGTAAAGTCGGTATACGGGCGAAAGTTTTACGTGACAACGACTTTGAGTGGTAAAATAATTTTTAATGTGAATATTCATTCGTATAGTAGGAAGAAGGATGAAATAATAGTAACAATTTAAAACATTTATTTATACAAAGAATCGTGCCTTTCACTTTTTATGTCTGTCTCTCTCGCTCTTAGGCGGGCTAACCATGCCCGAGTGGAAGGGACGCGTGCCTCTCACTCGCTCTCATTGTGAGCGCATAACGTGAGCGGAGCGTAACGCAGTTTCTTGAAGTGTCACCCGGCAAACCAATTTATAAGGCGTTGTCACGTCAAAATGAAATAGCAAAAGAATAAGAAAATATATAGCATAAAAGAAAAGAGGCAAAAAAAAAGAAAATGAAATAAATAAAAAAAGAGATACGAAATAAAAGAAAACAAAAACCAGAGCTCTTTGGCTTCAGAGCAATAAGCCCAAAAAGAAAAAAAATATATATATACTACTTAGAATACATACATAGCTAATAAGAATAGAATTGTTAAATATAAGTAAATATGGGGGCCGGAGGCAAAACAGCTCGTTAAAGAGTTAAGTACTCAACTTATTGAAGCCTCCGGTGTCAAGAAAGCTGGCAGCTACCTCTGCCAGCGTATCAGCCTGGCAATCCAAAGAGGTAACGTTGCCAGCATTCTTGGTACCGTCCCCATGAGCCCACAGTTGGAGGACATCTTTTATTTATAGTTTTATTTTCTATAGTTTTATGTTTAGGTAAGTAGTTTAATTTTGTTTAAGTATTTAAGTTATTTTGTTGTTTTAAATTATTGTCTTTAAAAAATAAAAAAATCAGTAAAGAAATGTTAAAGTAGTAAATATATTATTGTAACTATGTTGTAACATAAAGAGTAAGAGTAAGGTAAAAAGAAAGAAAAATAGAATAGAGTAGAGATCTTCAAGCTCCAGTTTATTAACCCCTCTAGAACAGACAGACAAAAAAATGTACAGAACAAAAAGTCCTGCAAAAAAGCGGGGAGCAAAAGATAAAAACTAAAAAAAACAACCTAACATGGCCGAGCATTTCATGATATGGCTAATATTATTTTATTTTTTTGAGTGGTAGAGCCACGCTGCGTTGCACCACGCATTGGGCCGGCTCGCCCGGTGTAATACCACCCTCTCACGAATATCCGGCGTGAAATAATGGCACTTGGTGCTGTTGTGTTTCGTCCGGCCAGTGAGAGTTCCGGAGGCCCCTTCCCCTCCCACCCCTCCTCACAATTCCTATTCCTTCCCCTAACCCTATTCCTTTCTTAAAGGTCGGCAACGCATCTGCGACTCCTCTGGTTTTGCGGGTGTCCATGGGCGGCGGTGATTGCTTTCCATCAGGTGACCCGCCTGCTCGTATGCCTCCTTCTCGTATAAAAAAAAAGAAAAAAAAAATATTACGATATGGCCAAGTCACACAAATAATGTTTTATAGGTTATATTGATGTCATCGCTACAATTCATATTAATAAATTTTAAACAATGGTGTCGTTAAAAAAAATTAAATTACAAATAACCAAAGAGATATGAAACCCGGTGTGACATTATGAGCTCCTGAGTCATCATCAAACATGCAAAGAAGCCAGGTAAATAAATCGCATTACACAAAGAGGAGCGAGGGCCCATGAATAAATAAGAGCCCTTAAATTCACGTTTTGGCGCACCCCTGGCACTGACGGGTGACACTACACAATTATACAAAATGTCGGCGACGGAATGAGGTGCGTAAGACGGGATGGGGGGCGGGGAAGGGGGATGGCTCAACTTCCATTTCTGTCCCATTTAAACGGCACACGGGGTAATTGTGTGTAACGAAGTAATGAGGAAGCGCGATATAAATTACCTAAGTACACGTTTTAATATTTCAAACGCGTTTGTAATCAAACAGAGGAAATAAAAGAAATATGATTAATCAGATATAATGCAATTGATATTTCCGAAGAAAGATATTTAGTTTTTTTCCAAGGAAGCTATCCTTGAGTAAGGGTTCTCGCGCACCATTTCCATTGGACACTTACTTGCTCTATCTATACATTCGTGTAATCTGTAAGTTAGTTGAAAATGTTAGGATAAACAGGACAATCTAATAATAAATGGTGTAACACCACCACATAAAAAAATATCCAAATCTAGTCAATAAAACGAAAGTGGCTGTATTTCGAAAGGTTTGCGACTACTTAATAGGACTTATTCGTCAACTGGCATGTGTGGAAGTGGCGAGTACGCGCGAGTTGGCACCTTCCGATTTTACCTATTTTTTTGTCGTCAACTCGCTCGTTCATGAAAATCTGACGTAGTATGTACAGTCAGCGACTTATTTCATGTTACTAGTAATTATTTCATGACTAGTTTCATTATTAGGCTGAAGTATACTTATTACGTGTACGGTAGTGGTCGACCCTAAACTTTGTACGAGTACCTACAGTGCGTGACCAAGATTGCATAACAATATTAGCAGCATTGTCGTGTTCCGTAGTTATTGTCAGTTCCTTAGTAGCTAAGGCTTTCGGGTGAAGTACGTTTCTACCTTTGGCCTTTTAGTCGCTTGCCGTCAGGGGCCCTCCTGTTACTTCTTAGAGCAGTATTACTTTAATGTTACTATGCAAATTCCCATACGAATTATGCATAGTAAGATTTAAGTAATACTGCTTTAATAGTTGATAGTAAGACCCCTGGTTATGAATTGAAAACATGTTTTATTCAAACACAAATATTAACAAACTAGCGGCCGGTCGCGGTTTCACCCGCGTGGTTCCCGTTCCCGTGCGAATATTGGGATAAAAAGTATCCTATGTGTTAATCCAGGTTATAAACTATCTGTATGCCGAATTTCATTCAAATCCATTCAGTAGTTTTTAGGTGAAAGAGTAACAAACATCCATCCATACTTATAAACTTTCGCGTTTATAATATTAGTATGAAGTATGATTCATTACTGGATGTAAATTTTAAGAGGTTTGCTAGGACACTGTTGTATTAAAACATAAAGTCAAAAGCGTTGAAAATTTCTTCAGATCTAACCAATACCGCCTCTGTGGTCTAGTGGCTAAGCCACCGGTTTCAGACCCAGAGGTCCCGGGTTCGATTCCCAGCGGGGGGTACATCTTTGTGTGCTCGGTTTGGATGGTGGTAGGGCTGTTAAGTCCGCCTGGCTAGCTACCACCATCTTATCTAAGTCTGTCGCCATAACAACGATGTTTATAGCATTGTTGTGTTCCGGCAGTTTGAGATAAGATAGCCAGTACCTCAGTGGTTGAGGATTCCGGGTGAAGCGCTCTTCCACCTTCGGCCTTATCGTCACTTACTATCAGGTGAGATGAAGGCCAAGCGCTTACCCGTTACCAATAAAAAAAAACTTGGTGGCGTAATGGGCAACGCATAGAAGCCCGAATTGTGGAGGACGCGGGTTCAATTCTGAGGTAGAAACACTTTGTTCAACGTTTCGTTATTTTTAAATTCATTTAACATAATTTTATATATAAATGTTTTAAAAGAGTAAGTGCGTATTCACAAGCAACCACAATTAAGCGGCTTAATTGAGGAATCTAATTAATTTAACTCCCATTAATTGCCGTGATACCGGATATAATTGAGGAAATTGAGTGTTTGATTTCGTCAACCAATTCCGACTACGGACACAAACCTACTACGATGCTTTATCAATACCGTTTTAGTGTTTTTCCTTGTTTCTAGCCATTTTTGATACTAGCATATTTATTAGATATTTTAAGAATTTCTCACTTTTATGTTTAATGTTGTGTTAAATGTGTTTTAACAATTTGAATGCAAATTTTGTCGCGAACGAATTCTGCTCGTGGTAATTTTTTCACTTTTTTAGTTTGTAATTTGCTTTTATTTTGTATTCGCTGTAATAATATCACTACACACGATGTGTACACTGTTTGTGAGGTTATTGTCTAGCTCAACCTGAAATGCCAAGTATGTTGTCTTATATGACTGTAACCCTGTATGTGTACCTAAACCAAATAAATAAATAAATAAATAAATAAATATTATTTATAATATACGAGCTGTTCCGGCGAACTTCGTAGTGCCTAACAACAATGTTTTCATATTTTATATTTCTTATCTTAAATGAATATTGTAAAGAAAGAAACTAGACAATAACGTCAACCTGTCAATTCTAAAGTCAATTCTGTCAATATTTTCTTTATATTATATTTTAGGTGTGAATGTCTTCCAACCTCGGACCAAATATTACATGGACAGAGTCTTACGACGTTGCCGCTTTTACATACGTGTATCAAAGTAAAGTATTTGTATCTCTGTCTGTATGACTGTAGTGTGATATGAGTAAAAGAGATAGTTAATGTACGTTTGGCAACGACGCACTGTCGGTGTGAGACGTGTCATTTCATGACCGACTACTCGGTCAAAACCATAAAGTTACTATACCTAGCGGAATAGAGCAACAAACATGAGCTGTCAAACGAAACCGAAATATGACGGCTTATGTGTGTGTAAAGAATGCGTTCAGTGATTTTACGTCATGTCGCTTTTCACATTAACATCGATATAGATTATATTAATTACTAACAGTAATAGTATTAATAGAACTAAAATAGGATGGGATGGGAAAATATCCACGATTTCACGTAAAATCCGAAAAATTCGCAAAACCCAAATTCTCAGCGTGCTAGTAAGTGCTGACAAACAGTAGCCAAAACCAGTTCTGTGACGTCGCATCACGCATCTCTTTTTATCCCACAGTGTTGTTGCTAGTGACATCCTGCTCGCTCAGCCCTTTGTTTCTCTATTCCGCTAGGTATAGTAACTTTATGGTCAAAACATTGCTGGATTGTGCGAAATAATAGTGAAATATTAAGAAATCTTAGTGTTTGTGTTATTTGTGTAATATACAATTGACATAATGTCTTGTTCAGCTGTTTATTGTTCGGTAAGAACAACAAAAGGAGGTGTGAAAGACCAGCGGGCCGATCGCCGTAATTTTATGACGCATTAGTCGAGTGTACGTGCAGTTCACGCATACGTGAAGTACACGTTAAACGCAAACAACAATTGGTATTGCCCTAAAATAAAACTACGCGTCATCGTCACCTGCACTGCACGTCAACTGCACCTACGCGTGAAACCAGTGTGTGTTGCCGTACGCAAGTTTTAATAATTCTATATCGATTATTCGTTATGTAATCGATTATGTCCATGAATAAAGTTGTTGTTACAGGGCTACATCACGCCTAATAACCTAGGATCTAAGTTTATACACAAACATAACACTTGATTTTGTTCTAAGCATAGTAAAAATGGTATTAAAACGGAAATATTGAACACAAAATATGGATCTATGGATGTATCCCTTTGCATACCCTCCCATAAAGAAAAAAGCACTGTTGGTTCTGATTGACAGTTGGGTTGACGTTAGGTTTAAATATTAAAATAGGTGTCCAATCATTTGACAAAAAACAAATGCCAAATTTTCATTTGAAAAATAACATTTGACTAAATAATACTTGATAAATGTATCATTTTACAAACTATTGTTTAATAAACTACTCATTAGAAAATATACCTATTTACTAAAAAAAAAAATATTATGCTAAAACATTATTTCACAAATTGATTATTTTTTAAACATGTTAGTTGGCAAAACAATGTAAAGCATAAATAACATTTAACAAATACTAGCTGCCCTACTCCTGTAGGTCACGTGATAGGTTAGATATTTAAGACAATCGCGAAGCGCAGCGTAGCGATTGTCTTAAATTTCGAGGTTATTTTTTTTATTAGACAACAGAAATACTAGCTGCCCTACTCCTAAATAAATAAATTGAAATTGCTTACATCCTTGCTTATATAATATATCATACCTAATATACCATACTTTTTGTAAAATCACCAATTTGGCAAACGAATTATTTAGTCAAGTGAATATTATTAAAATAAGATTTTAACAGTAGATATATTTTCTAAGAAAAACATTTGCGAAATCTGTGTTATGTCAAATGATTCTTTTTAAAGTAATATGTTTGCGAAAAGAAAGTTTGTCAAATGATTAGTTTCATACGTTGTTTGTAAAATTATCTTTTGTCATACGTTTTTTGTTAAACAATAGTAAACCATTAAAATAATTGAATTTATTTGTATTTCGCTCGGAGTTATTTTACTTGATAAGGTATTGTGTAACTATTGTTAAAGTAAGTTGGCGTTTAATTGGTTTGCCGGCAGTAGTTACAAAGATAATATGAGATTATGAGAAGTTTTTACTTTGTAGATTTACGGTTCAATTTTTGATGGCGACACCCAGAAAAGAAATCGTCTCTGAGACAAATTGAGGTATTGGTGGAGTTTCTCGAGAACCACCGGGACCTCGCCATTGGCGTTTCTCGCAGTTTGCTTTTTCTGTGTTGGGTTTGCTTTACTAATACACAACTCATTATCCAATGTGATACTTTTTGCTTTCCATGTTTATAAATTATTTGTGTATTTTTGTTTATTTCATGGTCAATCTGTGTTCGCTAGCATAAAATTGAAGAGGTATTTACTGAGCATTTTTTTTGTGATAAATTTTGTGTGTTCATTTGCTTTATATTAACTAAAATGCAGAGGCCACTAAAGAGCTTCCACAATCCATGCGGTTAGAAAAGGTAAACTATCCTTATTTTAAGTCAGGGATGCGAAAAGAAAAAGAGCTTTTGAGATGTGAAGATAGAATCATCATCATCATCAGCCTATAAACGTCCCACTGCTGGGCACATGCCTACCACGTGGTCAATGGTACGTGGGGATATTGGGCCATAACCCACCACGCTGGCCCAATGCGGGTTGGTGGGTTTTAACGACTGTCATATTACGACAACAACCCGGGATCAACGGCTTAACGTGCCTTCCGAAGCACGAGATCTTTTTAATTTGGTCATCCACCCAGCGACCCGGCATTGGCAAAGTGCTTAGCGTGCAAGATCGCAAGCCGAACGCGCTAGCCGCTGCGCCATCGAACTCAACTAACGAGTGAAGGTAGAATACTGCTGTTTAAAAATGTAAATTTTGCTTATAGAATAAACATTGCTGCTGTCGTCGTTCTGATGATGAGCTAACTAAGGACTTCCCCTAATATAAGTACCTATGTGTAGAATTTAAGGATTTGAGATATTGCGACAATAATAAACAATTTTTTATTAAATTTTATATTTGTTTTTATTACATAAGGTTTCTCTCGTTCCAAAGCCTTTGAATAAGAGCCTGTTGGACTGTCCTCCCCTACATTAACTCGATATTTACACGCCTATCAATATTTTGTGGTACTTGAGCCACTCTTCTTAACTCTGCCTCAGCAGCCACCCTGCGGACTTGATTTAAAGCCTCACGCTTGCGTTCTTGTAAATTAAGTTGAGGAGCAGGAATTTGAGCACGTAGAGCCATGTTGTGCAGCACAGCACATGCATTCACGATTCGCCCAGCAAATACTGGATCGTAGTGAAGCATCCTCACAGACAACAAACATCTAAAAAATAAGATTTACATTCACAGCTAAACAGATTTGGATGAAGCATAGTATGTAAATTTATTTATGTAAGATAGAGCACGCGCTTGATCAACAAATAAGCTACTTCATATCTCGATCCATCGAGTGGTTACTGTGGGAGAAACAAAATTATGCTACAATCCCAAATCTTCTTGATCTGCCAAATCCAACAATTGCCAACGCAAATGGTTCATGCTCAAATTTTGTGCCTGAAAAATTAAGTAGATAGGTATGACATTATAAGTTAGGTAAGTACATTACTCGTTAATTGTGTATGATGCTGTTTTTTTACTATATCTGTAGGAAATGACATAAAAGTTACTAACAAGATTTGCAAAATTAACAATCCATACACTTCTGCAATGCGTTACCAACACTCGATGAACACTGCAAAGTGACATTTCATTTGACATTTATGAAACGTCTAAATTTAGCGCGATACCGTTTTTGTGCGATACAAAACACGCGTAAGTGAGGTTCTAATATGACAATACGGCGGTGCGCTGCGTTGAGGTGAGCGTGACGTGTGCGTCATTATTTAATTACGGCAATACGAAATCAAACGTTATGACGCAAACGCAGTCAAGACGCGCTGCATAACATTACGGCGATCGGCCCGCAGGAATTATCATTTCATACGTTAGTGATTTCTCATAATATGTATGCTTTACTATGAGTTTTTTAATACTTAATTAAAACGGCAAAGCATTAATTTTTGCTAATTCTAAATCATACTATATCGTACACTATTCATAAGAATCAGGTTTTAAACCTTAATTAAATGTAATTTAAAGGCTTTGTTTTTGGCATAATGATTAGTGATGTACGTATTTGTGTATCGAAGCTTTATCGATATTACTAATATTCTTTTTATTATTCTTTTTTTAGGTTTCCAAAATGACCGGACTGATGATTCTGATGATTCTACCAGACCAATCAATCGATGTCGATCGACAATCGACCGGTAAAATGAATTGGGTGTTAAATTGAGCTGTTTGATTAGACGCACCGGCCGCTTCACTTTTTTATAAATTTATTTCGTGCCCATGGATAATAATCGTAATATTAGATTATGTTTATGTTGATAATAATGAGTGATGATAATATGAACGTTTAAATACTAAATGATATTCCCCCAAACACCTTGGGAAGCACTTTAGATTAAGCAACACCGAAAAAGGGGGGAAGGGGAGGGGGAGGGGGAGCCAAAGTGCAAAAATGCATAGTTTTCAAGATATTTTTATTTTGAGGTTATTTTAGGTTATTTTGAGGAAAAAAAAAACAAATATTCTACTAAGTTACCATTACCGTACCCCCTCCATCCCTCTCCTCTCTACCTCCCTCGAAACTACTAACCTCGAAATTCATGACAATCGCTACGCAAAAAAAAACAAAAACAAAAACAAAAACCGCTGCTTAAAATGTCATTTGGATAAAATAAGTGATCGTTGGCTTTAAAAAACGGCCGCATCCAGATTCTTCTGCGTTTGCGTCTCCGTAATAATAGTACGAGCAACATCGTACTGGCCAAGAACAACGAGTTCTTTTCTGAATACATTTCGAAAGAAACTGATGGAATTTAGCCAGGGTTAATCGATCAACGTCGACCGACCGTCGATCGATGGGTTAGACGAACGGTATCCGTCGATTGATTAAAGCTACCACACCTATCGATCAACGTCGACCGACCGTCGTCGATCGATTGGTTAGTCAAACGGTATCCGTCGATCGATTAAAGCTACCAGACCAGTCGATCAACTTCGATCGACGTTGATCGATGCCGTCGATCGACGATCGATCGATTGGTCGGGTAACGCCCTTATTGAGAGGTTGGTATTTACGCCGGGCGAGCCGGCCCAGCGTGCCCGGCGTGCTGCAACGCAGCGTGGCTCTACCACTCAGTCAGTGTCACTCATTTAGCACCACCCAAGGGTCACGTGTAGGGTCTAAACGGTAAACCTACGGACGTGAGTAACTTGAACCCCCAATTATAATAACGAACTAGGTACACACCACATTAAAGTGATTATATCGATATACTAGTCACATCTTTAGTCACGCACACATGTACAGATAGAAAGCTGCACGCTAACAAAATACGGACATGCTAAAAATCCAAAGACTCTGTCCATTGTGATATTTGGTCCGAGCTTCCAACCGTTTGATCATTACTTAGATCCTATTTGCTGTCTTCTGTCACTCACTCTATCACTTTATAAGGAGATTTTGAAATTCAAATTTTTACACGTTTACGTATTTTTTTTTTAAATATATATATATTTTTTTGGCAACGGGTAAACGCTTGGCCTTCATCTCACCTGATAGTAAGTGATATAAGGCCGAAGGTGGAAGCGCGCTTCACCCGGAATCCTCAACCACTGAGGAACTGGCTATCTTATCTCAAACTGCCGGAACACAACAATGCTATAAACATCGTTGTTATGGCGACAGACTTGGATAAGATGGTGGTAGCTAGCCAGGCGGACTTAACAGCCCTACCACCAACCAAACCGAGCACACAAAGATGTACCCCCCGCTGGGAATCGAACCCGGGACCTCTGGGTCTGAAACCGGTAGCTTAGCCACTAGACCACAGAGGCGGTTAAACGGAGACGGCGGTTCTTTCACACAAACCTTGTCCTAAGAATTACGAACACAACAAAAAAAAAATTAGCCAAATAGGTGCAGCCGTTCTGAAGATATGCGTGTACAAACATTTCAGCAATTGATTTTTATTAATATATCTACTAGCGGCCCGCTCGCGACTTCGTCCGCGTGAACACCCTGTGCCCCGTGACAGTCGATTCTTTAATTTTTTTTCTCCGTAAAAACCATCCTCGTACTTCAAGGAATATTATAAAAAAAGAATTAGCAAAATCGGTTCAGCTGCTTTCGAGATTTGCGCTTAGCAACACATTCAGTGATTCATTTTTATACACAGAGATTTTTCATTGGTTTTGGAGCCGAAAACGTAAGAATACAAAACAAGTGTTGTACCTATTTATGAAATAATAATCGCTTTACGAGCAAAGTAAAAAATGTTGTAAAAGTGACTTTTTGTCGAAAACACGTAGTAACGTTCTCCTTATCTACGAGTACACCGTGACCCCTATGAACTTTCCCGGCCGGGCGGCGGGGCGGGGGGTAGGTGGAGCGTTTGAAGCGCCTCGGTCATTGACTTTCGTAAGATCGTCCGGTACTAAGGGTTTTTACATTTTTTATGAATATTTTTTACGATCTTTTTATGCTCATATTTTTAGTTTTACATGCTAAATAGCTTCTACTGATGATAAACATGAACAGGGTTTCGGCTCAAAACCAAGAAAAAATCTCGGTGTATTATAGATAATATACCTACTAGCGAGCGGCCCGCCCGCGCCTTCGTCCACGCTTACTAAGAAACACCGTCATACTTTAGCCATTTTGTACAAAATATCTACAAATTACATACAAAAACTATCCTCAGTTATCGCTCTTTCTATTAGTGAAAACCGCATAAAAATCCATTGCGTGGTTTAGAAGAATTGTGCGGTGCCACAGACAGAGGAAAACGGCGACTTTACTTTATAATATGTAATGAAGTAGATATGTTTTAATCTTATCATAAATTGTATCCAGTCGACGGGTGAGGAGGCAACTTGTGGGCCGGCAGGGTGAGGGCGACATCTGTTTCTGTAGGACGACTGATGTTACGTCTTTTTGACGCTGCACCAGTTGTCTTCGCGCTTAAACTTTATTTCCATTAACATCAGGTGGAGTGGATTCATTTGCCGGACTGATTATAATTTAAAAAAAAGTCACCTTCTTATACTTCTACTCTTAAACTGTTATGTGCTTCTACCTATCATTAGTACTATAAGGGAGGGGGGTTAGGCGGTTAAAAAGGGAAAAATTGGCGGTTTTCTATTAGCTGTTATTCAAAATATTTTAGATATTTCGCACTGAAATTTTCAATATGTATTACAGTACGTAGGTATGTGAGGGGATGACTGTTTTTAAAACACGATTGGAAACATTTTGCTCGATAGAAAAAAAATCCTGACCTTACCTCTACAATTTCATATAAATGCACAGTACGACCGTGTTTTACAATAATATCTCCTATAAAATCATAAACAGATACGTATACATTTTTGATTTCTTGACTATTTTGGATTTCCAAAAACCTAAACATTTTTAAAATGTGAATGGCGCTTACGAATTACCGCGGACCCCGCACCGCGCAACACCCGCGAGGGCCCGGAATTTTCGATGACCACCTAACCCCCCTAAATGAACTCATAACGCGCGCGACACCAAAGGGCATCGCGTTGATTCGTTTGTACTAGAGTAAGGGATGATTTATATTAGAACGGGACGTGCACGGGGCGTGTCCCGTGCGGGCCATCGGGGCCCGGACGGGACACGGATCATGCACGGTGTGATATGACCTGCTTCATACAAAACGTATGCAACCCAAGTAACACATAAGCAAGATAACAGTACACACTTAGAACTTTTAACAGTTCAAAGATGAATATGGTTTGTGTAAGAGCTTTGGGAATAGCCATTTACTGAAAAAGGTTGAGTACGGACCCTTAAAATACTTAACGCTTAATAAATTCTGTATTTCTGTCCTTTCCTTCTTTACGCTTAATAACCAATCTCCGTAAGATTATTAGACAGACGTTATTAAGCATTACGCAATGCAGGTGGCTTAAATCTGAAAAACAGTGCCTTTGGCAGCATTTATCTGATTAACAATAATCTATACTGCTATTATTAAAGCAGTACTAAGCTTGTAGCGTTTGAAACAGCTAATTGCTGAATAAAGTATCACCTTCTGAATAATATTGTTTACATAATTCTGGTATACAGCTTGATACTGAATAATTGTTTTTACTTTATCTTTAAACTGTATAAGATTCTATGTTTTACTAATTATTCAGCTGCTGAATAAACAATATTATTTGTGTTTTTAATAAGCTTATTGCAGTATAATAAAGAGTTTCAACTAACTTATTCAAATTAAAGACCACATTTGTATTGATATAGCGCCCATAGCTTAATACCAGCAATTAGAATATTATTGTACGTATTTATTTTATGCGTTGTTTGAATCATGGATCGAAAGTCGTGGCAAAAGCGTAAAGAACCGGTCATATCGAAAGAAAATTGTTAAAAGAATATTTAAATATCAGCAGTAGTAATTGTCCAAGTGTCATCAGCAGTAATGATCATGACAGGATTTGTAAAAATAGTTTAAACAAAACTGAACCCGGTCCCAATAAGCAAGCGTGTTTTCCCTTTAATGATGAGGGTTCCGTCCCCAAAAAAAAACAGATTTTGGGATTGGAAAACCGAAAGATTATAAATTTAAATATACAGAAAATTTCATTTCTGAAATGGTTATTTTATTAGCAGAAGGTATCGCAATACAAGAAAATAAAATTAACGTTGCGATAAAATGTTTTATTTGCGTTGTTTGTTTGTTTCATCGTAAGCCAATCTGCGCGAGGTTGGACACTGCTGTCTTTACTTTATTAACAAATCCGCATTATATCTTGGCCATCGAAGTTGTTCTTTGTTCTCCCATTGGGTCGGCACAGTACACAAATCTGAATGACCTTTACAACGTGTTGAAATTATTTTAAACGTCATTTTTCTGAAACGAAATATAAATTATAATTAATAATAAGTCCGCCATTTGTACATCCTATTGTTGTGCAATAAAGATTAAATAAACTAGGGCCTAGTGCACACCACACACACGAAACCTGCATTTTTTTAAACACTTGCACACACTGCACTTTTTCACGAAAAAAAAATAACAAAGATGCTGTGATTTTAAATGTAAGTAATCAATTTAGTGAAAGCCTGATGGGAAAGTACACATTATAAAAGGTTTTTGTTCGTTCGGTTAGAGAACCCTAAAAATAACTAATATAGAAATGTGGTCAACTATATAAATGTTATTCATAAGTAAGTGTAAAGAGACTACTCTTTTTCAAGTTATAGTTCAGTAACAAAACATGTGTGCACTTTTATTCAGCATTATAAAACAAAACATCGATCGCCATTGAAATCTTTGTAATTAATTCTTACAAGAAATTTACGAGATCACCAAAATGCTTATTAATCTTACAACTACAACATTTCCAACTCAAATCATGTTATTTTGTTGGATAAAATTGCTAGAATTAGATAATTCATCACAAGCACTTTTGTCAGACCTAGTATGTATATATGAAAATACTATTTACAACTAATTATCTTGATTATTAGCGAGGCGCGTCATAAAAATGAAAACAAAACACGTACTATTCACGACAAAATTACTTGCGCACTAATAATTAACATGAAGCAGACCGCTAACTTGTAAATTAAAATTTACTGACCGAATAACTTAAAGTTCACGTCATGTCAAATAAAGGTATCGACATTAAATTATTGAACCCAATTTATTTCTTCTTTTCCCAATTTCTATGAATATTGCTTGCATAAATGTCAACAATAAATTAAATGCTTAATAAATTCTGAATACTCTAACCAATTCGACGTAGCTGAATAACTGAGTTGTAAAAGCTTCATAAAAGCAATGTGTGCAGTTATTCAAAAGTTATTAAGCTAATTAAAACATTATTAAGGTCCTACTTAATTGTTACTCAGATGTTATTCAGCGTTAAGCATTCAAAATTGGGGCCCTTTTTGCTTGAATAACAGCTGAATAGACGGTACTCAGACGTTATTCAGCTTAGTATTCAGCTTATGCTCTTGATGAGTGCTCTTAATCAATCTTTATTCAGCACGTCTGTGTTACTTGGGAACGTCTCAAATCAGTGGCGCCGTCCGGGCCCCGTGCGGGCTCGGACGGCGCACACTCCGTGCACGTCCCGCTCTAATACAAATCATCCCTAACCCAGTTGTATCGTTTACCATCTTGATATTTATAGGCCGAAAAACTCTTTTTTCTTTAACAACAAACAAGCTATCTAGTATCATACTAGCTTACGAAAGAGTTATTAGTTACTTCTACTAAAAAAGTACAAGCAAAAGATATTATTACAAAAACAAATGCCATCTCAAAGGAGTGTGTGCAGAAAAAGGATTCATAAGCCGTTGCTATGCTTGTTCGGATTATTATTGCTCAAAGAAAACCACAAAGCGTCTCTATACAACTAAAGGCTAGAATAGCAATATCACAATAATTGACTCTTATTGCAACGGCGTACGATTGTTTTTAGGGAGATAATGTAGATTTTGCGACATATTTAACCGTACTGTAGGCATGTATTGTAGGGTTAGAGGGCAAGAATGAACGGCCGCTAAAGGTTAAAGTCGGCCCGTCAGCCTTTTGATTTCATAGTCCCTTTGAATATTTGAATACTTCAAAGGTCGCGTAAAATCTCGTTTTGGATCGTTACTAACTTCGGCTCGGGACTTTAGTTGCTTTGAATTGGAATGATGGGCACGTTCCCATTTTTTCGGGGTGGCCACTCGGTCACGTTAAGTTTACATTTGTGAAACAATTATTGTCATACCAGCCGGCCTAGGGGCCGTCCATTAATCGCGTGAGGCTCGAAAGTAGGGGAGGGGGTTTGGCAAAAATCACGTAATATCACAAGGAGGGAGGGGGGGCGTAGTAAGATATCACGTGTATTTATTTTTTCGTGAAACGCGCGATTGACTTGAACCTTGACTCGCCGTTGAAAAAAAACAACCTGTAACCTTTCTGCCTAGACATTTTTATCATGGCCCTTAATTTTTTTAAATAAAATGAGATTATAAGTACTTTGCTTATTGTAGGTACTAAAAATACACGTGATATTAGGTGGAGGGTGGGGGTAGTCTTAAACCTCACCACATATCACCAAGGGGGAGAGGGGGTTAAAAAAAGCTACAAAAAACAAATGTGATTAATGGACGGCCCCCTAGAATGCGTAACACGAGAACTCTTCTCGACCCGTTTTTTCGTGTTTAATTCATTTATCTCTAATGTCTATAGACACTAAAGACAAATGGATGCGCTCAGAACTCAACATAATATGTCAAAAATAGACTTAATAGTAGTTTTTGCATAAACTGTGGTATTTTTGTCTACAAACATTAACATGACAACTTAAAGCTAATTGTTAGTGAAAAATAAACATAACACGTTCTTAGAATTAATTTTTGAAGCAGTAAAATTAAAATCTGCGAAAATTATGAAATATTGTTGAGGGTTTATTCTGTGGAATATACCCGATTGGAATGGATATGGAAACACGATTTGATAAAGTTGGCTCGATAGAATAAATTCACAAAGTTACACAAACATTTTTATGTCATTTTATCAACTTTTCTAGGTTTTATTCTTAAAATAAGTGATTTGATATTATGAGTTATTTACCAAAATGAAGTTCATAGATAACTTGAGGTATTATAACCGATCGTTTTTTTATATTACATCTATAAATTTTAAAAAATATAAACCGCGATTATTCGTGCCGCTTGGCTGTTATACCCGTCCCTTACCGTCGGTACCGTCGAGAGAGCGAGAGAGAAGCGCTCGAAATACCTCCCCTTAAATTGATTTTGTCGTCTCTCGTCCGCGACATATCTCTTGTTGCGCATGCTAGACCTACATAGGCCTTAATAGTAGTTTTTGCATAGACCTACATAGGCCTAGCATGCGCAACGCGAGATATGTCGCGGACGAGAGACGACAAATCATTTTAAGTTGTTATATTAAGGTTTGTAGACAAAAATACCACAGTTTATGCAAAAATTACTATTAAGTCTATTTTTGACATATTATGTAGAGTTCTGAGCGCAACCATGTGTCTAAGTGTCGATAGACATTAGAGATAAATGAATAAAACACGAGAAAACGGGTCGAGAAGAGTTTTCGTGTTGCGCATGCTAGGCCGGCAGCTCTCCTCATGTGCAGTTATCCATGTGGAAAGGTCTGTGCTCAGCAGTGGGACTAGTATATGCTGATGACGATGATCTATAGAGATTGGTAACTATCATTTATTACGTCTTCAAAGACACGACGACAAAAGACAGCCTGTGAAACAGGACGTGCCGCACTAGCTGTAATTAACTTAGTTATTTTTGGAGGTAGGTGTATAAGTGACAAAAGATTTATAATTTTAATAGGTTATACTGGCTCGTTTCCATACGGCTATAACATACCTACATACATACATATAATCAAGACTATTTTCCCCTAAAGGTTAGTCTGAGACTAGGCAATGAGGACCGCAAAAGCAGTCCTCAGCTACAGTTCACGTTACACCAAATCGTCGGGAATCATTTGAAAAAGCCTATCGCCGCTTTAAACTGTTGTTCATGTGTTAGTCTTTATTTCGTTAGTCGCCCTTTTACTACACCCAAAAGAAGAGACAGGCTATTAGTATTCTTTTAATGAGCCGTCACCACACAAGATAGGTCAAAATGAAGAAGTCTGTGTTAAATAAATGCTGAAATGAACTGATAGTCATACGATAACAGTTGTCATAACCTCAAAATACCTAAAAAGT
Source organism: Scoparia ambigualis (assembly GCA_963921215.1). NCBI lineage: Eukaryota > Metazoa > Arthropoda > Insecta > Lepidoptera > Crambidae > Scoparia > Scoparia ambigualis. Next base: position 6,584,108 of record OY992504.1, read on the forward strand.
CTTAAGCTAAAAATGAAGATAGCTTCAAACTCCCGCATGATATTGTAATGTACTTTTTCTTCATAATTCAGAGCATTGCTGCTATTGATTACTATTTAATTCATTAAAGCGCTGTATTACGCTAGCTAGCTAAAAAAACTAGCCTAACTCCCATAATAAAAAGGTCATTCTCCTTTATTGTATGGTTGTCGACATTAGATCTAAGTGAAACTGTTTTTAAAAATGTATAATGTTTTCTACACACATCATTCTTCATATTTACTACCAATAATGTGATGGCTATTAAAATATACATTTGCATTAGAAAAGTTGCTAAAGTTTCGTTCGTCATTAACGAGTTGATACAGAAATGTAATTTATTGTGTGTAGCGTGTTGAATTACAACTGTATTACGAAACCGAAAGTTGAGATGTCGACATATTTTATCGATGTCCAGTCACGCCACGATAACTTTAGTGAAATTTAGTACATTACTAAATCAAGATCAGTGTATAAACGTCTCGCTGTTGGACAAATGCCTTGCCTCATGGAAAACGGGAGATTAGGCACCCACTACACTGGTCCAATGCAGGTTGGTTTAACAACTACCATCGTACGAGACAACAATCGAAATCACGGCTTTACGTGCCCCCTCCCCCATTTTTCACAAATATTTGTTAGAAGTCGGCAACGCATCTGCGACTCCTCTGGTTTTGGGGGTGTCATTGGGCGGCGGTGATTGCTCTCCATCAGGTGACCCGCCTACTGCTGCGTGCAAAGCACGAACTCAAGATGCTTTTAACTTGGTCACTCATCCAGTGACCCATTGCCAAGATTAACTGGCAAGATCGTAAACCTAATACCGCGTCCGCACGTTTGGATGCCTCTACAACCTCTACAAGCGCTTGCAAACCTACGCAAACCAAGCCAAACGCTCTATCCACACGTTCCAAGCGTGTGGACGCGGCATAACGCCCTGGCCACGGCCGCTCGCTGCTCGCAAGACGCCGAGGATACTTTTGAAGGTCGGTGTCGGATACTGGATAACTGTGAATTTTATTTTCATACAACCAATAACCAGCAACCAGCAACCAGCAACCAGCAACAGGTGACCACTTTCCGATAGCGGCGAACAAACGCACTGCAACCGCGTTTTCTGAAGATGGTGTCCCGTGCTATCTACGTTTGAACAAAAAGTGTCTACGTTTTCGCAGTGCCTTAGCAGCTACGCCATTGAGCGCTATGTAACAACAAATTGTTATTTAGGCTGATTTCACAGTCACGCGTTTGACCTGCGCCGGCCACACGCGCGCGGTTACAATTACACTAGATAGTAGTTGCGTTTCATTTTAGAGGGAAAAAAAACCTTTTGAGTTTCTTGTCAGCTTCTTCTCAGTCGAAAGGCTCTCCCAAAATCCGAACTGGTGGTAGATTAGTAAGGTAGATAGATTGGTTAATTAGGTAGAGTAGATTAGTTAGTTAGATTAGTTGTTAAGTCTTAACTACAAGATAGTTAACTGTTTTTTTTTATAAGTATTGACGTCAATAAGTGCCTGTAAAGGTTTACATTGAATATATAGTTTGACTTTGACGTTGAAATGAAAAATAAACTGGATACGTATCCACGCACGTGCATGCGTGCATCGCGACTGCTCATGCTGCTCACGCTTTAGTTGAAATGCTGATAATCCAATATTTATTTATACACTGAACGGAAAATTGCTCGTTGACACGCACTATTCACAGCTCACATACTAATTGACTGATGAATGTAATGACTTCACAATCACTGCACAAGCAATGTATTTTTTATGTTACCTTGTGGCTTTAAAATATGTTCACAATGTTAGTATTAAATAAATTAATGGTCAATACTCTTTAATTAACATTACTTTAGTGTGTGATAGCCTCGCATACAGTTTAATAACCTTGATGTTCTAAACGTTAAAGCTGGCCACATAAACGGCTGAAATCCTTCCTACTACATAATATTATAAACGCGAAAGTTTGTAAGTATGGATGGATATTTGTTACTCTTTCACGTAAAAACTGCAGAATGGATTTGGATGAAATTCGGTATACAGATAGTTTATAACCTGGATTAGCACATAGGATACTTTTTATCCCGATACTCCCACGGGAACGGGAACCACGCGGGTCAAACCGCGAGCGGCCGCTAGTTAATAATGAATCTATCTGTGGTTTCTGCCTACTAGAGCTTACATAATTCAAATTGAAGTTATATCAAATTGCCACCAAACAAAAGATCCATTTATATATCTATCTATCTATATATATATATATATACAGAACAATTTACTGTTCGATAGTCTGCCTTATACTAAAAAACGGCATGAGTGGGCATGACCAATTTAAATGTTTTTGTCTTGTTTTGTTTCTAATAAGAGGGTGCCGCGCGGTCGCATAAACTGACTTAAGTCTCACAAGTCTCTGAACTTCAAAGCAAAATCAATCATATTGATATTTAAAATAAGAACAATTCTGCTTTGAAGTTTCAGACTAGGTCTGAAACTAATTTGATTAGAGCAATGTTTTTATTCTGCAAAATGTACAAACAATCACGCGCTTGGTTTAAAAATTAAAATTTACTTTTTTAAGATGGGGGTGACCTGCGGAATATCAATACAAATATTTTCATGTAAGAATTATTGTTCCATGCGTAAAATTAAGAAAGTTGTCGAAAAAAAATGTTTTTAGGAGTCATTACATTTTTGTATTGTTTGTTATTGTTTAAAGAATTCGTTTCAAATTTCAACAAGGCCACGACCTGTGCAATGATCAGGCTAACTTACGTAAGTTCATTTAATGTATTTTACAAATTCAGCACGTAGTACAAGTAACGATACACACGTATACCGAGGTAGTTTAAAAAGAAAAATGATAGAGAAAATAAAGAAAAAAAAAACTAAACTAAAAACTAAAAAGACGTGTAATAGATTATTATTATTATTATTAATTTAAAATTTAAGTAGTTGATAAAAACTATTGGCTTACCATATTTATTAATATTTGGACACAAACCGTGTCGCGTTACGCGTAGCGGTGAAAGAATACTACCCAACTAGCAAAGTAGTGGAATAAGCGATCAGTTACTCCACTAAAGATCGAATAAATGTTTAATAATGGCTACCGAGTGATCATATTGTGCTAAAGATGCGTTCGTGTGACTTTTTAGCAATTTTCCCTATTGTGCGCTATAATTATGACGTATAAACGTTTATTCTACGTCCTTATACCGCAACTATTCGACAATCGTGTAATCGTGTCTATTACTCGTTTATTCAACATGAGTTTGTTATAGTAGCGCTATAACAGCATTAAATTAGCTATTTCTCTGTGTAGGTCGCAACTATACAGCCACTACTAAACGTTCCGTTATCGGAGCCAATTTGCTGAATAGTTGCTACCTGTTTATTAAAAAGCGTCATGATTACTGATACAGCATTATAAATCGACTAAATAGCTTTTAGATAACAGCTACTGAACCAGAATTGTTTTCAATGCCACTATATCACATTTGTTCAGTACAAGATGCAATAACAGATTTTTAGTGACCTTTAGAGCTCTAATGTCAGGATATTTTTGTTAAAAAGTAGTGCTTACTATGTTCTGCTTTTTTGTTTTTTTTTTTAAATAAACACGGAATACACCATTCTTTAATTTATAGACGAATAGGAAACTGAAACCCTGAAAAACAAGAGTTTGTGTTTATGATATGATATAATATGATAGTGTACGAAAATTATAAGAATAAAGGTAGCTAAATTAGTTTACTTTAGATTTAATCATCATTATAAACCAAACGCAGGAATCTCGCGGCAAAATTTAGGCTCACAGGCTTTTGGTGCATTGAAGAAATACAACTAAATGCTTACTATTACTAGGTATCTGTCCACACCTTATTTCATAGATAAATACATATTTCCAAAACATCTCTCACAAATAAATTAAAATAGTTCTATTCCACTGCTGCGTCACATTTTGTATGAGAATTTTGAGTATTTAACACATAATACGGATGCAAATTTCACTGTTTATGTCTATTTATGTTAAATGTACCTATCCTATAGTAAATAAATCAGAAAAACAAAAACTAAATCATGTGAATATAAACTGTACAATAAAATGTAAGCAGCCGTTTTTAGCCGCTAGTTATCGCTAGAAATGACAACAAGCCAAATAAGCCGTTTTTAGCCGCCAGGCTAGAAATGTTAGTAACCAGCTTTACATCTATAGTTATATCTAACCATTCAAGTTTTGTTACCGACTTTGAATCAGGAACCCTAAAATAACTCCATTTATTAAATATGGTGGAACAGTGTCGCAGTTATTCAACACATGATCGAATTTATGCGCTATAACAGCAATCTATTCACCAAATTCGTGTAATTTATATATTATTTTAATATTTATTTATTAATGTAAAGTTTTTAGCAGAGCCCATAAATATATATGAACTATGGCATATCACTTTATCGGTTAATTAATTTCGTAAGATTTCTACACCTGTACACGTACAACCATACTACAAAATTGGTTGGTTGAGTACTTCCATTACTATTGGATAATAACAAGGAGGAGATTGGTATTTGTTCACTCAGATGCAGTTGCATTAAAGCAGAACTTTTTGGAACAACAGTATTTTATTCGCTTTTATCGCATCAAAATATCGATTTGTGCCGATGTGCATCGGCAACCTTTATAGCATTATTTTGTGGAATATTGGAAACCATGTAACTTTAACTTCATCAAATAGTGCAGTAGTTGCCGCCACAATGCTATTACTGCTCTAAAATGTGTTAGGTTTGCTGTTACATCTATTCCATAATTAGGCGATTTATTCCACAGTTACTCTGCTTCTATTGCACCAATTAGTGGAGTAAAATGCGCCTAAATCCCGTTGAATACACGTTGACTCCACATCTATCCAACTTATAACGACGCTCTTATAGAACTGTTTAGTAAAACAGGAACGTTGCCGTGACTGTTATAGCACACCGTTTTGCTAGTTGGGTACCACACTCTCTTCCCTTAGTTGGTCCTCATTGCCTAGTCTCTGACTAACCCTTCGGGGATAGTAGTCGTGATTATATGTATGGACAGAATAACGTCTGTCGGTAGTAGATTAATAATTATTTTCAGTCGAAAATAATTTATACCAACTCAATGTAGAGCTATTATAGGGGAAACTACAAAATCATATAGACAGTTTAAAAACACAATATTAAACATTTTTTGAGCTTTCAGCTACTTGTTTCTCTGTACAACAATCAATTCATCTTAGAAGCAATATTCTGCAACGGGTAAGCGCTTGGCCTTCATCTCACCTGATAGTAAATGACGATAAGGCCGAAGGTGGAAGCGCGCTTCACCCTGAATCCTCAACCACTAAGAACTGGCTATCTTATTTCAAACTGCCGGAACACAACAATGCTTTAAACATCGTTGTTATGGCGACAGACTTAGAAAGATGGTGGTAGCTAGCCAGGCAGTCTTAACAGCCCTACCACCAACCTGCCTACAAACCTACATATTATTATAATCATACCATAGTCCACGTTTCACCAAATAGCGACTGCACATGTGCTCAGCGTGACAGGTGGTGAGCACGGGCGATGGCGCCGCTCTATGCTTTTGGTTGTATGTGCGGTCTTTAGTCCGTTAGAGAAGAAAGAGAAGGGGTGGTAGTATTTTTTTTACCGCTACGCAACACGGTATTTTAGTAAATATTAGGCTGTAAAACTGTCTAAAATAAAACAAATTCGCCAAAAAGGAAATAAATTTAGCCAATGGTCTACTTGGTTTCCACTCCATATATTCGTAATGGTTGCCAATAGTACTAAGTAAAAGGGTCGCCGCTGTGGCATAATAAAAGTAACTATCTTTTTGGTTCAATAATACATATTTGGAGCTGGATGAGTGGCCGCGGATCGTGCACAGTGGCATGTTCTTGGAGAGGCCTATGTCTAGCAGTGGACGAGTATAGGCTGATGATGATGATGATGATGATGATTAATGCATATTTTCGAATATATTTTTTTACAAACATGTTGGTACGTAAGTGTATTCCTGATACCCCTTTCTTTATAAATTCTTGTATCTGTTATCATACATTTATTCAATGTTAGAGTTATATATTATTGCCATTAAATTATTATAATTGCTACATAAAACAAATTGTTATGGTAGGTAACAACAAAACAACAACTCATGTATCTCTGATAGGAAAGTTTCAGATTGCGTTGACAATAAGACTTAATCGTTTTTAAAATAGCTCCCCACTCCAAGTGTTTGTTTGTTGTCGATTTTTGGAAATATTTTTCTAGCGACTTAAGTAAACTATGACTTAAGCAGAGATTACTTGGGCCACAACAATTCATAGTTAAAACGTTCCCAGTATCAAGAAAAAGCACTTAAATCTACTGTGCACTCCGAAAGTAGGTACACGCACTGACAAAAGTGAAATAGTAAATACAAGCTGTATTTAGAAACAAACCACCACAAGTCACCATTTATTTGTTATGTGTCGTCAAGCATCGAGAGCTGAGCGCTTTAGACGTTGCCTTAGCACCGTTATATAGCTATAAACATTTTGCGCCGCGATAAATTCGCATAACAACACTAATGTGGCATCCCCGGGCGATTTGCACTAGGGCTGTCAGCGCCGCGGAAACACGAGTTTTATGTGACATGAGGCTATAGAATGTTTAATGTGAGTTATACGCGGCCCGAATGTGAATGCACAACGAACGCGCAAAGCGTATATAGCCAGAGGCTTCATTCATTTTTAGATCTTGTCAATGGACCCTACGTGATAGTACCTCGCACCGACTTTTCACATAAATATCTTTGTATTTTTTTCGACTGCTAAATAGTCAGTCTAAACATATTTAATTTATCACCGCCTACGACTATTGCATTGACTCTTATACCTTATGTCTGAACCGTAAAAATAACTTGTTTATTGGCAACCCATAACAAACAATCTCTGAAAGCGCACATAATTTAGATTTGTGCAAGACTATTTTTTAAGATTCTATCCTGCTAGTTGTAATTTATTTATTTATTTAGACACAATAACAGTTCACAAACCATGACAGATACTTAAAATTAAACTTATACTTTAAACACACGTTAGCTTGGAACCTATTAAAATTGTGCACAACATTCACATAAAATATATATATACCTAAAGTTAATTAATTTTGATGAGCATACAGTAAAGTTATAAAATATACAAAAATTTGGAAAAACATTACTTAAATGAAATATTCACAAAAAAAAAAAAAAAAAAAAAAAAAAAAAAAAAAAAAAAAAAAAAAAAAAAAAGCCTTACTTAACTTAAACCTTAACCTGATTGGATGACTTTATAGAGGCTATAAATGATTTTAGAGTTTGATGGAAAATATCCACTTCCTTACTAATCTTATTGTAGTTCCTAAACATAGTGAACAGTGGATCATTATGCGATACATTGTATGTCGTCAAAGGCACATAAAAGAGTTTCTGAGTACGGTATTTTTCAATCATGAGCTCGACTTCATTCAGCAATTCAGTAGCATCCCATATCGAATTTACCAGCTTATATAGTATGACAAATCCTTGTAAAGACCGTCTACTCTCTAAGGTGTCAATTTGAAAATATCTTAACCTATCTTCATATGACGAAAGTTTTCGCCTTAAACCCATTTTGGAGCTTAGATGTCTCAAAAAGCGCTTCTGTACAGACTCAATCCTGTTCTTATGTTGATCATAGTATGGAGCCCAAACCGACGAGCAATACTCCAACACACTGCGAACCAGTGCATTGTATAACAAGACTATACTGTTTGGATCTCTAAACGGGCGCACAGATCTTAATAAAAAACCCATTGTTTTATTGCATTTAGACACAATACAATCGTAATGCCGTCTAAACGATAGCTTGGAATCAATCCATACCCCCAGATCTTTTACTACAGTCTCTCTCGTTAATTCTACATTATTAATACTATAAGGATAATTTACAGGATTTCTTTTTCTGGAGAATGTTAGTAGATGACACTTGCTAACATTAAGCGACATGTTGTTTTTTTGACACCAATCTAAGAGTACTTCAATATCTCTTTGCATTGATAAACAATCTGTAGCCTCAGTTATTTTCATAAAAATTTTTATGTCATCAGCATATGCAAGACACTCAGTGCTGATCAACTCCAATAGATCGTTTATGTAAACAATAAACAACAATGGACCTAGATTTGAGCCTTGTGGAACACCAGACAATGGTTTAAAGGTAATTGAATTATATCCATGTACCGTTACCGTGTAATAAACTAACTATACTCGTAATTTGTTATAATTAAATACGAGAATAAAAAATCAATTTAAGTTCAGACTATCTTGACAATAATGACTGATGTAACATGCACTAAGTGCTTACCATTCGAAAATTAAAACCTGAAATGGTTGGTTTGGAAAAAATAAACAAATGAATTCGAATTGAAATCTGTAATGGTTGGTTTGGAAAAAATAAACAAAAGAAATTCGAACAATCTCCATGCCGATTTTAAAATAAAGCCGTTGGACACTGTATTATTGTCGGTAGGTACGCTATTATTACGTTGTCACTTAACTCGGCCGGCCACAGCCGCAGACGGCCGACGTGCAATATTTTGAATATTCCAACAATATTGCATTCCCGATCGACTGTTGCGGTAACCGCACATTGTTCGGCCGAAATCGACTCCACTACCTATTGCAACGTAGTTGTGGCTGCTGCTAAGTGGAATCTTGAGGATGAATACAACATTCCCTTTTTTTCAAAATATATTTGTGTATTGATACCACACAGTTTTATTGATAAAAATTGATGACAAAAATAGTGACGACTACGATAGATAAAAAAGAAGCTCCCAAACATACTGATGATGATGATGATGATGATGATCCGACCGATTTTGGTCATGGCGACGACTTCGACTCCCAGTCGTTACGACCCTGGTGCGCCCAAATAGAAATATTTACTACACACTGCGTAAAAACATAGCGAGCACCAAACAAAGAAATTGAACGTCATCATCATCAGCTTAGCAACGTCCCACAGCTGGGTTCAGGTCTTCCCACATAACCAAAATCATATGGAGACATCTAGTCTCAATACCCACCATTCTGTAAAATGGAGGATGGTGGGTTTTAACGACATTGCCACCGGTGGAGCTGTATCGGTTTTAATTTGGTCATCTTTCCCGTGTACCCGCATTATGGAAGTTGCTTAACTTCCAACATTGGTACACAAACGCGCAAACCGCTACGCCATGGATCTCTTTCTATCTGGTTGGTTCATAAGATTTCATAACTACAAATCTAAGTCTAACTAGCTAAGACATTTCAAAAACGTTAGTATCAAAATCACATAACAAAAGAACATAACTCTTGTATAAATTACTGAAACTCGAGTTATTAATTAAAAACCACTCCAGTGGTTAACAACTCTATACACAGTCCTTTATGCTTTTTCCTTATATCTAAAAGGTGGTAACAACCTATATCTATCACATAAATTCAATGAAATCATGTAATTTATAAATAGTATATATACAGGCTACACAGGGATGGGACCAACATGAATGCGGGATCCATTACTCTTCGTGGGGATAATAAAAATAAGGGCTAAGGCTTAGCCCGGGAAAAAACGTTTACTGGGACCTTCGGAATTGACCCTATTTTTCAAGGCGAATGAACCCTTGGTGGTGAATTTTATCAGTAAATTAGATATCTCTCTCGCGAGGGCTTCGTAAATCACATTTTTTTACCCTTGATTTTATTTCAGATTGATGGGCGGGTGCAGCTTGGGTTTACTTGGGGTTTAAATTAGTGAAGTAATTTTAAAATAATTTATATTAAGTTTACAGTAAATAAGTTGTATCAAAAATATATATTTGAAGCCGGGAGAGTAAGAACAAGCTGTCTTATAATAAGAAAGACATAAGAACACTTGCCCCAAGCTTTCGAGAATTATTCTTTTTAAGAGGGTTTACGCCATTCGGTTTCCCATACAAACTTCCAAGTCGAAATTTTTAAAAACCAATAAGCCAATTTTAATGAAACTTTGCACGCTGAAGTAAAACACAGGGATCTAAATAGTTTGTTGAAAACATTTTTATAAAACGTTTATTTAACTGAGTTATTGCGATTTTAAACTTTCTATAGTGGACTTTAAATCGCAATAACTCAGCTAAATAAATGTTTTTTAAAAATGTTTTCAACAAACTATTTAGATCCCTGTATTACACATTAGCATGCAAAGTTTCATTAAAATTGGCTTATTGGTTTTTAAATATTTCGAGTTGGAAGTTTGTATGGGAAATTGAAATGCGTAAACCCTCTTAGCCAACTTCAAAAAAATTAAAAATAAAAAACCTTTTTAAAAAACAAGCTTTTATTTAAATGCGCTAAAAAGAAAAAAAAGAAAAGCTTGTAAAAAGGAGGAGGTTCTCAATTCGTCCAAATAAAATTAAATGTTTTATGTATGTTCCCCGATTACATAAATACGCTTGGATCGATTTGGAATATTTATTTGGTCTGCTAGGGTATATCTCCCAGGTGGTCCCATAGTCATCAGGTCAGGATCTGATGATGGGTTACTGGAGAAATCGAGGGAACTCTTCATTTATTACAGGCACCTATAGTGATTTAGATATTATTTGCAATAACCTAGGCACTTGTCCTCGGGAAGCACCATTTGGTGAAGTGGAACTGATGATAAAGACCACAGACGGCCACCGGAACTACTCAATACTAAATATTTTTGGTGTTTACTATACGATTGCAAACTTTACTGTGGTTGCTAAGCAATTTATGATCGCCATAATGCAGCACGGTGAAGTGGAGCTAATGGTAAACCACCAAGAGAACTCTTCAAGATTTAACGTCCCTGCATCGGAGAAAACAATATTTTGTACAAAATGATAAGCAGTGGACATTAGGATGTTGTAAATTGAAAAAAATACTAACAAAGCGAATAAAAGTGACAAATAAATAATATTATACTATTACTTACTACTACTACAGTAAAAAAATAAAAATAAAAAACCGACCTCAAAAAAGAGATAAACTAAAAAAACAAAATAATTGTGTTGTCTTGAATAACTCAATTTAATCCCTACAGTTAAAATTATAGGTACTTACATACTTTTACAGACGGTGCCAAGCCAAATTAAATAAATAAGAAAATATTCCAAAAATAATATGTACCGTTCGTTAGTGTGGTCTTCTAATTTAAAGGACAATTTCCAATACATCTTTAAATCTACCTGTAAGTGTAATCTACGTGTTTTCCATAATGCTAAGCATACCGTCTAATTATATTGTAAGTAGGCAAAAGCAGGTAATATTTTAAGGCTTGGCGCCAACTTTAAAAGCATGTGAGTATAACTTTAACTGTAGGGTTACTGTGTATTCAAGACAACACAATTATTTTGTACTTTTTAGTTTTTCTTTTTTTGAGGTCGGTATTTTTAATGTCAAAGCCAAATGGTACGTTCGTGGAAGTGTCTTCATATTATATTTATAATTAAATATAAGTGTTGATGTGAATCTACGTGTGAAAACCCCGTATCCCACAGCATTTCTCATAAAGTTCTTACATACATACTCGTACAATGTTTGTAAATTTTTGTAACAAGTTTTATAATTATTACAAACTTTCTCCTGGCAGTTACAAACACAACAAAAAGAATTAGCCAATTAGCCGTTTTGAAGAGATGCGCGAACGTACATCGTCGTTAAATAAGACTTTTAACTATCGCGTTGCATTGCATTAAAACTGTTTTAACGGGACTAAACACGATTAATTTTGTAAGTAAGTAGATATGTACTTACTTACAAAATTAATCGTGTTTAGTCCCGTTAAAACAGTTTTAATACATCGTCGTCATTGTGCCAATTGTTTTTTTTTAATATTAAAAGATGAATGTTGTAATTATATAAATAAGTAGACTTTGATATAAGTAGATATTGTTAAACTTATACAAAACATTAATCGTATCATTTCTGTAAAAACTTATTTCCATAGTTACTAACAAAAATACCCGACCGCCAACCTAAATTTATGTTAATTTTAATAACAGATCCGAATCCATACTTATCCAACTGAAAGCATAGCGTTCATTTCCTAAATTTGTCTTTGCGAATTAAACTCGGCAGAAAGTCTTTACACAAATTTTGAAAGTCATCTGGAATTCCAGTTACAACTAATAAATCGAAGCGAGACGGGTGGCTCGCTCGGGTTGCTTAAGGCGCTGACAGCAGCCAAATGCGCTCCATTTACACGTTTTATAGTATAAAAAGTGTACAACATACAAAGATAGGAAGAATAATGTCAATATGAACTATATTTACAAAAGTACCCCTTAAAAATAGCTAAGTACACGACTTTAGAACCAAGTCAAAATGTTGTTGTTTTATTTTTTATCCTTTTGACATTTGAAAGACATTTGAAATAAAAAACATTTTTTCATTGAGTTGTCAGTAGCTGTTCTGAGCGTCGCAAGCGGAGCCAATAATCTTATGTATGAACTCAACTATTAGCAGGACATTGTACTAAACTTCTGCGGCCGACTGTACGTCGCGTCGATGTAATTAAGTATAGGTACATACTAATTCGTCATACTATTAACCAAATATGTTTGTTGCATTGTTTTTATAAAACGACTGCATAACATATTTAAAAAACAACACTTTTCATTGCGTTATAGAGCGTAGTGAGCGGAGCCAAAAATCGTAAGTACAAGATTATCATAGACAATAATTATTGTCAGTGCCTTAAACACTCCGATGTTACAGCGGCGAGTTTTCGCTGAACCAGCGATTGAATCCAAATTAAGAGAGACCGCTTTATGGCTGCCGATGAGATGAGGCCACGGATTCGTTTACGATTTTTTAGATTCTTAGTATTATGTTAGTTCTACAGCTCTAAGAAAATTGCGACTTGGGTTGTTAATATTGGTCCTTTTGATTTAGCTGAGCTTGGCGAAATTTTAATTGTTATGTCGTCAAAGTTACGTGTTACATTTTAGAGTTATATTTCTTTATTTTTACTATATAGGTAAATAGTTATAAAGTACTTGATACTTGTAAGTCATAAAGGTCAAATATCAATTTTTTAAGGGTTTCTTATCGTTCAAGGTCTGTTGTAGGTTCAGGGGAGCCTAGACTTTTTTCACAAATAAGAATACTTAGGCAATTAAAAAAAAAACTTATTATAAAAAGGGTGCATGTGGTCTACTGAATAAAGCGTTCACTACTACATTTTCAAAAACTTAAAATGGACCTGTCAATCAACCCAATCGATTTCTATCCGCAGAGCCGAAGTAACTTTCACATAACTTTTCGAGCGGGGTGTAACTGCCCTGTGCAGCGTTCTATTTCACAATTTATTGCTTATTATTGATATATTCCCAAGAATAGTCAATTTAAAAGTTGGGACAGTATTCTGAGGAATGTATTTTTGTATAATTTACTGCCTCTGCCTACTCCTTCGGGACAAAGGCGTCGTAAAATAAGAAATGGTAGGTATGTGTATAATTTAAGCACGACAGTTTAAAAAACTTTTAAAAATTAACAAAGTTAATTTACTTACCTACAAAGTGTGTAAAATCTTACAGCGAGCTTCGTATTATACACGCATAGACACATACCTGAAAAAAAAAGAAATATAATATTAGAAACGCTTCTCGTTAACTTCCCTAAACGCGCCCCGGTTGAAGGGAAGAGAATATTTCTAGAGAAGAGACCGCCCCAGCGGGCACTTTTGCAGCAAAAATTAATGCTGCATGATTATTCCTAGGTAGGTATTAATGTGATAAATATATAATATAATGCATATCCCGCCCTCTCCTTTCCTCTCCCGGACTACACGTGCTGGTTTTAGGAACCACCATCATACTGTACAGACTATCAGTTCACACAACTGGGCGCAATGTATTGTTTTTTTTATATTTTTTTTTTGTTTTATAATTTTTTTATTTGTGAGCTTGTTGTGTGATGTCAATAAATGTTTTTTCAATTTCAAATTACCAAACAATTTGGCAAGTCGTGCCACTGTAAGACCATTCGGCTTTGGAATTCTTTGCCGGCGCATGTGTTTCCCAGCTCCTACAGCCCCGGGTATGAAACGGCATTTATGCAGGCCGTCATGAATGGGTGCGCTGTTACCGTGCTTATTCCGCGGTGGGGAGCGCTCTCATTATTTTGGACTGCATCGGCTGCTTACCATCAGGCAGGATGCAGTCACAATGACGAGTCATAATAGAAAAAAAAATAGGTTATCATTTATCCCGGAAAAATATCACACCACAAAATAAGTTGTGCTTTTTCTAATTATAAACTAACAACCATTTTTTCATAAATAATGAATAAGTCACAGATCAATCATCGCCGGCATTAAACTGTAACGGAAACGAAAACACTATTGAATTTATGTAGGTAATAATGATAAATTTGTGGTTTAAAACCACTACTTATTATATAGATAGTCCGTAATTTATCATCCCAAACGCAAATAACTTAGTCCATACGACGTCATTGTAATTAAAATACGAGACGCGATGACAAATGAGACTTTAGCGGGTGAATTAACAAAAACAATTGAACGGACCAATTAGATGAGGTATGCGAGACAAATGTAAAGCTGGTACAAAAACAGTAATTTTATTTAGTCAGTCCCGGGGCTGGCGCGGTGACAAGGGACGAGACGAGGGGGATAATTAAAAACCGCTCGACGACGACACTGATCGATCGGGCGTTACAAGGACATAGAGATTTGTATGCGGTGCAATTGATGGCGATGGAGGGCCGTCTCAACTCGGATGCGACGACATCAGTGATAGTGATGACTAATATGTTACGCAAAAGAGTCGTGTTTGAAATGAAACACTAATCAGATCTAGTCGAGTTTATTTTGCATATTATTCTGTACTAAAATTTAGGTATCTTTGTTGGGTCTGGGGTTCAGTATATGAGAAATCTAACTGTATGTGGCGGCTAATTAAAAGAATATTACCAACTCATCTCATTGCCTAGTCTCTGACTAACCCTTAGGGGGTAATAGTCGTGAGTCTCGTTAGTGTATGTATGTTTGTTTGTATTAGAAATAAACGTAATTGAATCCGTCTGAAGTGTGTAATTAAAAACCACTCGACAACAACTCTGATGAATGGGGGTTAGAAAGAATGGGGGTTAGAAAAAGAACACAGAGGTTTGGATGCTATTGAAGACCGACGAAGTGTACCGAAGTGTACCGACGCGCGACGAATTACTTACCTTGCTTTTTGTAGTATGAATGCGCTTGAGATATTAAAATTTGCCCTCTCATTAAGTGAAACTAATCAAACTAGCTTATTTGAATGATAACAACTATAACGCGCCAGCCGCTGCGTTTACTCATCAAAATTCTGCATACTTTAAAATGCGAAGTGGAAAAACCTCAATACTTAATTAGATTACATTAATTATCAATGCTGGCAGTGTTCCTTGTTGTTTTGAATTACAAATTGTTTAAACCACTCCGAAGTCAACGGTGGGTCTACCAGTACCGTACTTCTTGAGGCAGCGCTTCTTAGTTCCAACAAAGCTGACATGACTCGATTGCTAATATAGAACGAATTATTATTATACTTAATTAATGGATTCGGCGCGTTTAACATTAAGCCAATTTCAAGTGGTATATATATTTATCTTTATTATTGAAATTTTGCATTCACAATGCTATATAGATAACGGATAAAATGTTTACTAGAAAAAAATCAACCAGTCTCAGGAAGCTCGAGTGGGATTCGAACCCACGACCTTTAGATTGCCGGTTCACTGCTCTAACTGCTGAGCTACCGAGACCCCAGAAGACTAGCTGAATTCTTCCTAGTAGTTTGATTACGCTGCAAGCCAGCGGTATTACGTCACTGTGAAGTCTACTCTCACATTCGAAAGAAATACTGTTGCAAGTATTTAACAATCGATAAAGACGTAATGGCTTATAAATATCTTTATTATTGAAATTTTGCATTCACAATGCTATATAGATAACGGATAAAATGTTTACTTGAAAAAAAAATCCAAAGGTCGTGGGTTCGAATCCCACTCGAGCTTCCTGAGACTGGTTGATTTTTTTCTAGTAAACATTTTATCCGTATATATATTTTTAAAGTACATTTAGTATTGTACGGTAGATTGAAATAAAATGGAGTCTCATAACACGTGTTGTTGCTAAAAGAACACGGGAAAACTCCATATAGAACGAAACAAGTGTCAACTATTCTTATTCGTCAGGATTGGTCGTCTGAGGTAAACGTCGTCTCTACTAGTACTTCTTGAGCCTAAACAACAGCTGACCTGACCTGAATGTTAGACAGAGACCAGGACATGACTACCGGAAAAGCAGTCGACTGCTACAGTCCACCTTTCAACAAATGACAACTTTATATGTGTTTAGCGTGACAGGTGGTGAGCCCATCGTCGTTCAATGCTGCTGGATGTATGTGCAGTCTTTAGACTGTTAGTCGCCTTTTACGACACCCACGGGAAGGAATGGGTCGGTAGTATTATATTAATGAACCGCCACCATAGCCTAGGATATTGATTTAGCCCTTTCCGTTTCAACCGGACTCAGATTGCTTTGTAACTACTGTTAACTTAAGAATTTAACTCCACATGGACTCTTTTAAAGGCTTTATACTACGTGCAAGTGCGCCAGTTCTCACGGCTCGGAACTTGACAATCGTTAAAGCCTTGACATTCACAGGCTTCACGGCTAGGGTTGTCAGATGTCCGGCTTTTTACAGTCGGATTCAGAACTGAACACTATAGTACCATGTCACACTAACTCGTTTGCAAAACACTCTTGCAACCATTATGTATAAACGCAGTAGTTGGTATGACATAGCTCAAAACAACATTTTAAACTTTCATGGTCACTACAATTATTTTTATGAAAAACAGGGTTTTTTGCCAGATCACAGAGTAACAGTCATTCCGTGATCATGGTACATGCAACTGCGCCGAAATATCGGGGACACAAAAACAACAACCCAGACATGGTAAAAATCCCGTTTTTTCATAAAAATAATAGTTCAAAACAGTTAAGCTACTTATAAATATATTTTGACTATTGACTATTGACTATAAGGCCGACCGTGCAAGAGCGGCTTGTCCGTCTTTTTTTAGGCTTTTGGGCAATCCACGTAATTCGCGATATCACAAGTGCAGGGTAAGTAAACAAAAAAAAAGTTTGTTATTTTTAATATTCAGTTCAGTTTCAGGGCAAAATGTGCAAATATTACCAATTTTTTATATTTTTGTGCCAGGCAACCCTGTTCACATGTGACTCCTTTATACATTAAATATTCTAGAAGTTTACTGTTACTACTCCCCTGTCACCATAGTGTGACTAGGTATTCCACTATTGCAACAGAATACGTAAGTGGGGTTTCTCCCGTTCTTTTAGCAACAACGCGTCCATTTTAATTCAATCTACCGTACAAAACCAAATATACTTTAAAAATATATCACTTGAAATTGGTTTAATGCTAAACACGAAGCCATTAATTAAGTTATAATAATAAATACGTAAGTGTTATTGCGTAGGTGCGGTCTAGAGTACAATATACCCTCACGCATTACGGTTTCCCATACAAACTTCCAAGTCGAAATTTATAAAAACCAATGAGCCAATTTTAATGAAACTTTGCATGCTTAAATAAAATACAGGGATCTAAATAGTTTGTTGAAAACACTTTTAAAAAACGTTTATTTAACTGAGGTATTGCGATTTTAAACGTTCTATGGTGGACTTTAAATCGCAATAGCTCAGCTAAATAAACGTTTTTTTCAACAAACTATTTAGATTCTTGTATTTTACTTTAGCATGCAAAGTTTCATCAAAATTGACTTATTTTTATTATTAAATTTCGACTTGGAAGTTTGTATGGGAAACCGAAATGCGTAAACCCTCTTAACATCTGTAAGGATTGAAGGTAAAAATAGATTTGGTTTATTTTTCATATAATGTAAGGTCGGCCTCAAAAGTAGCCTAGCATTTTAGCATTATTTATACCAACTACTGCGTTCATAAATAATGGTTGCACGAGCGCGATCGGTTGGAGCGAGTTGGTGTGATATGATATCATGGTAACTACTAAGGTGTCAAGCTATAATAATGTGGTGGACTGTACTCAAATAGGGCACATATCATTTTGTGTGTCGGGGCCAGGCTACAGACGTAGGTATATATGCACTACCATTACGTCACATAGACTTCGTAAGTGACAGCAGAAGAAATAGCGCACAGCTGGGAACGACAGAGAATCCCTTGTCTACGGCTGGCGATGGGTTGCGTTATTCCATTAAAAAGTTAAAGAAGTCTCACAAACCATAACCAAACCGTCTTTTGCATTAACAATATTTATTTATTGACGTGGTCCGTGGTCGATTGGTTAGCCGGGTCTGGCGTCGCGCCATCTCTAAGGTCCCGGGTTCAATTGCCGGTCGGGTCAATTTAGAGAAAACAGTTTTTTCTAAATTGATTTCGGGTTTCGGTATTTTTCTCCGTTTATGCATATATATCCGTTATCTAGTTTAACCATATAACGAGTTTCAGAAGAAGCTTATCTTGGGCTAGATAATAAATTTATTTAGTCGTGTGTGTAGCAGCTCAATATAAGAATACTAACCCCTATCTTTCCTTAGATGTCGTAAAAGACGACTAACGGACTTAGGACTGCGCATACAACCTACAGCATAAACCGGCCATGGACTTACCACCTATCACGCTGAGCACATGTGCAAATGTAATTTGGTGTCATCATCAGCCTATAAACGTCCCACTGCTGGGCACAGGCGTTCCACGTGGACAATAGCACGTGGAGATTTTAGGCTATAACCCACCACGCTGGCCCAATGCGGGTTGGTGGGTTTTAACGACTGCCATCTTACGACAGCAACCGGGACCAACTGCTTAACGTGCCTTTCAAAGCACGGAGGAGCTCGAGATGTTTTAAATTTGGTCACCCATCCAGCGACCCGGCATTGCGAAAGTGACTCAAGCAAGATCGCAAGCCGAACGCGCTAGCCGCTGCGAGCTCAGCTCGAGCTCTAATAAAGATATTTATCGAGCTCCTCTAATTTGGCGTAACGTGGACTATTTGGCAGTAGACTGCTCCTGCGGTCCTCATTGCCTAGTCTCTGACTAGCCCTTATGGGATAATGGTCGTGATTATATGTATGTATGTACAGTCACGAGCAATATGTAAACAATTGTAACTCTTAATAAACAATGGAATAAGAGTCAAAGTGTATGACATATTGGTGCTCGTGTGTGTATGTATGAATGAATGTATGTATGTAGATATTATTTATTTGTCTAGTTTTCCGCAAGCAACTTTATCCGCTTTATTCTTTCTATAATGATGGGCTAGCGAACCACAAAGTACCTAATACCATTTTATAATATGTAGTTAGTAAGTAAAAAAATAATATTCGGACAATTCAAAAGTACTTCAGAAAATAGGATAAAATGTAGGTATACCGAAAAAAAAATTCTTTCTTTTCATCATCATTCTTGCAATAGTATTTCTTTCGACTGTGAGGGTAGACTTCACAGTGACGTAATACCGCTGGCTTGCAGCGTAAATCACTACTACTAGAAAAAATTCAACTAGTCTTCTAGGGTCTCGGTAGCTTGGCGGTTAGAGCAGTGGATCGGCAATCCAAAGGTCACAGGTTCGAGTTCCATTCGAGCTTTCATGAGACTGGTTGTTTTTTTTAGTAAACATATATCCTATATCTATATAGCATTGTGAATGCAAAAATTTCAATAATTAATATACCTACTTCAGAAAATATAGTTTATTTGAATACAGACTTTGACTTTAAATATTAGCTAAGGTGTAAAAACGACGGCTATTTATCATCATCATTAGCCTATACCTAACTAAATGTTCCACTGCTGGGCTGGGCACAGGTGTTGCCGATGGCTCACAATACATGGGGAGACTGAGCTATGCCTATAACCCACCACGCCACATTGGCCCAATACGGTTTGGGTTATTACCCACCTCGCCACGCTGGCCCAATGCGGTTTGAGCTTATTACCCACCACGCCACGCTGGCCCAATGCGGTTTGAGCTAACCCACCACGCCACGCTGGCTTAATGCGGTTTGAGCTATAACCCACCTCGTCACGCTGGTCCAATGCGGTTTGAGCTATAACCCACCTTGCCACGCTGGTCCAATGCGGTTTGAGCTATAACCCACCACGCCACGTTGGCCCAATACGGTTTGGGTTATTACCCACCACGCCACGCTGGCCCAATGCGGTTTGAGGTATAACCCACCTCGCCACGCTGGTCCAATGCGGTTTGAGCTATAACCCACCTCGCCACGCTGGTTCAATGCGGTTTGAGCTATAACCCATCACGCCACGCTGGCCCAATGCGGTTTGAGCTATAACCCTTCACGCCACGCTGGCCCAATGCGGTTTGAGCTATAACCCACCACGCCACGCTGGCCCAATGCGGTTTGAGCTATAACCCACCACGCCACGCTGGCCCAATGCTGTTTGGTATGTGTGACGTTTGTTGGTGCTATGCCAATTTATCAACTTATCAAAATGCATTAACAAAATAGTTATTTTTTCTGTCTATCTAATCAGCCGGTTACGACCACTGATGGGTAAAGGCCTCTTCTCTTTTCCGCCACTCCGTCTCCATGCGATCCTGCGCTAGCCGTATCCACCACTCTCCCACGACCCTCACAATATCGTCCGACCAACGAGCAGAGTAGGTGGTCTGCCCCGAGGCCGTCGCATATCTCTTGGCCACCATTCGGTGACTGCCTTGGTCCATCAGTGATCTTCCTGCCGTGCCAAGTGTCCCGCCCAGTTATTACGACTTTGACGTAACACTCCGGTTATTTTTTACTATTTTTATCATTTGGTGTTATTATACGTAAGTTTGTTGTAGTATATTGTAGTAACAATTTGTCAACAATTTGTTGTTATACAAGTGTAGTGAACTCTGGTATAATTAATAGATTAACTAAAGCTAATCAATTTATCAGCTAATAATTTATTACTTAAAAGCTAAAATAAAAGAGTTATTCGCCGAGACAAAAATAACAATTTCAATTGTTACCGTTAAAATCTTCACTTTATGTCAAGTGGATTTCGTCTGTCTGGTCAACCACCAAAGCAATAATGTCCGTAACACTATTGACATAGATACCATTTATCAGTGCACGGTAATTGTTCATAGGTCGTTACTGTACGCGACTGCCGCTTGGCTGCGAATCACTCATTTAGAATACATGACCCGTCACAGGACAATTACCCTCGAATGATGATTAAACCACTCCAATAGCACTTTGTCTCTACTAGTAGCATGTGGCATAAGCGATTTAGCAGTTAGTGTTAGGTAGATGAAAGACGTTTACAATTACCATATTATGTTAAGCTAGTCGACATAAAGTAATAGGTATGAAGTAATAAATTATGTGTTTCTCCCGTGTTCTTTTAGCAACAACACGTGTTTGTAGTTGCACTTCATTTTAATTCAATCCACCGTACAATACTAAACGTACTTTAAAAATATATACCACTGGAGATTGGTTTAATGCTAAACGCGAAGCCATTAATTAAGCTATAAAAACAAAAGTGTACCTAACGGAAAAACAGTGGCTAGCAATTTATAATTTAGAAAAGGGGTTGAATAAAAATCCAGGGATTCATAATACAAAAT
This sequence comes from Scoparia ambigualis, assembly GCA_963921215.1. Lineage (NCBI taxonomy): Eukaryota > Metazoa > Arthropoda > Insecta > Lepidoptera > Crambidae > Scoparia > Scoparia ambigualis. The sequence continues at coordinate 6,605,875 of OY992504.1, forward strand.
TCAATAAAGGCTACAATAATTGAGCTCATATTAGCAGTTCGTGAGTCTACGGAACGTGAGATGTGGTACTGAGAAGTACCGGTAAGACATGCATCGGTTCTTTAGTCTACGGGGCGGGACGAACGAGCTGAGCTGCCACACAAATTATCGTTTTCGTCATCGTGATCCAATGGCGTATAAAAATTGTACAAAGTACTTTGTTTAGCTGGTAAACATATTATCTAATCTTTGTCTTTATTCTGATAGGCACAGTTGCTGCTTCGCATGTCGCGCTACCTAACTTCAAGTGGGTTGCTGCTGTGGCATGCGTTGAAAACGGCACAAATACACGAACCACTAACTATTTATTTGTCCCGTTTGCAGTGCAAAATGGGTCCATGGGGAGGCAAGCTTGTTAAGGAGCCAAGTGCTCCGGTGACAAGGCTGGAAATTCAAAGAGGTTAACGTTGCTTGTATTCCTGTAGTTCCCATGAGCCCACGCTATGGGCTCCACAGTTAAATGGAATCTTTAAGTAGTTTTATATTTTGCTTATAGTTATACTTAACTTGTAAATGATATAAAGATGCAAAAAAAATTAAAAGAGGTTTAATGCGACTACTTAGTATCCTACGCACAATAGTAGTAATAATATAAATAAACTTTCCTAACTTACACCAATTATCTAGCCCAAGAGAAGCTTCGTTATGGAACTCGTTAAATGGTTACTAGACAACGGATAAACACACTTAAAATACTTAAATACATACTTATTATACATAGAAAACACCCAGAACGAGACAATTTAGAAAAACAATAGTTTCTAAATTGACCCGACCGGGGATCGAACCCGGGACCTCAGAGATGGCGACACCATGAAAACCGGTGTACAAACCACTTGACCAAGGAGGTCGTCTAACTATCTAAATGTTATAAAGATACAAAAAATTAAAAGAGGTTTAATGCGACTACTTAGTATCCTACGCACAAGCCGGAAATCTTTATTAAATCTATGTAAATAAAAATAAATTGTCACGAATGTATGTTCGAGCACTCCAGAACGGCTGCATTTTTTTTGTTCGTTTTGTAAGTGTCAGGACAAAGTATGTGTGAAAGAAAATTTTGGAAAAACCACTAGCGGGATGTGTTTTCACGCAGACGAAGTCGCGGGCTAGCCCCTAGTGACTAAATAAACAAGTTTTTATAACCAACTTTTCGAACGATTTGCACCAGCCGCGGTCAGGGCTTACAGTCAGCTAGTTAAACCCTGTTTATAAATTAAAGTTGTTGTTAACCCTGTTAATAATTAAAGTACTTCAGAATCACTCTATTGTTTGTTTTTAAAATTACTTTAGTTTAATAAATATTCCTTTAATAAGTAGCTAACGTTACAACACCATAATCACAAGCTGGAGTGTTTAACAACAGAGTTTGGACCATTAGCGAAAACTGGCGCGCCTATTCACAAAGGGAGCGCCCACTCTGTACTAATGAAAATCAGTATTTACGTCACACAGCGCCCATTACCTATCCATTGCTGCTTCATCACGGGATAGCCACATTAGTTTAATAGGAAACAGGAGTTGGACGACGACGCTTAAAGACAAATGTAAGCTTGTTCAAAGAACTTAGTGCGTGACTCATGCCATTTGAATTTTGAACTAGCTTTTATATTCGAGTGTGAATAGTATTAAAACTTACTGAAAACCCACTAACAGGCAATTACATCACCGTTCAATGTTTTACAAGCATTACCATATTTGTTTTACATGGTATATGAATAGATAAACTCGTAGGTAGGTAGGTATTCGCTGAATTAATCACAAAAATAAAGGGCGGCGGTGTATGTGTAATGAATGGATTTCAAACATTTTATTTGAACTTACATTTTCCTCATTAAACAAAAAATATTGAGTGTGATTCTCAGTAATGAATTTATTTTCGTTTTATTGAAGTTATAACAACACTGAAAAGTTTACTTTGACACCAAACTCTTGTATTTATTACAGAAATGAAATCAAAAAAAATCAAAATCAATATATCTTTATTCAGTAAGCTTAAATTAAGCAATTTTGAATCGTCTAAATTTATTTTTTTATGGATATATGGATAGGCATAGGAACCCACCCACCCACTCCACCCATTCAGGAAGTCTTTTAGCTGTGGAGAAGAACGGGCACAAGAATCTCCACAGCTTTAAAATAATATGGAAGTAACGACATTTACAAAACAACATGTCGTTACCAAATTATACAATCAGTTATAAAGATAATGGATTAAGAAAAAAACAATGTAAATATATTATTATAACCAGGCTGTTTTGTCTCAGCACTCAGTTTTGTCTCATGAAACAGCACCTATCAGTTTCAAACTAAAAAACTGCAGGACTCGCAGTAACATAAATTAAATATTTGGTTTTTGGCCTCGTAAAGACGGTTGACACAACTATCTGGTAATAAAAATATATAAAAAAATCTCTATACGCCTTTCTAACAAAATTAAAACAGCATCGGACTTAAACCAGGTTTGAGATGAGTCCATGTTTTAGAATAACATAGTTTGTTTTTTAATATTTGCTGACTCCTCTCTCGCGAGCTCTTGCACCTCGGATTCAGATATTACTTAATGAGTGCTAAGCTAGCCAGTCCCTCAATTTCTGAGGATTCCAAGTGAAGTGCGCGTCACCTTATCGTCACACTCAGGTGATATGAAAGTGAAACGCTTCCTCAAAGGTATAACGTAAAATTTTAAAAAAAGCTAACTCATCGTATATGTGCATGTATACTTTTCTATTAACAAAGATTATATAGTTCAATAGCGAAAAACATCAATAGTAGAAATTAGTTCGTAATATTTGATTATTTGCGTCAAAAAATGCTCAAATAAACACAAAGTTAACGAAACGTTGAAAAATATTTTCGTTCAGTTCTCTAGGGAAGGATGTAAATTCTAAGATTTTGATAAGACACCGTTGCTATAAAAACATAAAGTCAAAAGCGTTAAAAATTTCGTCGGTCTAACCAATACCTCCGTGACGGAGCGGGCAACGCAGTCGCCCGGATGGCGAAGAACTTTTTTAGAAAGAAGGTAGAAATTTTTTCAACGTTTCGTTAAGTTTGAGTAAAAATAAGTATATGTATCTAAATTGTAATGGTTCAATTGTTTCTATAACCTTAATACATTTTACATACATAGGCCCGACAGCATTCCATTTGCTTTTTTTAATGAAGGAAGGATGCAAACGAGCTGGCGGGTCACTTGATGGAGAGTAATCACCGCCGCCCATGGACACCCGCAAAACCAGAGGAATCGCAGGCGCGTTGCCGTCCATTAAGAAAGGAATAGGAATTGTGAGAGGGGGGGGGGGGCGCTCCGGAACCTTCTCTGGCCGGACGAAACACAACAGCACCAAGTGCCATTATTTCGCGCCGGATATTCATGAGAAGGTAGTATTACCCCGGGCGAGCCGGCCCAATGCGTGCTGCAACGCAGCGTGGCTCTACCACTCAGTCAGTGTCACTCATTTTAGCACCACCCAGGGGTCACGTGTATGGTCTCAAGGGTAAACCTACGGACGCGAGTAACTTTAACCCCCAAACCACCGTAGTACGGTTGCTACGGGCTCGCACAATTCTTTGGCTCCATTATCTCTCTAATAATAATCTTCATACATGACCACTTCAGGGTACGTTTTCGTAATAAAAACAATAGTTTATTTATAATTAAGTAGTTATAACAACTATTTAGTTAGTGCATTTTTTTGCGAAGATGCAGGCTCGCGTCTACGCTGTAGCACGGCGACTGTAACGAGTAACGTTATGAATAGTGCTACGAATCTCGTAGTCATTATGTAGCTTGTCACCACAGAAATATATATTTCTGCGCTTGTTACCGATTGATTTATATTGTAAACAACTTCTATTCTATAGCTTGTTTCAATACAGTTAAAATACATTTTAATACAGTAAAAGCTCGTAACAGTAGCGGAGTGTAGCGTGATTAAGTAAGTTTGACGGATAATAGCGGTCGTTAGGATAAGGTAAAGAGGTGAATCCAATGTATTTTTATGCACTAATGAAACAATGAAAACACATGTCAGTGATATGTGAGCTGAAGGAGCTCGCTCGTACACTGTATTATAATAATTACACATACTTATAAAAGTAGCTAGTTACGAGTTCACAAAATATAACAAGTTAAATCTACATAAGGCTGTAATAATGCCACTTGTCTACGTAGGTCGGTTTGCGCTGTCAATGTCGTGCCGTCGAACAAGTAAAATAAATTGACACTTAAGAGGGTTTACGCCATTCGGTTTCCCATACAAACTTCCAAGTCAAAATTTTTAAAAACCAATGAGCCAATTTTTATCAAACTTTGCATGCTAAAGCAACATACAGAGATCTAAATCATCATCATCATCATCAGACTAAAACGTCCCACTGCTGGGCACAGGCCTCCCACGTGAACAATAGCACGTGGGGATATTGGGCCATAACCCACCATGCTGGCCCAATGCGGGTTGGTGGGTTTTAACGACTGCCATCTTACGACAACAACCGGGACCAACGGCTTAACGTGCCTTCCGAAGCACGGAGGAGCTGAAGACGTTTTTAATTGGTCACCCATTAGGCGACCCAGCAATGCGAAAGTTGCTTAGCGGGCAAGATCGCAAGCCGAAAGCGCTAACCGCTGCGCCATCGAGCTCCTCATAGTTCTAGTTCGAGATCTAAATAGCTTGTTGAAAACATTTTTAATAGTCCACTATAGAAAGTTTAAAATCCTATTAACTCAGTTATTTAAACGTTTTTTTTAAATATTTTCAACAAACTATTTAGATCTCTGTATGCTACCTTAGCATGCAAAGTTTCATTGAAATTGGCTTAATGGTTTTTAAAATTTTTGACTTGGAAGTTAGTATGGGTAACCAAAATGCGTAAACCCTCATCATAAAAGTGTTTTCAAACAAGAAATAAAAGACAGTGGCAACTAGGAATTCGCAATGATTTCATATTTCATAAAGTCGGCGGGGGGTGGCGGGGAGCGTTTTGAGCACTGAGATGTTATAACTAGAGACGACACCGAGAAGGAATTTTTTGCTAAGGGTGTTACAAGACCAACCGATCGATCGTCGATCGACGGCATCGATCAACGTCGATCGAAGTTGATCGACTAGTATGGTGGCTTTAATTAATAGACTAATACCGTTCGACTAACCAATCGATTGATTTCATCGGTCGACGCTGATCGATAGGTCTGGTAGCTTTAATTGATCGACAGATACCGTTCGACTAACCAATTGATCGACGGTCGGTTGACGTTAATCGTTAACTCCGGCTATATTCCATCAGTTTCTTTCGAAATGTATATTCAGAAGAGGTCGCGTTGTTCTTGGCCACGCCTACGATGTTGCTCGTACTATGTGAAACGGCCGGCGCGTCTTATCAAACAGCTCGATCGACCTCGACTAATCCATTCTACCGATCGATGGTTGGTTGTCAATCGACCATCGATCGATTGATCTGATAGAAACTATCGATCGACGTCGACTAATACATTTTATCATCGATCGATATCGTCGATCGACGATCGATCAATAGATGTAGTAGAAACTATCGATCGACGTCGATTAATCCATTCTACCATCGATCGATGATCGACGATCGATCGATTGGTCTGGTAACACCCTAACTGAGTTGCGGCACATGGACTGCAAACGCACCGCAATCGTTCGGAAGCAGCTTAAGTGACTGAGGCGACTGCGCAAAAAAATGCTTTGCGGTATCATCTGAAGTAATAATAACTCAATGTTTTAAGAATTAATTATGCGTTCTGTCTGTGAGTGTTGCGCATTTTCTTTGTGGTTCGCTTTGAGCCTGCTTCAATTGTTCGGATTCTTAAGCGCTCTGTATAGATTTCACAGCCTTTTGATGTAAATGACACAATCGCATTGTTACTTTTTTCTTTTAGTTTTTTCTTGTTTCTCTTGTGTGTTAATAAAACGTTACGTACGTACGTTATATAATTAAGCTTCGTTATAAGGCTTTGGCTTTTATAAGCTGTTGCTCCTAAAAATAACCAAATAAATAAACCTTTCGTTTTAACTTCTTGCTGTGAACTATTTATTTATACGCACTTTCAATTTAATTACAAACACTCCATAATTGAAATCATAAAGTAAGTAAATCAATACTTATTCAATAAATCTCACATAGTATGTTCATTCCTAATGTTATACATATTACGATAACTGAATCTGATTCGTATTTATTACATCAGCCGCCTTTACATTTGCTGTTTAAGTCAGCACACTGTTTTACTCCCATTCAAAAGCATTAGACGATCGATATCAATCTCCTTACTTGACTTATTATTAGAATAATCGCTAGTATCAACTTGTTCAACGCGACTTATTCCACAAGAGGCATGTCTGTCTTCAGAACTCAATTTTATTGTGTGGGTGCTTCGATAAACTATTTATCGAAGAGTGGGTGCCATAATGAAAGAGTACGCATACGCACATCTAATGGTCGCATAGCATCGTATAGCATCGTAAAAGGATACAGGTATTGACTTATATGTCTTCGAGAATAAGTACACGAACTGTCATATACGGGGGTTTAAGAGCGCTTTCACATAAAGGCGTTTTAGTCGCGCGACTGCAGCGTTTCTAAGTAGCGCTGCAGTAGCGCGACTGGGTATCCATACAAATTTAAGTAACGCGGCTGCAGCGCGACTGCAGCGCTTCGAGCTTGTGGTGGTGGAAACGCCCCGTAAACGCGTGCGATCAGTCGGCGTTAGATCAGTGTTGCGAGCGCATGAGGCAAGTTGCAAATTACCTACGTCATAATCTTAAGCATGTTTGATACCGAAACATTTATAGACGAAATTCAATCTCGGCCTGCCTTGTGGGATTCAAGATGCGATGATTTCAGTAACAAAATCAAGAAAAAGAATGTCTGGCAGGAAGTTTGCGAAATATTCACACCTGGTTTTGGAAACAAAACCGCTCTTAGTCACCCGCGTCCGTAGGTTTACCCTCAAATTTAAATTAAATTAGTTTACGCTCACACCAATTATCTAGACCAAGATAAGTATTCTTTTAAAACTCGTTAATATGGTAAGATAACGGGTTAATATAGGTACATAAACATAGATATAAATTTAGAATAAAAACAATATTTCTCTAAATTGACCCGACCGGGAATCAAACCCGGGACCTCAGAGATGGCGCGACGCCAGACCCTTGAGTACAAGTGACTCCTGGGTGGTGCTAAATGAGTGACACTGTCCGAGAGGTAGAGCCACACTGCGTTGCAGCACGTATAGGGCCGGCCCTCTCAAGGAAAATTGGCGTGACATAATGGCTCTCGTTGCTGTCGTGTTTCGTCCGGTGAGACGCATCTGCGACTTTCCTGGTTTTGCGTGGACGGCGGTGATGACTTCCCATCAGGTAAACCGCCAGCTCGTTTGTCTCATTTCACAATTTTTTTTAAATCAAACAATTGTATCAACTTTTGATGCTGACTGTAGTAGACTGACTGATCACACCATCTATCTGAAGATGGTTTGTCAAAATCATAAGAGATTATACAACAACAAATATTCGTTTATCTATAGTAATAGGCCGTCATCGTCATCAGCCTTCGCTAGTCCACTGCAGGATATGCTTTTCATTGGACTATAAACTAGGGAACCACAACATAAAAAGTATTCAATTTAACATATGCCAGTTGTTGTACAATTAATAATGTAATTTCAGTTACTATTAAACTTTCTCTGTTATTTATTCGTTGGAACCGTAACACAATATTTTCCATTACAAAAATTAAGTAGGTTATTTAATTTTCTCCCTCGAATTCTCTCAGAACAACGATTTAATAACTTCATACGAAATGCTGTTATGTATTGCTGTGAAATTTACTTAATTCCTTTAACCATGCAATGCAATACACCTTAACTGAGCGTGGTAAAAAATTCGATTTCATAGTTTAGAAAAAGAGAACATAAAATACAGCCTCAATATCAAATAAAATACAAAAAATAGTCAAATAGTCTGTAATAGCATAGACAAATAGATAATAATCGTCCTTCGTACATAATAGATTTGACATTTTTTAATCTAACGTCTTAACATTAACAACTAATTAAAAGTGAGCTGTCTTGTGCTACCACAGAACAGGAGAAAGAGGTTGGTGATAAAATATTGTTAATTTATTTATTAGAAACACATCCCTCTCTTCTGTTCTATGCGTTCCTTATAAATAAATTAACTAATAATCGTATATCGTTAGACGGTTTCCCTTTAACAGTTATTAACTTTATTAGATCTCTGATCTCTGATCAAAACCAGAAAGCTGGAGCTAAACCATATCACATAACATACCATACACATACTAATAGTCTAAGAGCCCGTGAACCGTGAAAACGTGAAATACGTGAAAGTATAAAAAAATAGATTGATGACATAACAGATTATAATAGGTTCATTATTATAGTGTATAAACGTGCTTGTCTGATAGGGGTTGGAACTATCAAAAATGTCTGGCTAGTGAGGAAACATCATCTAATTATTACCCAAGTATTATATAAAAAAATAATCGTATACTATAACGTAAGTAAAATTATTATAATTTCATAAACATTAAGGGTGTCTGGCAAGGGGTTACCACGATGTTAAGTGTCTGGCAATGAATGACGTGATTTTTAATAATATTCTGAAGGTTATACCAAAAAATCACACTTTATTATTTGATGAATTATATCGGTATTTTACACACCTTTAGTACCGTCTACATGCCAAAGCCACGGTAACCTAATTTTCATAATAGTCCATCGTTCTTACCTGTGTTGGGAGCACGCGCTGACAAACTTTCAGCTTTTATAAAATAACGAAAGTCTGGGGTTCACGGGCTCTTGCTCTATAAGCTACACCACCGTCTACCGTCCAGCAATGCAAACATAACCTGTGCAGGCAGCATAAACTAACAGAAGACAAGACGCAGCAATCGGCGTCAGTCGTCAGTCGATTTGATTAGGTGTGTGTCCACTGGCAATTTCAATAAATCGATTTGGCTGCAGATCGAGTCACGTACATCTGTCAGGGGCTGGGCGTTTGATGCCTGTAATCGGAATAATGTATGTGGGATGGGCCCGCAGTCACATGACGCGATGGATATCAATATTGGTGTTTGGAATGATTTTAGGCTGAGCAGGATGACTTACAATTATATTTATTACCTTTCAATTACAGTTATTATATAAATAAGTATTTTATATTATAGTAATATTAGTTAATGTTTTATATTGTAGCGTTTTTTATTAATGCTTAAATATTCTTATTTTAAACACTGAAAAAAGACGACAACCAGAGGTTCCCGCCTGAGGTTGTCGTCTTTTTTCAGTGTTTAAAATAAGTAATATTAGTTTTTTTGTGAAGCAGCTGATATGATTTTAATTTAACTTTTGAAGCATATGTATTACACATGTCATGTATGTTCTTCATCATAATCATCATCCTTTTAGTTTAACATATTATAAGCGACTAGCGGACCGCTCGCGACTTCGTCCGCGTGGACCCTTTAACCGTGACGAATTTTTGAAAATATTATACAGTCTATGTCACTCGGAGTAAGTGTAGCTTCCCAACGGAGCCTATTCAATGCAAACAAACAAGCAATCAAATCTTTCCTCTTTATAATATTACAGATAAAGAAATATTTTAAACGAATGCCTTCTTTTTTATTTATAAAACCAGTAAGTAAGGAATACTTAGCGGCCTACATTTGGTCGTTTTTGTAGTAGAGCATGAACACGAGTGTTTCAAACGAATGACCGAGTTCTAAGTTTGGCACGTGGCGCGACACAGTGACCAACTGTATCGATCACACATACTTCAACGTAGGAATCGTGGCGACCGCGTGTCAAATCGTGTTAATAAACAGCAATGTAAATAAACTAAATAACCTATACAGCGTGTTAGTTAAAAAGAGGGACATAAGGGAGGACATTAGGTATCCGATACCCAAGCAGAAAAATTTAAAAAAATCTTAATTTTTTGCATAATTATCCTATTGACTTATGTTAGCGTACCTTTACACTAAGCGCGGGAAAATATCAAATATGATCAAGTATGAATGAAAAACGGGTCACACCAAACACGACAGCTACCTATTCAATAACATACGCGTAAATAAGTCGAAAGCGCTAGGGTGCCCAAACATTACGGGAAATTTCATGAAATTTTAACATCGATTTTCTGAATTATTTTATATGATTCGTAAATTTTTTTGTTTGTTTATGTTTACCCAGGCATAAACTATTAAATATGTACCTGGCTTTAACTAACATGCTGTATATTGTCCTAATGTTGTATTTTTTTTTAAATTAACTTATAATGTCCCACTGCTGGGCAAAGGTCTCCCCCACTTTCTTCCAGCTTTCTCTCTCCATAGCCAGCTCTAACCAATTTCCGTCGAAGGCATCGAGGTCGTCGGCTCTTGGCTCTTTGACAAACCTTGAGTCGGGACTTTTGTGATTTGGTTAGCGACCAGGTTTTTGCACCGTAGGTAAGGCTGATTTCAAAGTCACGCGTTTGACCAGCGCCGACCACACGCGCGCGCTGCACTATAGTAGTTGCGCGTTTGAACTGCGTGATGACTATGAAACGCAACTACAATCTAGTGGAATTGTAAGCGCGCGCGTGTGGCCGGCGCTGGTCAAACGCGTGACTGTGAAATCAGCCTAAGGATGGGCAAGATATACATGTCAACGAGTCTGCGCTTCAGAGAGATTGGAAGGTCTCCCTTCATTAGCGTCTTCATGGACCAGTAACTTTTCCAGGCGTTGTCAATTTGGCGATCGATCTCTTTATCCTGCCTGTTGTCGAAAGAAACTACACACATCAAAAGTGTCTAGGGATCAAGCATTTTTATGCGGATTTCTTGAGATTGAGATGTGGCTTTGTAATAAATTTGTGATTTTATAAATTTATATGGATCCTTTTTGGTGCATTTCATAATTTGAAACAGGAACTTTCAAACAATTTCTAGTAAAAGATGAAAATCAGCTGTCAATATTTTCCCTATAAAAACATACAACGCATTGAAGACATTATTAGTGCTACTGTTTCCCTACTACTGATTAAAACCAACGTTATTATGGAGCGGCGACGTCATTTAACCAGGGAAGAAATGCTCAGAGCCGTGGGAATGATAGAAGCTGGTTCCCGCCAACGTACTGTGGCTTTAGCTCTGAATACAAGTCAGAGTGTTATCAGTCGACTTTGGACACGTTACCGAAGCACTGAAACCGTGGCTGAGCGCCATGGAGGACGGTATCGCTGCACCACACGGAGACAAGACCGATACATTCAAATCACAACTCGAAGAGCTCCAACAATAACCGCCATGATGTTAGCCGTGAGGCTTCATCACTCTTCAGGGAACTTAATTAGCGACCAAACAGTCAGAAACCGCTTGCATGAAGTGAACCTTCATTCCCGAAGACCGCTAAGGGTACCACCTATAGCAATGCACAATCGTAGGATTCGATATCAATGGGCTCTTGAACACAGAAATTGGGCAGAAGAACAATGGCGTTTCGTGTGCTTTTCTGATGAGTCTCGATTTGGTATGAGACCGGATACAAGACGTATACGACACTGGAGAACCCCTGGACGCCAACAGCGATTAAAACCCTGCCAGGAAGTCCATCCTTATAGTGGTGGAACCATCATGGTATGGGCGGGTATTTGGATCGGCGGAAGAACTGAGTTGATTTGGATCAGAGGCAACCTCAACGCTCAAATTTATGCTAAGACGATTGTATCAGACGTCATCGTTCCTCTACAAGTGCAAATCGGTCCCTTATTTCAGTTAATGCATGATAATGCACGACCGCACACCGCAAGAGTTGTAAGACAGACTCTCGCCGCAGCTAACATCAATGCAGACTTAAACCCGATTGAGCATGCATGGGATATGCTACAGAGAAGAGCTCTGCCGAATATGGAGGGTATCCAGTCGCAAGAAGACCTTTTTTTGTTGTTGCAACGAACATGGGCGGCCATTCCACAGCGTGATTTGGATGAACTCATTTTGAGTATGCCAAACCGATGTTCTTGTGTTGTTAGTGTTCGCGGTAGAAACACGGATTATTAATTGTTTAAGTTACCCAATAAAATTTTAAAGAAAACTGTTATTTCAGTCTTTTTTTCGAACTTTAATGTTAGTGGTTCAAATGTCAAAAATTCCTTTATTAGGAAAATGGCAAATTTCTTTATTAATGCAAAGGTGACTTGGTTTATCGTTACTGTAGACAAACGAAAACACTTTATTTGATGAATCCTTAAAGAAAATTTTAATTAATATCAATCAGGAGAAAAGTTATTGCAAAAATATATGTTGATCCCTAGACACTTTTGATGTGTGTAGTTGGCCCAAATAAACGTACTCGTCGACATAGTGTATTATTTGCCTATATAATTAGTATATTATTAATTCTTAATTGAATTCAAGTCATCGCTACACCTGATGGGTGATTATAACCTACGATGATTTTAAAGCATCATTCGCGATTTTGATCCGGCCTGCAGCCGCGCCGCCGCCCGGGACGAGCGCGCCGTCTTTTAGCGTCATTTTTTGTTTGACAATAAAATACATAGTAATTAACAAAGACATCGTAGTTAAAACAAACAACCATTTTAACAATATTTGTAGTTCTCGTTTTTATTTTTTGTCGCAATTGTTTAATGTACGTGATATTTATGTAAACTCGTACATAACATCACTAGCAACCGTAGATAAAATTGTCGTTAGTAATTATAGCAAAAGGAACAGCGCAATACAGCCGGCCACAGGACAAAACCCAAAAATGTAAATCGAGAGCCATTCAGAGACATGCAACTAAGAAAAACAGAGGAAATGCGCGCCTCACTAGGGCTGCCACCGATGTGGGGCGACTGTGATGCTCAATTCAACTAGATTGGTGTCATTTACAAAACAATGGTTTAGTAAACTAGATTTCATTCAATAAAAAAATACATACACATACATAAATCACTCACAATCACATAAATAACGACTATTATCCCCTAAAGTGTTAAGAGACTAGGCAATGAGAATGGCTAAATCAGTCCTCTGTCCGGATTCCACGTTTCACCATATAACAACTGTACACGTGCGCAGCGTGATAGGTGGTGAGGGAGCCCATCACCGCTCTATGCTGTTGGGTGGCAGTCTTTAGTCCGTTAGTCGCCTCTTACGACAACGACGATCTAGTGAAAAAAAGGATGGGTAGTACCTATTTTAGTAATGAGCCGCCACTACCCAGGTTTTATATTTTATTTATATACACGGCTGCGAAAAATGTATAATCTACACAAACACAAAAGCACCTTCTGACAATCCAGGTCACGCGCAATGCCAATAAATTAGGCTATCCTGACTGTAGGTGACCTGTGTAAACTTATTCAACACTTTAAACTTATTTTGAAAGCCAAAATGAGATTTAATATGCAGCTCTTTTTCACTTTTACTATACCAAAAGAGTCTTTCATATCTGCACGGGAACTTGACTTAATAACTTATACTACAACACCCTTTAAAAGTTACTCGTGCATGGAATATAAATAGATATGGTAAAAATACACCATTATCACATCGATAACGAACGGAATGCCTGAACCGTGTAAGTCTTTTCTACAAAATCCATACTGCTATGCATCCTGCATATCGTTTTTCTACATTGTCGTTTCTCTGATTGTAACAGCTTTGGTATAGGGTCTCATAAATTGAACTGAGGTCTTAACGATAACCACTAGGTTATCTGGGTGATTATCAACTAAAAATTACAAAAATTGTTCAATGGGAAACATTATTTTCTGGCAATAAGTAATTTTACAATATTTTGAATTCTATTATTTTCTAAGGTTTACGCAAGCACTACACATTGAATCCATAAAAAGTATAAATAAACGCGAGTTAGATCCGTAAAAAGTGTTTCATTTCAATTGTTTTTAAATATTAGTATTTAGCACTTTTTTAAGCGCGCTTTTGTTAGAATTTTTGAATATCGCTACTCTCAAAAATATTAGAAATCAAACTGTCAACCCTATCCGCACATTTGGCAGACAGCCCGCTGCCATAACCAATGCTTCCAATATTTCTGGATCTTATTTAAATGGAATAAGGTACATTTTCCCGCTTAACGCTATCCAAGCTAAATTGCCTTGCTGTTTCTTCGAGTCTAGTTTTTCCGCCATTTGCAGCCAGTCCTTATCAGCGAGATACCATTTGGGATGTGATTTTGTTACTCTCTATGCATATGAAGACAGCCAAAGATATTCGACGAACGTTTAGAATGTGATATTTTATGTACGCACTCTAGCTGGCACTCTAAGCTGACTAGCTTTTTAGTAATTTGGCTATAGCTACAGTACGACGTCATACAAACCATAATTCAATTAGAATTCCATCCAGTGGAATTCATTATTCAAACTAATTTCTCGATCGTAAGGAAGGCAATTAGATTAGCATTCGGAAAGAGCAATCTTGAATTAATAAAAGCGATGAATGCTCGAGTTCTGTGCCTCGATAATCCCCGATATCCTACAGGAAAACCCAATTAAAGGCAAAACGAGTCGCCATTAATCGAAACGTCTGGATTATTCTTTATGACTCGATTAAACATATCAATTTCGTTTTACTCAGGTACTAAGAATTGAACTTTAACATGTTAACAATAAAAACTAATTGTTAATTATCACACACATTTGTAGTATTTAACTGTGGTCAATTATCTTAAAAACATAAAATATAGGCTCACCACCTTTCATGCTGAGCACATGTGCAGTAGTTACTTGGTGAAATGTGGACAGTGGCAGTGCACAGCTTTTGCGCTTCTCATTGCCTAGTCTCTGACTAAACTTTTGGGGATAATAAACGTGAATCTGACAAAGCGGGGTCACAGACATAACAAAGCCGAAGGCCAAACTTAAATGGGAGTGGGCTCATGGTGCAAGAGGCTCGTAGAGTGGAGACCTTGGGGAGAAAACGACCTCCAGGCAGACCTCAAATGCCTTGGTACGATGACCTGAAGAAAGTAGACGGCTTTAAGAGGAAACACAACGTGGAAGTGTCATGCAAAATTCTCATAAGAAACACAGAAAAACGACGTTTCGTAGTCCCCTGTTTCCTCCTTCAGAACTAGACCAATTTTTATTAATTTTTCAACATCGGTTAAAGAAAGAGATTTTCTATGTCTGTACGTTTGATTTTTTTTAAACCGGTTACTTAATTTTTCTGAAGACGCCTTAAAACGGAGTGTTTTCGCAAAAATTTTAAGGCTCCTGGTAGTTAAATAAATGAATTAATGCAAAAATAAATAATACAGACGTAGAAAATCTCTTTCTTTAACTGATGCTGAAAAAAACATAAAAATTGGTCCAGTTCTGAAGGAGGAAACAGGGGACTACGAAACGTCGTTTTTCTGTGTTTTGTATGAGAATTTTGCATGACACTTCTACGTAGAGAGCACAGGATAGGGACGTGTGGCGTAATTTGAAAGAGGCCTACATCTACGCGATAGAGAAAGGCTGAGAAGAAGAGTCGGGAATCTAAAAATAGGTGCATGTACTCGTATGTACAGTCACGAGCACTAATATGTATACACTATGACCTTATTCCATTGTATTAAGAGTTACAATTGTTTACAAACTTTTGCTCGTGACTGTACCTATTTTTAAATTTATACCTACCATTCTACATTGCGATGTAACTTTAGTAATTCTTTGTACCTACGTAACAAAGCTTTCTAAGTTGATAAAACCATCACAGGTGTTCATGGGCGGGCAGTTAGTATTACTATAAAAGTGATGTTAACTCATTGAAGATATTCCTGTTAACCAATCCAGATAGCTAACGCTAACAAGATAGCTCGTTCTCGTCAGTAGCCTAACGAGGCTGTGCGGATTAAGCTACGATTTGCTGCATTCAACTCGAGTATTGCATTTCACCGTTTAACTACTGAAGCTTTAAACATCTGCAAATCACTGTTAATTTCATACTTCTATACAATGATGTTACAATAACTTTTTATTCTAATGTCATTGCTTCTATATTAATATTTTACGAATGAATGACGCTTTATAATTTTTATAAGTTTAGTGTTTATATTAATATTTTCTTATAATATTAATTTGTAAGAGTTTTATTCCTACTGCCAACAATATTTTACAATATAATATTGTTAGGTAACGAAAAGGCTGGTTATTTAGCAAAGGAAGCAGCAATAGATGGTATTACCACTAACTGTTCACCATACCTTTTTAATTTGTAAAGACAGTGTCGCAAAATACAGCTGTAAATAAAATTGGAAAGAACATTTCGACGAGAGATCACTTACAAAAGGTATTTGGTACATAACTATCCAGCCAAATCTAAACAGAACCCCTTGGTTTGACGATGCCAACATGGTCAGGGAAAACGTTGTAATTGCACTCAGACTTCGCTCCGGGCACATTCTACTTAATTACTTTGCCTTCTTAATGAATAAAACAGATTCCCCAAATTGCAGTGAATGTGACGTTATACACCCTCATTTTTTAGTCGTTTTAATGAAGTTAAGGGTGAGTTCCACCCAAGAAACCTATGTAAAAAATGCCAAAAAAAATTCGACCTCCCATACAAAACTGTCCGATCAGCGGACGATAATAGTTTGGGAGATCGTTTTTTTTTTTTGTAATTGTTGCACATAGGTTTCTTGGGGAAAGTTGTTAAGTTTCATGGGTGGAACTTACCCTTAATTTCATTAAAACGACAAAAAAATTAGGGTGTATAATAATGGAATGTGTCAGGAACTTGTGTAAAAACTTAAAATTTACTTTTTAAAGAAGGGGGTGCCCTGCGGAATATCAATACAAATATTTTTATGTAAGAATTATTGTTTCATGCCTTAAATTAAGAAAGCTGTCGAAAAAATATGTTTTTCGGAGTCATTAGATTTATGTATGTACCTATAGTTTGTTATTGTCTAAAGAATTTGTTTCAAATTTCAACAAGGCCATGACTTTGTGCAATGATCAGGCTAACTTACATAAGTTCTTTTAATGTATTTAACTAATTGTAGACTCCAAGACAATAATTTCTTTTCAATCAAATCAAATTGGCACAAAACTTTTGTGAATACCGAATCAAATTACCGTCGACACCGTTAGGTACTTATTCTTATTTCAAATTACGAAGAAAATTTTGATTTTGTCATTGTCTTTTATATCGAATAATTCTACCCACTTCATGCAATAAAATAACTTTAGACAGTTAAAATGTTGTACAATATACTTCTGTTAACAGTTCTTTTGTCCTACTACCACTTCAGACTTTTTATTAGCAATTCAAAGTTAGTTTAACTTTGTCCGGTTACTAGCAGAGCTGTCAATACTTTTGCATTTACAATTAATTGTTTTTTTCATAAACATATGAATTTCTTTTGACAAGATTAGTTACATGCGCCTGTACTTGAATTAGACATAAGGTAAGCATTATTTCTATTATTTTTTTCTAATATATTATTGTGTCCGTTACTGTAAAACTTACTAGCTTAAAACTAATGCAAGAAAAGAAAGAGAAATGTTTAAACCGCGTTTAGCTATAGTCCACGTGTGGAAATAACAGGGCATAAGTTTGTAGTTCTTATAATAAACTGTGCTCACTTAGCGTTTAGATTCAACGAACTGAGTTGAACTTCGAATATAGGTTGCGTAGGATGCCTTTACCAAGTAGTTTTGCGTTAAACTCTATTCTAATAACAAAATGAAAAACACAGTGTCGAAAAAAAATCCACGAGCAGGATTCACCCTTCTGGCAATCCGGGCCAGGTGTTCTTTCCAGTTGAGCTACCGTGGAACTTATCCAGCCCGCCGAAATTAATCAACACCATCTTTATTTTTTACTTTGTCAAAGCAACGCAATCTAGGTACTATCGTGGACTCCGTCGCTTTACCAGTCTAAAGGCAAAATCCCTTGCACACGGCATCGTCTATTTGGTACGGGCACGCACCCGGGCGGGCGGTGCGATTCATGTGAAAATTTCTGCAAGCTGGTAAAGCGACGGTGACCCGGATAGTACGTCTAGTAACATGTCTAGAGTTGTTCAAAACGGCATTAAAACAATAGCACGCTACAGACTATAAACTATGAATTTCTAGCACGCTAAAAAATACGCTATATTTTTAGCGCGCTATGAATTAGGAAGCGTGTCCAGTGGGCGCTCGACAGACGCGATTAATCATGGAGCACGCTAGATCTTGTAGCTCATTACCTTACCTATCGTTCGTTGGACAGACTGCGTGCAATACAAAAATGTTATTTTTTAATGAGTCGCATTTAGTCTTATATGTATAAAGCAAACATATTTTTCTAGCTTTTCGGCAGCTCTTCTTACCTATTAGGTATTTATATAAACTAAACTACCTCACACACAGTCACATAACGAGGTCCGTATCCCATGCTTTTACCACAGTATAAATATGAGCTAAAGCAGTAAGGAAGCTACGTACAAACGCACGAAACGACGCACGCCCACAGACGCACGTCTTTACAGGGCCCCTAAGCGGACATCGCAGTGCTCTCAGTAGCGCGTATCGCGTCGAGACGAGATGTATTGCGTGCGCTGTGCGCGCGATTTTTAAAAATGCCGTGAGTGTATTGCGTAGTATACGGCTGCTTAAACTAGGCTTCTTCAAAACCGGAGCTTCGTTTTTTAAACTTCCTGCTGATGTTGAAAGGTAAGAATGATTTTTATTACTAAATAAAAAGCTTTTTCTTTTAAATAAATCGTTTGGTTGTTTAGGTGATATTCGCCGTACTTACTTAAGTATATTTTTTGAGCGCGCGTTATTTTAATGGTCAAAAATAATAAGAATTGATACTACGAAACTTCATCGTTAGTAAACTTTGCTATGAAAATCGATATCTGAGGATCTGTGTGGTTTCTGACAATGAATCCGTTATTAGAATGAGAAAAAGTAGCAGCCATATTGAACATTTTAGTTATTTAACCGATTGCTTTGAAAATCGATATCTGTGAATCTGTGTGGTTTCAACGACTCCGTAATTAGTATGAAACAAAATAGCCTCCATTTTGAACTTTTTAGTTATTTAACCGATTGCTTTAAAAATCGATTTCAGGGGATCAGTGTGGTTTCCGACAATGAATCCGATAATAGAATGAGGAAAGCCGCCATCTTTAACTTATTAGTTTTTAATTTTTTTTAAATTAAAAGTGACAACCCTTTGCTAGTTATCTCAAAAAAGCGCTAACTAGCTGAGATACAGCGCTAACTAAACAAAAACTTTTTCAATTTTACAAAAATAAGAGGACAACCCTAACGCTCAATTGGCGCGTAGGTATATAAAACAAGAAAAAGGCCGAGCTTCCGTACTGCTTTAGCTTATATTTATACTGTGCTTTTACTTTATTAAATCTAAAATATTAACTAATCTAAATATTACATTACACGCGAGAAAAGTTTGCGCGCGAAACGTATAATGTGCTGCGAGAGAGAATAAATAGTAGTATGTAGTATGAGTAGATCGCGCGCGAAACGTACCTAACGTGCTGCGAGAACAAACGTAACGTGCGTCCGATGTCAAGACCACAGTATAAATATAAGCTAAAGCAGTACGGAAGCTCGGCCTTTTTCTTGTTTTATATACCTGAGATACCTTGAGATAACTAGCAAAGCGAGTTGTCACTTTTAATTAAAAAAAAATTAAAAACTAATAAGTTAAAGATGGCGGCTACTTTCCTCATTCTATTATCAGATTCAGAAACCACACAGATCCCCTGATATCGATTTTTAAAGCAATCGGTCGAATAATTAAAAGGTTCAAGATGGAGGCTATTTTGTCTCATACTAAGAACGGAGTCGTTGTCAGAAACCACACAGATCCTTGGATATCGATTTGCAAAGCAATCCGTTGAACAACTAATAAGTTAAAAATGGCGGCTACTTTCCTCATTCTATTATTTGTTTGTGTTAAGACTGTATACTCGCAGAGAAACCCAATATTTAGTTTTGCGAGATTTTTTGTAAAATCTTCTTGTCTTGTGTATGACTAAATAAATAAAAATAATAAGGCGTTCTGTAACTTTTATTGTCGACCGTACCAAGTACAATAAAGCTAGTATCTGTTCCAGATTCCTGAATAGCAGCTTAAGTTCACATTTTATAAATTAAAACAGTAATTAAATAGTGTTTGGGAGCCGCGTCACGTGCCGCCACATCCTCAGAGATATTATCGAGGGAAGCACGTGCGATGTGTTTCAAAGACTGCACTCGCTACCTATGCTTTGAACTGCCTCGTTCATTATATGATTCATATGTTGCAATCATATCAACCCACCTATCCGCTTTGGGCCGTCATCATCACAATGAGACGATCATCAAAATAAATCAATTAATAAATAGTAAAATATAAATAAAAAAATGAATTATACAATTTTGTACGTATGTTTATCAATATATTATATCTATATATTTTATGTTCTTTTATGTCAACTCCCTAAAACTCTGTCAGAATATCAGCGCTGCTTCGTCAGTCTGCCCAACTTTGAGGGGCGTGGCAGCATATTGCTGAGACAGGGTCCTTGTCACTAACCACCCGTTTTTTTTTCATTTTTCATATATTTTTTGTTATTTTCAATTTGTACTGTGTTATTTTGTTTATAATTTTATGTTTTAATGTGCTGTATGTATTGTGTGAATCCGTGTGTGAGCGTCAATAAAAAACAATCTTATTCTTATTCTTATTCTTAAATTAAATTTGCTTACGCTGCGCTCACACCAATTATCTAGACCAAGATAAGTATTCTTTTGAAACTCGTTAATATGGTAACATAACGGATAAATATATAACATAGAAAAAACACTTTAGAAAAACTGTTTTCCTAAATTGACCTGACCGGGAATTGAACCCGGGGCCTCAGAGATGGCGCGACGCCAGACCCGGCGTGCCAACCACTCGACCACGGAGGTCGTCAAATACAAAATATGTAAATGTTCTGTGGTTATGGCCTAGTTTTCCCAAGGCTGTTGTCCGGGAGGCTTGTGTCCGCAGTGGGACGTTTAGTTTTTTTTAATAATTTAATTTTTATGAAATTAATTAAAATTTGGTTAATGGTTAGTTACATTGTGAATTTGGGAGCGTGTATGGGATATCGAAATGTCCCGTCTTAAGTGGGAAGCCTTTAGTTTCCAGTAGCTCTGTGCAGTGACTTCACACCAGTGCACAATGGCTAGAACCGTTCTCTCGAGATATTATTGAATACCTTATCGGTGTGCTGCAGATCGTACTGAGAACCTCCAATCTGTTACTATTATTCCTCACTGTTGTATTTTGAACCTCCATTCTGTTGTATTTTGCAAAGGGTTCAAAGACAAAAACTCTTTATGTCGCTCGAAATATTGTACATAAGGTATAACGTTAACGTTACGAGAAAAAAAAACAATTATTTTAGCCTTCTGCACAAATTAAAATGTTAAATGGCTGTATTATTATGGACTAGCGCCCACCCACAGCGATGTATACGTTAACACTAGATAGGGCGTTCCGAACATGCACTATGTTGGACTTGTCTGCGGAGTCGACTCGGCACCTTGCTTTAGTGTGGCTTCAACATTCATACGCCTTAGGCGCGTGCGCAGCGGCGAAAACAATTCTTTATTTCTTATCAAAGTGTACACCTAGAAGTTTACTACAATTCAGTTGTTAAGTAAATGAAATTAATTGTTATTCAAGTAATTATTAGGTAGTTATATCGTAATAATAGAATAGAAAAACAAATGGTTTGTATGTGTACGTTCTTGTCTATCTCTTCTAGGTCAATGCCCACCCGCGCCTTAGTTCACGCTAACTTAGAAACACCGTCATAATTCAGCCATTTTGTACAGAATATCTACAAATCTTATGAAAAAAAAACATTGTCCTTTAACGATCTTTCTATCGGCGAAAACCGCGTGAAATACCATTGCGTGATTCACAAGGTGTCTGTGACTCCGACACAGGACAGCAGCGACTTTACGTAATATGTAAAATTATAATGACTTCAATACACCTTATTATTATACCTACGTTTAATTAACTCTTGTCTGTACGTCTGTCTATCTGTAGCATTAAAGCTTTCTCACGCGAATTAACTAAATTCCAGCGAATTGAGAAACTTCACTCATGTCATGTGATGACCGTACAAATAAAATAGATTGGCAGGGTATTTTAGAAACAAAGTATTGGAGGAATGAACCCTGACTCTTATGTTTATGCTATTTTGCGAGCACAAACATACTTTTATGTTACAATCTCATCACAATAAGAAGTGATATTAGAACGAGCTTTTAACTCTTAGTATCTCATCGAGAAACAAGCACATTGTTTCTTATTAATTGAGCCAGTATGGACGTTGTTTAATTATAATTTGGGGGTTAAAGTTACTCGCGTCCGTAGGTTTACCCTTGAGACCCTACACGTGACCCCTGAGTGGTGCTAAGTGAGTGACACTGACGCGTAGAGCAACGCTGCGTTGCAGCACGCATTGGGCCGGCTCGCCCGGGGTAATACCACCCTCTCACGAATATCCGGCGTGAAATAAGTGCACTTGGTGCTGTTGTGTTTCGTCACGCCAGTAAGAGTTCCGGAGAACCCTCCCCCCCCCCCCTCCCTCACAATTCCTACTTCTTCCTTAACCCTATTCCTTTCTTAAAGGTTGGCAACGCATCTGCGACTCCTCTGGTTTTGCGGGTATCCATGGGCGGCGGTGATTGCTCTCCTGCTCGTTCGCCT
This sequence comes from Scoparia ambigualis, assembly GCA_963921215.1. Lineage (NCBI taxonomy): Eukaryota > Metazoa > Arthropoda > Insecta > Lepidoptera > Crambidae > Scoparia > Scoparia ambigualis. The sequence goes on from OY992504.1 coordinate 6,628,690, forward strand.
CCTTGTCATATATAAAAAAAATAATGCAGATTAAGCAATCAACGCCTTTTTATCTAATAAGCACAACGTAATGAAAAGATGTCTGTTCTATTAATATCGAGTTAACGTTTTAATTAAGACTTTACCCAGCACAAAGGGTGGTATAACGGAGACGAACTTTTAAGAATTAATCAACCGGTCGTAGAACTCCTTAGTAAAATGTACAGTTCGTTCGGTGCAGTTGTGAGAAGTTTGTTATAACTAATTGTGCGGAGCATCGGATAAACATAGGCAATAACTTAAAATGCAGCGATGCGACGTAGCCGAACAGATAGAAATAGAAATTCGATCGAGTTCCTTTAGATCCCACTGCTGGGCACATACCTAAACATGCCCAACAGCATGTGGACATTAGGCCATAACCTCTACGCGCTGGATCTTAAGGAGAGTTAGGCGGTCAGCGAAAATTCCGGGCCCTAGCGGGTGTTGCGCGGTGCGGGGTGCGGGGTCCACGGTAATTCGTAAGCGCCATTCACATTTTTATCAAAAAGTTAATAAAAATGTTTAGTTTTTTGCAAATCCAAAACGGTCAAGAATTCGAAAGGTAAATAAATATTCTATGTGTTTATGATTTTATAGAAATTGTTATTGTATAACACGGTCGTAATATGCATTTATATGAAATTTTAGAGGTAACTTCAGGATTTTTGTCTATCGAGCAAAATGTTTGCAATCGTGTTTTGGAAACAGTCATCCCCTCACACATACGTTCTGTAATACATATTGAAAATTTCAGTGAGAAACATATAAAATGTTTTCAATAACAGCTAAGAGAAAACGGCAAATTTTTCCGATTTCACCGCCTAACCCCCCTTAACGACTGTCATCTTATATCATCTTATACGTGGGTTTTAACGACTGCCATCTTACGACAACAATCAAGGATCAACGGCTTAAGGTGCCTTCCGAAGCATGGAGGAGCTCGAGGTGTTTTAAATTGGGCCAACCATCGAGTGCCCCGGCGTTGCAAGTTGCATAACGAAGACGTAAACCAAACGCCTTAACCGCTGCGCCATGAACGTTTCGGATACATTTCACAAAAAAGCGTCAAGACAATTTATTTAACTGAGTTGCCTAACATGTAAGAGTTACACATCGACACATGTCACCTTTTCTACAAGGTTTTTTTTTATCAATCCCCTCGGCTACTCAGCCACGGGGTTCGTAATATCCAGTGGCCGTTTTGTCTCCCTATCCCGACGACGCATTATAGATGTGTATGCATGTGTAGAAATATGTATCAATTTTATCCGCTCGTGACGATGACGCCTTGGTTTTTCATAAAAACCCGAGCAGAACATACGCTTGCAACACAGACATCACTAATTCAATCAGTTCTATGACTTCATCAGGAGTTTACTGACCCCCACACTACAATGAAGCGATTTCAATTAGCTAAAAGCGATAATTGCGTGATCTGTCTCAGTCATTATGACAAAAACAGACACAACATCGTGACCACAACAGTTGGCAGAGTGTCACGCGTTAATCGATTAAAAAATTCGTTACTTATTCCGGTGAGCGACAGTGCGTCGCGAAAGTGTTCACACATCGATGCACCGATTCGTTTCAAATTGAATGATCGTCACCTGCTGGCCAATGCCCAAAAATGGTGGTGAGATCTGAATGTAGAAACTTTAATTGCTAATAAGTAGTTGACATGATTCGTACATAACAATAGCTGGGTATCGAATGCGGGACCCTCGTAGGGAAAAGTATTACACAAAAATATGCTCTACCAATTTTCGTTACATACTCTCTTTTTTCTGATTGCTGATTACGTTTTAGAGTACTGATTAGCGGCCGCAAGGTCCATAATCGCTTGAATCACTCGCAATAAAAAAAAACTTGCTTTGGAGTGTCTGTAGATAATTTACCTCAATGGGTAAAGGTAAGACATAATGTTGTGTCACTAAGACGCTTTTTCTAACTTTCCAACAATTTTAGCGCGGCCGAAGAACAAACTAACAGACATCCATATCTTTCGCATTGATAAAACAAGGAGGAATAAAGTATTAAAAACATATTCGCACAGTCTGACTTCGCCCGAGCGCAGTGCATCAGGTCAGCGAAGTTGTCCGTGCTTGCTGCAAAATACATATGTAAAAGCTCTCAGCAGCTCGCTTGCTTTCCAAGAACTTGCTTTCCTGTAAAGTAGCTCGTATCTGTATGTTTCTTTGGGAACTTTACCATTGCATACGAGTATATAGTATCTAGGTATATGCTTCAGCAAAATTCAATGATAGCCAATGGGTAAGTTTAATTAATCCGCCTCAGAGGGCCGGCCTACTGTCTTTCTCCGAAACGAAATTTCGGCCGGTTATCGTTTGCTATTTATAGCGCCTTTCATTATTTTTTTTATTATTATTATTTTCTATTGTGACTCGTCATAGTGATGATAAGCAGCCAATGCAGTCCAAAATAATGAGAGCGCTCCCCACCGTGGAATAAGCACGGTAACGAGCGCACCTATTCATGACGGCCTGCATAAATGTCGTTTCACGCCCCGCTTAAAAGACCCGGGACTGTAGGAGCTGGGAAGCACATGCGCCGGCAAAGAATTCCAATCGAACTCCTCTCTTAGTTGTTATTACGTATGAAACTTTTTTAAACTAAAATGTCACTCTACCAGACCTCCTTCTCATGAGAATGGTAAACCTCACCCAGTTTACCCGATGGTACGTTTATCTTTGGCTGATTAGTACAGCTTACTCGCCGGCCCGACAGTTTCCACCCACCCTTGCGGAAGGCCGCGGAGTTTCGCCAAGAAAAAAGCTTGTTGCAAACTTTTTAATTGAATTGCTTAGTGAGCTTCCAATTTGCTACTTTAACTTTATTTGTGGGAAATCTTCAGAAACAAATGTGTTTGGCTAAGTGAACTTTATTAGTTGCTAAACTTCGTGCTCGTTAAGTTATTACGTGCGTAGTAAATAATAACGACTTTATGTGTTACCTGACGACTTGACTTATATAGACTTGGAACGAAATGTTATCATTATTCTTTGTTAATTACTTGAGTATCTCAACGTAGTTTACATTATTTAGTTAGTTTAGTTTCTTTAAGACAAGTGCAGATATTTGCAAGTCTGACTTTAAGTAATGAGGTTAGTTTAGATTTTAACGAATATTTCACTTAAGTACCTATACAACCTTAAATTTTCCTAATACAAAAACAATTAAGAGTGAGTTCCACCCATGAAACTGAACAACTTTCCCCAAGAAACCTATGTGCAAAAAAGGAGAAAAAATTTCGATCTCCCATACTAATTGTCGTCAGCTGAACGGACAGTTTTGTATGGGAGGTCGAATTTTTGTTGTTATTTTTGCACATAGCTTTCTTGGGGAAAATTGTTCAGTTTCATGGGTGGAACCTACCTTGTATTTAGAAAAAATAAGGTTGTATTTAAAGAAGAAGTCATTAAAACATTGAGCAAATTAATTGAAGACATAGACATAAACAGTAGAAGTGTAACCAGCTTGTAGTTATCTGCACTTCATTCAATGTCAAGTTTCCCTTGTACGAGAAATAAGAATTTTCACCAGGTATACCTTTTATGGCCAAACCTTTTTATGTATAACCACATAGTCTTTACTTTCCGTACTCTACTGTACTTTAACTTCAAGTTATTTTTTTGCATTGAAGGACCTTCAACCCCCATATACCCCGTTTTAACCACACAACACAGCGACAGACAAAACCTACTTGAAATAGAAAACGCACGCGTCTAGTTAGCCTAGCGCGGCAACCCTACGTCCATTGTGCCGCATTTCCAACGCGTTCTCCCGACGAAAGTGATTAATCGACACTTTGTTCCAGAGTTCCAGCCCTACAAAGCATTGTGCACCCGATAAAAGAACCGAAGATAGTTCTTATCGTGAGCGGTATAGAGTTCAAATATTGACTGATTGTTTTCTACGTAGGGATGTCGGAGTGAGTGTTATCGATGTTTAGACACATTACGGGCTTCGAGGGTAGGCTTACGTTGAGTGCTTAAAAAAGGAACAAAGGAGTCGGCAGTGGGAAACGAGAAAGCGTTCGGGTCAAAGGCTTAATGCGAAGTGCGATGCTCGATGGTGGTAAGGCGGCGCGGATCGAGCAAATCGAGTCGTCGTCTGTTCATTTCAAATACCTGAAACAAAGGAAAGTCACATTTTAAAATTCGAATATCAGAATGCAAATTATGACGTTCCCCAATGGCGGATGTCATGAAACGGATTCGCAGTTTGCGGAACGTTGTTCTTTTTTAATTAAATTGTTGCCGTACTGTCATGTCATGATTTTTTATATTAATTATGCTGAAGTTTGCATCTACAATCCTCAATAGTACATAAAGTAAAAATACAAAATGAGTACTTATATTAGAAAAACAGACAGTAACAAAAGCTATGCTAATAAAGGACAATGCTCAAAAAAAAACCAGGCCCGGCGCAAAAGAAAAGTAACTCAAATTATAGGTAAAAATAAGTAATAAATACTGCATAGGAGGCATCATCGAAATCAATGGCTATGTGTGAAATTGCTATTCGAAGTTTTATAGGGGTAACATATTATGCAGCTGGGAGCTATGGTTTAAAGTGCTTTCTGCAACACCGAGCAAGTAAATATCTTTTACAAAGAATAATCAATTCCAAAGTACTTACCTACGGCTAGTGACTTTGGGACGCGGGGCAAGACTTGTCTTAACCGGGCTAACTTCGCTTTGACAGCGTAAAATATAATAATTAATTAAAAAATAGTTCGGTTGGTCATAGGTCATTCGAGCATCCCGCATCATTTTTGGATGATGTCGTATAAGACCTAGAAAATCGGTAACTTTTGTGCGTACCTAATTATTTAAATAAAAAATACATTTGTTTTTTTTCATCTGACATTATTTTTAATGATTAACTTGTAAAAGTAGGTAGTAAAGTAGTAGAGAAATTGCCAGTAACGTAATTATATGTATTTGCTTTTAAACCGCAACTGTAGGTATCTGTTTACTGCTCCTTTTACATGTACATTATGTTACCCCTGCAAAACTTCAAATAGCAATTTCACACATACAGCCATCGATTTCGATGATGCCCCCTATGCAGTATTTAATTACATATTTCTCCCTATATTTTGAGTTACTTTTCTTTTGCACCGGGCCTGGGTTTATTTTCCATACTTCATTAGCATTCTCCTTTGTATCTAATATTTGATTATTTGCGCTCAAATAAACTTAAAGATAACGAAACGTTGAAAAAAAAATGCTAATAAAGATTCTTCTGCATGCATTGTTTTCAGAGGTTTAAGCGAGCACTACACATTGAAATGATACACTTTTTTACGGATTAACTCGCGTTTAATTTACTATTTAAATAATTTTGGCGTTTAATTTACCCTTTACAGGGTCCGTGGTCACAGGGAGACGTGGTCACAGGGAGACGAAACGTCAGGATAATATAAAAAAAACTATGTAAATAGTAAATTAAACGCGAGTTAATCCGTAAAAAAGTGTTTTATTTCTTCTGATTATTTTACACAGTCAATGAACTCTCTTATGAACCAGTCTTCGCATGGTTAGCTACGGTCATCAGTTTTCCGTCATGATCTTTATGGTACCCAAGACCAAATGTCTGCTGTCCTTTACAAAACACCGCTTGGACAAAGTTGCTGAATTTTTGCAGACATGAATGTAAAGTGAGCATTGTTGAACGTACAAAGTACTTTAAGTAAGTTACTTTTTCTCTATAAGTAAATAAAAGGGGGTTTTTCAATCAATGGATTCCTAATAAAAGAGGGAATACTCAAAACCTAGCATTACAAATCAATCCAATCACTCTTAAACTAAAACTAATATTGTGTTTCAATATCAGCGAGCAATTCTATTAAATTAATATGAAAAAGAAAATGATTTCATATTACTTTTATAAGTTCTTTTCAGTACCTACAGAATGAAGTTTACAGACAAAAATTTATTAAGAAATAACAATGTCAATGGTCCTTATGGAATTGTAGAGGACATAACATTTTACTGAATAAAATATCTTACTAACTAAATCCTTTTATGTTGGCATGAATGTAAGATCGATCAATTACAAATACAAAATAGTACTTTACTTTTTAGCTTTAATTGTGTATTGCAGGTCTAATAGTCTGTTTAACGAGTTCTGCTATCGTACGACAAGAACCAGGAGTTTGTTCCTTTTTAGGGTTCCGTAGCCAAATGGCAAAAAACGGAACCCTTATGGATTCCTTATGTCTGTCTGTCCGTCCGTATGTCACAGCCACTTTTTTCCGAAACTATAAGAACTATACTGTTGAAACTTGGTAAGTAGGTTGGTAAGTAGATGTATTCTGTGAACCGCATTAAGATTTTTACACAAAAATAGAAAAAAAACAATAAACAATAAATATCAATAAATCTGAAACTCAAAAATATATATTTTTTCAAACCCAAACGTGTCTACCTATGGATAGGTCTTTAAAATTATATTGATATTTCTAATATCATTTTTTTCTAAACTGAATAGTTTGCGCGAGAGACACTTCCAAAGTGGTAAAATGTGTGCGTCCCCCCTGTAACTTCTAAAATAAGAGAATGATAAAACTAAAACAAATATATGATGTGCATTCATACAAACTTTCACCGAAAATTGGTTTGAACAAGAACTAGTAAGTTTTTTTTTAATACGTCATAAATTAATTAATTAAAAAAAATACACTATTATTAAAACATCGATCAAAGTTACAACGAAATACAAGAACCTTTCTATGATGTTACTTGCTGCTACGGAACCCTTCGTGCGCGAGTCCGACTCGCACTTGGGCGGTTTTTTTTAATAAGTAGTCGAAGGCAAACGAGCAGGCGGGTCATTTGACGGAGAGCAATCTCGAGCATACGCTCGTTTCTCGAATATAGTTCCGAGATAGTTCCACAGCACTGTAGTTCGAGGTAAAAAATTACGTGAAAAACGCAAAGTAGTAGACCGCCATCCATCAAGGTGATGTGGATGGAATGAGAATCGATTGCATGTAGTACGGTAAAATCAACGGCGGCAGGGATCAAGCCGAACAATTCCTCAGGACACTCCCCATGACAAATTCGGTACAATTTACAGAGAGACAAGACGATCTCTCCGAAGAGCCAGTGGATCGAGCCGACCTGAAATTACTGCGTCGTTGACAATTCGAGCAGCTCTGCGTTGAATGCGGATGGGAGAAGTTGGTACTGAGGCGCTCCAGCCTAAAGATGGGAACAGTATTCCATTAACGCCTGACCATGGCTATGTAAAGTTGCATGGGTCGGCGTGAAATACTGACCCGCTATATTGAGCACACTCAGCTTTATCGAAGCTCATTTAGCTTTACCTTCCAAATGACCGCGAAACTGAACGTCACTTAAAATATCGATGCAGGAGGATTCCGATAGTCGGATTGGTACCAAAGGGAGCTTAACATGCATCAGTGGAAATTTATTTACAAGAAAAAACAAAAGTAACACCTAATATTAAAATTAAAATATTTGCAAAATTACAACGATTTGTAATAAAAGAATTGACCAAGATCATCCCCATCAGGCGGAGTACCCAGAATACTGGCCGCATTGCCGCGATGGATGGCGAGGCTTAAGCGTTGACCCAGACAGGCATCAGTCAAATAAAAAATCGTATTCAGAGCACATGATAATAATTCAAAAACAATTCATTGTTGATTAATAACACCGACCAATATCATATTAAGTATGTCTTGTTAGCCAATTAGCCATGTGTTGTCTGGACCAGATTACACTGTTTGTCTCTTATCAATCGCAACCACAACATTCAAAACATTAGCTCTGCTATCTCGTTATTCATGTTTTAGGATTCCGTAGAATTTTCAAGGAAATTTATTCTTTTAAGTATGTATATAAACATATAATCACGACTATTATCCCCGAAGGGTTAGTCAGAGACTAGGCAATGAGGATAGCAAAAGCAGTCCTCTACCATAGTTCACTTTTCTCCGAATAGACTGCACATGTGCTCAGCGTGACAGGTGGTGAGCCCATCGCCGCTCAATGCTGTTGAAAGTATGTGCAGTCTTAAGTCCGTTAGTCGCCTTTTGGGACTCCCAAGGGAAGAGAGGGGGTGGTAGTATTTTTTCACCGCTATATACGCAACACGGTTAGAAGATACGATCGAATTCACATCTTTCTTAGCTCCTTGTCTGCCACGACGACTCCTACAGGTTGCAAACAATTGAATTCACATCTTTCTTAGCTCCTTGTCTGCCACGACGACTCCTACAGGTTGCAAACAATTGAATTCACATCTTTCTTAGCTCCTTGTCTGCCACGACGACTCCTACAGGTTGCAAACAATTGAATTCACATCTTTCTTAGCTCCTTGTCTGCCACGACGACTCCTACAGGTTGCAAACAATTGAATTCACATCTTTCTTAGCTCCTTGTCTGCCACGACGACTCCTACAGGTAGCAAACAATTGAATTCACATCTTTCTTAGCTCCTTGTCTGCCACGACGACTCCTACAGGTTGCAAACAATTGAATTTCTATTGTGACTTGTATTACGACAGCCAGTATTGCCAAAAGGAGCGACTAGGTAATAAACCCCTAAACAGATAAACTCAGTAGATCCGTTGAGGCTGCGTTGGTTAAATAAATTAGTTTATTTTTAACTCTTTGCCGATTTGATTAGCAATGCCTCTATATTTTTTAAATAATACGTTCACTTTGACTTTTATCTACTTCTTGTGCAAGACTATGGAATTACAAGACTTGTATCTTTCGAGAAACGGGGCAACAGTATAGAAAAGAAGAAAGAACAATTTGTTTGGGTTTTTTTTTAGGCAACAATGCATGCACGCCCACATGTTGCACGTTGCGTTAGCGACAACTTTTCCATAAACAACACAATGAAGGTAGGAAAAACCATTGACAAAAATGTATAAATAAAACTCTAAAAGAGTTAATTTAAATTAATGTTGGTATGCAACACTAATTTAATAATTCTGGACTCCAGTAATTCGAACCAAAATAAACTATATTCAGCCAGAAATTTAAAGATACTCATAGCCTCCAGTGAAAGTGTGTTACATTTTTGCTAACAATAGATCGCTTATCAGGACCTGCGCGTCTGACACATGCTCAGTGAAGTGACTAATAGTCGCCGCCGATATAATATTGAGGTGTAGGTAGGGGTTAGACTAGTTTTCCACCGCGAGGCATTCCTGTTGTTCATTAACAACCAGTGTTTGTTCGTTTTCCTTACCTCAGTCGGGCGGTGGGAAATGATGTAATCTTTTGGTGCGGACTTTAACCTCGCGCACCGCTTAGCTAACTCGGGTAGACAACACCCTTAGCATCGGAAGTCGCCGCATGCTTTACTACTTTGAAAAGCAACAAAAGAATCTAACAGGCGCTTGGCAAGTTTCAGTAAAGTTTTATGACACGGTAGTAAAGTTTCGTTACCGAGTTGAAGTGTCGAGGTATAAGTGCGAGTTTTATTCGCTACTAAGAGCCCCCCCGCGACTCCGTCCGCGTAAACACCACGTAGGTATCCCGTAACGAATTTCCGTAAAGATTATTTCATACAACCTTGTCTTGACATTTATTAAAAATGTAACAAGTGTTGGCAACACTTGGGACGTTAAGCAACGGCAGTCGGAAGCTCATTATTGTTCTGAGCTCAGAACAATATGCTTCTGAGGTCGGAAGGGAGACAGCTGTCATTTTGGAAGAAAAGCCATAGAATAATCACTGAAGCATAGAAGGAATCCAAATGAGACTCGTATAGTTGTCCTATTTTTTCAAATGGGCCATAAACATTGAAAGAAAAGAGACAAAATAAGTTGACAAAAACGTCAAATGTCCAGCGAAAAAAAAAACGGTCACCATTTATTTATTACCGAATTCAAAAGCGACCTATACAAATGTAATTCGAATGGTATGACCTGACCACACGGAGTGCCCACTCGGATGTCATAGCACCACAGAATAACTAATAGTACTACCGTATAGCACTCCTTCTATGCTTAAGTTATTATTCTGAGAGAAAACCAATTGCCGCACGCTGGATTATAAAAATTACGGACTTACATGTTTTGATAGTTTGAGTAAAGTGATATACTACTCTGTCAAGAAAGTACCGGGAAAAGATCAATAATACACAAAATGTTAGTTATTCATCCAAATTTATTTTATCGCCTACAAAGTATGCGCCTTCAGAAACGATACACTTACGCCAACGAATAATCCAATCATCAAAACATTTTTTAAACGATTTTTCCGGAATTGAGTTCAGTTCTCGCCGCGAATTCTTCTTTATGTCTTCTACCGAATGAAAACGGGTGCCACGAAGTGGTAATTTGAGTTTAGGAAAAAGAAAGAAGTCGGCTGGAGCCATATCTGGTGAATAATGTGGTTGCTCGATGGTATTTGTTGAGTTTTTGGTCAAAAATTCGTTCACAATGATGGCCTTGTGCGAAGGCGCATTATCGTGGTGCAAAATCTAAGAATTTTCTTTCCACAAATTTGGCCTTTTTCGTCGAATTTTTCTCGGAAACGCCGCATAACGCTCAAATAATAATATTTATTTACCGTTTGACCTTCCGGCAAGAATTCCGAGTGCACTACACCGCGATAGTCAAAGAAAACAGTCAACATGACTTTGACTTTTGATCGACTTTGGCGTGGTTTTTTCGGTTTCGGTTCAGTCGGAAGGCGCCACTCCGAAGCTTGTTGACTAGTTTGCATGTCAAACTCGTAAACCCACGTCTCGTCACCAGTAACAATGCGTTGCATGAATGTTGGGTCGGAATTGACTTGTTCTAGCATGTCTTTAGCGACTCTATGCGATTGACTTTTTGGGAAAATTCAGGTCTTTGGGACTCGTTAGCCGACTAGTTCAGCGGCTATCTCTCTCAAACTTGAATGAGGATTTTCAGTCACCATTTCCTTCACTTTTTCGATGTTAACTTCAGTTGAAGACGTTGATGGCCTGCCAGAGCGAAACAAATCTTCCATCATATCTCGACCGCTTTTGAACGCTTTGTACCACTCATAAGAACGTGTTTTTGATAAAGTCGATTCACCGTAAGCCTTCTGTAACATTTTCAGTGACTCCGAACACGAAATTCCATTGGTGACGCAAAATTTAAGACAAACTCTTTGTTCGATGTATTTATCCATTATGAAATTCGCAATACACACTAGATATCAACTAACAGCACTGTATTTAATCTAAATAACAGATGCAACTCAACTCCGCGGCGCGGTCTCCGCGCTAGAATGGATAGCAGTTGTGCCAATCTAACAACAACAAAAAAAACAAAAAGTAGAATTTGGAATCATAAACAAATGATCCGTTCCCGAAACTTTTTTGACAGAATGTACTTAGTTGCTCTGTTATATCAATAAGTAAATACAGTTCGGTTTATTAAACGTTCATGGTTTCACTTGTCCCAAAGAATTGTGAACACAAGATGGATTTTTTCGATAATTTTATTATACTTACGATAAGTTCACAATATAACTTTACAATTTTATCAATGTGAAATAAACCCTATTTGGACACCTTATGTACTGAAAGTAGTTTTGTTGCCATCCTTTTAGTGGTTCTACCCTCAATGCGCAAATGGCGGGTTAAGGGATTTCGATATCCCACTAGGAGGAAATGTTGGTGTGATAACAATCTCTACTTTATTAGGGTTCCGTAGTAAGCCTGGAGAAACTATAAGGGTTCCTATTATAGTTTCGTTATGTATATCAGTCTGTCTAGCTGTATAGGTATGTCTATACGATTTAAACAAACAATATTAGAAACCTAGATCCTACTATAATAAATTATAAATAGGTAAAACATTAAGTCTGTCAAAAAATATTGATTTGGTACATGAGGTAAAAAATAGTGGTATTTTTACTTACATGTAACATTTTAATACTATGTAAGGATGAACAAAATATTTTTATAGGCTTCGTTTAGATCCAAATCTTATCATAATAGCGCTTTCCCCATTAATCTCCGAAGTTTGCAAGACATTCAATTTCATGTAATTCTCACTAATACCAGGGAGAATATTTTACAAGAAAATAAAAACGAAATTAGAGCTTCAAACAGTTATAGCTTTCATAAAACATTAATAACTTACTTCTTATTAGATTTTTATCCTTTACGGGTCCGACTCACACTTTATCATCCAGGAAACTAACTAACTGTTTACATCTTTAAATAGTTACAATTAATTGCATCCCAAACAAGAGGAACTTAAATAGTTCAAACGTAGAGAAAAACTTCCGATGTCCGTAACAGAAACAGGACTAAACACCTAGTTCAAAGGATTCCTCAGAGTTGCCAGCGCAAATAACAAGTGTTGCAAACTACACAGTACACACAGGTGTTGCCACACGTCGCAGTTTAAGGGAGAATGAGCCAACAAAGAGTTTACGAGCCACCTTGGCCGCGGTTTATATGTCATTATACAATATTTTATGGCGGCAGCGTCAAACATGACGTAATTTGTGTACTCTTTTTGCCAATTCATGTATAATACAATGATAATCCTTACGAGTAAAGAGGTACAAAAAAACAAACGTCATTGCTACAAATTTGCAGAAAAAATATGAATTGAAAAGCAGGGACTGAATAACCCAAAAATTAAGGTACCTTTATATAGCGGTATGGCGTCATACCGAAAAATAGCGGTTACCGGAATATTCCGATATCCAAATTTATATCGGTACCGTAATTTTGAGTTTTTAAATAATAAAGGTTTATTTCGGTATGAAAGAGACGGCTAACAACCGTTTCAAGCTTAGCAACTACTGGCTTTCTTATAAAGCTTTAGTTTGGATTGTTCTCGTTGTCAAAACACGTGCGCCGCGCATAGGTTTGAATTTTTTACTAAAAGACAGGATATACCCACAAAATATTCTTTTCGGCCAAAAACACAAACAAGATTAATTTTGTCAACCTCTAAACTTCACTTACACTCTAAAAGTCCGTTAGTTATGTGTGTGAAAATATATAATAAATTACCTACTTCCTTAAAAAATATACCCACATAAAAATAATTCTTTAAAAAACTGAAAGACCTACTTATTGCAAAATGCTACTACACGCTGGAAGATTACCTAAAAGATCGCCTATAAAAATATAATAATGTATAATAATAAAATAATTATTGATAAATAAATAAAATAATATGTAGATAATATTTTGTATATGTATATATATGTATGTAAATATATGTGCATATGTGTGTATATATATATACAGAACAATACCTGTACCAGATTGGATGCAATTTTATTCCTATGTACAATAAGTCCTACTCTCGCCTTACGTAATTATATTTATTTAAGTAGAATCACAGAATAATATTGTAGAACAATGCAACTGCCGTGCACACGGATTTTTAAAAGTACGCTTGCCGGTAGGTATATTAACGCCAACTCAAGCTAGTGTCTGCTAATAAGCGGACGGACTTTTACTTAACCCTTAACCGATTCATTGCGTATCCCTCTTTTAATGACTTTTGTGCATGGCGGCTAACAAATATTCTGTGACGCCTCCGTGCGTCAGCCGCCACCCATTAAAGTGACGCGCTTGCGCGTCTTCAGCCATGAGTGAACATATTTTGCTTTTTGTTATGATTTTGGCTTGTTTACACGTGATTGCATTCAGTCGGAATCGGATGTCAAACGTAAAGGGTTTGCTAATTCGTTTAGTGTATTGTAAAGTGACTTATCTACGCGATTTTGCTGGAATGGCTGCTAAGTGATTTATTTGGATCAGTGGTTGTAAACCTTTTGTGTATTTTTAGTAGAAGTTTACAAAAGGGTGTGAAAGGAGTACCTTTATTTAGGTTCTATACCGTAGTGTTGCGATGCAGCCACTATAACGAGTCAAAATATAAAAAATAAAAAAATAAAAAATACGCATGAGTAGGTGTCGGAACTCTTGTTCTCATTGTTAATGAGCAATGTAGTCCAATGAAATGGAAAATGGGTCGGGTGGTTCAACTTCATATTGAATAATCGCTTGAATTTGCGAATAATCGAACTTACTTATAAAATCAGTTTTCAATCTAGCCGTTTTTAATAGTAGATTGATACACAAGTTGCTAAAATGACATATAAAACGAGGTATTTTAACTCCCGAGCTTAATTCGATTGCAAGAAAATAAAATAATCCAATACAATATTTAAAATAAATAATGTAAACTCAGGGCTTGTTTATTCGGTTAATTTTCAAACCTAGTCAGCAGCCAGTTCATAGGAACCGTTTTATTAAGGTTTTTTTCTTTTAAACAAGGAGAAATCCTATTTTCGGATACACAGCGGGCCTGAGGAAGCCCGCTGGTTATGTGGCGACTCTCCCCCCAACGCCCGGTTCCCTGTCCAGGTCCGAAGGCCTCGACAGGGACTCGGGTGAAGAGGGGCCTTACCCACTAAAACTCCTTACACCATCCCATCACTTTTTTTTTTATGGGTTGGTTTGTAACTAGGGCTTCATTAGAAGGCAAATATTTCCTTTTGTGTGTTAATTTGGGAGTATGGGTATTTCCCCGCATGGGATAAGCGTAGGCTATTAAAGGATGTTGGGTAATTTTGGGATAAAGGGTTTTGAGGATCAATTTGAATTAGGGTTCGTTTAAGGATATTGGGAATTATTTAGGGAAGTAAGGGAAAGCAGAAATTTAGAATCTATTATTTAATGCCAAAATTTTTGAGGTGGACTTTATGCCCGATTTACACGTGTTAAGTAATTTAGTAGTTAACTAAATTTTAACTAAATTTTAAGTGATTAAGTGCATGTAAACACAGAATTTAGTAGCAAGTTGCAAGTTAAATTTAGTTAACAACTAAAGAGCTAAATTAGAATTCTGTCTATTTTTCGGTTAAGTTGGTGGGCGGGGCTTGTCACTTGACACGTTTGGACAGGCACAATTTAGTTAAATGCATTATATTTCGGACTTCTTGGCGGAAAAGTGAAGCGTCATGTCTGCAGTTTTGTTTTATTTTCTTTAATTTATGTTTTGTCGAATATTAATATGCAATAATGGTGGATTATTAACTGTTATGTGTTCGTGAATGTGCATGAGTGTTGGCAAATAAAACAAAACTGTGCAACATCACTTTACAAATTCTCTCAAGAAGTCCGTGTGAGATCTCAATAAAGTCCCACAGCTTTATTGAGTCTGAAGGGTTTTGGGTTTGGTTAATTTACCATTAAACGTTCATTTATCACTCATTTTCATTATCATCTACTTTATGCAAAAAAATATTCACTTTAATATCTTACGTGACACTGCCTAAATGTGCTGACCATACGAAGCCATTATTTAAGCACAGAATTTACGACTTCATCACGTTGTTGATCGTCCATCTTGAGTAAACTAAAGAGCTTAACTACTTAAATACGTATGGACGCCTACTTAAATTTAAGTCACTTAAAATTTAGTTAAAATTTAGTTTACTACTAAACTACTTAATACGTGTAAATCAGCCATTAGAGTCCTATATTTAAATTTAAGTGGACTTAAGGTCCACTTCTAGTCGATTGCGGGTCACAAATAGTTAGGAAAGAAAGATTTTAGAGGTAGAAGGGAAAGAAGAAGTAAGGATAAGAATAAGGAAGGAATTTTTAGGGTTTTATGGGATTATTTATGTTTATAAGCTTTATTTGCGTTAGTTTTTAGTCTTTAATTTAGGCTTAAATTTATTTATTAAGTCTTAATTCCGTATTATTATTTTAATTTAGTTTTATTTTAATATTATTTATTGAAGAATGAATTTAATTTTTACGTTTTTTACAGAGTTTTGAGAGATTTATAATTTATTTATGTAATAGTTTTTATATAAAAAGGCTAGGCATTATACTTGCAAATTTTCTGCCAATTTATTTTAGGATTGTTTATGCGTATTATTTGGTTAAAGTTTTTTATTTTAGACTAGGTAAAAATTTTATTAAAAGTTTTAGGTTTGTTTTAGAAATTTTTAGTGTTTTACTTTGGGCCTTTAAGTGTAGATTTTATTGTGTGTTATTATTTAGGAACAATCTGTGATAAATTTATTTAAAGGTGTTAAAGTTAATTTTTTTTTTTAAGATTTTATAATGAATATTAGGGTTTTAATTTTTAGTGTAGATTATTTTAATGTTATTTTAGTTATTCAATTTAGGTAATTTTAGTTTATAATAAGTTTTGATTTCAAAATATGTTCAATTTCCATAGTCTGTTTGGTTCTGCAAGCGCAGAACCATGGATTTGATTCGGGGGCACTCTTTTCCATTCGTGGCATTATGGCTGGAGTCCACTTTAGTGCCCATACGCAGGTTGTGTGCGGTACAGTTATAACATTTGGGTCTGTCCAGTTTGTTTGGGCACTCGGTGATCTGATGTCCTGGACTAGCACAGTGGGCACATGGTTTTTTCTCCGCCTTGCACTTGGACTTTGTGTGCCCGTATTGCAGGCACTGGTGGCACTGCACAAAGCGGCTGAAGTCCTCAACGTGGACCCTGCTATGGTCCACGTTGAGCCTCCCGAGAGCGAGGATGGTCTTACGCATCTCGGGAGTGACCTCCACAACCGCATTGTACAGTGCCGGATTTCTGTTTGAAGTCAGAAAGCAGATGCGAGAGATGGCCACGTCATTTTGGGTCACAGCGACCTCCACCAATTCCTCGCGAGGGATGTCTTTCGAGACTCCCTTCAGGATTAGAAGTGGTGGTCGCTGCTTCGCCGGTTCGGCGACGAAGTTAGGGCCCTCGTGGTGACGGGCAATTGTCTCATCGCACTGCTCTCTGCGTTCAAACTCGACCCTTAGTTTTGAGTGCGTGATCGGCAGAATTTTGATGGGGGCATATTTGTGCCTCCGGAATGATATCTCTTTCTTCCACATGGACATCACTTCCGGAGGCTTGAGGGAGGCGTCAAATGGGCTGACAATAATTGCGGGGTAGGTTTCGGGAGTTGGGGGCAACCAATTGCTCCAAAAACCACCACCACATATGCAAGCGTTACTGCTGGCATCCCATCACTTGTCGTCAGGGTGGTTCGGGACCACGGACAGCAGACTCCGAATTCCACCCTACGACGGCCCGCCAGTGGGGAGGACGCCCGGGATAGTTTGGGCGCCCTGCAGATTCCCATGAGTTTCATGCAATGCGGCTATGGGGTCTCCCACCCCACAGTCACGCAAGCCTCACTGCGGTGGAAGGAGGTGGGCAAAATGCCGCCTTCTCCTACCGACTCGCCTGCGTCGGATCGGGTCCGCATGGAGTTGCTCCTCGCGGACCCTCTCCGCGGCCTCCTTCTGTGAAACAACCGCTTCACTGATCAAGGCCATGGCCCTCCATGATCTGTCGCTGTCTAGCATGGCTTTTACCACGCTAGGCAGCGAGAGTGTCTCCTCCAACGACCGACATCAGACTGTGGCGCTGCGCAGCCCACGACCCGCACTCCTCAAGGGTGTGCGTTTCTGTGTCCTGCGCAGCTCCACAGCTGTGGCATTCTGACGTCGACTCCCCTCGGTGCAGGTAGTATCCAAAGCATCCATGCCCAGACAGCATCTGCTCCAAGTGGAAAGATAGAGTCCCATGTCGCCGCTGTAGCCATCTCCCCAATTCTGGTTGGATGGCTCGGCACAACCGGGAGCCGTAAGTCGATGACCGCAAATCATCGGCCCATTTGGCCAGCAGCTCTTGGTCAGCCAAATCTCGAGCCTGTTTAAGCTCTTCTTAAGTATGGTTTCTACCCTGTTCTTTAGCCTCTGCCCGCTGTCGGTACAGTTCCGCCAGCTTCACTGCCTCCAACCCCCATGGCGGGATGCCAGCCAGCGCACAAGCTGCAGCATGAGACACTGTCCTGTACCCTCTGATGGCCCTCAACGCTATTATCCGCTGTGCGGCACGAAGATGTTGTTTGTTGGTAGCGTTGAGGGCAGTCGCCCATATAGGGGCCCCATAAAGGGCCATCGAGCCCACTACTCTAGCATAAAGCCGGCGAGTCAAAGCGTTCGGCCCACCAACATTCGGCATGTTGCGTCCCAAAGCGGATGCCGCACTGACGAGAAGAGGGGAGAGTTTGCGAAAGTGCTCCTCGAAGCGCCAACGCCCGTCCAGAATGAGACCCAGATACTTCATCCGGACCCCAACCCGGATCCTATGCTCGTCTATATCTAGGTGGGTTACAGGCGGCGGTCCTCGTCGAGGCCCATGGAAAAGAAGAGCCTCAGTTTTACCGATCGCTACCTCGAGCCCCAACATATGGATTCTGTCCACCACCAGAGATGTTATGACGGTGACCAGTCTCCCTGCCTCTGCGCAATTTCCGCCCAGGGCCGTGATCAGAGTATCATCTGCATAACAGATTACATCGGCCCGTGGGCCTACCCAAACATTAAAAAAAACCTGTTTCTAAAAAAACAATAAAATGGGTTTTGAATCAATTAAACGGTTTATAGAGGTTTTTTCTTCTTTTTTAAGTACCTAAACACACCGGGACAACGCGAGCGCGCGAGTGGCAAAGCGAATAGCGACCTTCCATACGTAGACATGAATTCTATTTGCCTGAAATACCGCTCTCCCAAAGTGAGCGCGCGAGTTTTAAATCGACTTGCAAGCTAATGTCTACACACGGAAGGTCGCCATTAGCCTAATCGCCTCGCCAGCAGTAGGTACATTTCGCAGCTTTGGATTAAACTGGTTTATTTAGGTTTTTGAAGCCCTCTCATTGGAAGCGGTTTTTGTAAAAACCTTATTCAATAACCGGGATTTTTTAAACCGGTTCGAAGCCCTATCGTCACTAATTCAATTTATAATTAGAAAATATTAATAAAGGAAAGATGGCGAGCCAGTTTAAACCTTTACATCGTTGTTCCATAATAAGTCTTAACGCGTCAAAAACGTATGCCGCATAATCGCGTTTATCGTCCGGCATAGAAAATCGCGTAGCGAATTATTTATTACATCAAGCAAATCCTCAATATAATGAAAGTTCTGCTAATTAGCACTCCCTAAAAAGTAATTCTACAAAGTTTCAGTGGAATTTTCTTTATGACGCTATGTGGCGTCATACGCCATACACAAAATAAGTAAAATTAGGGAACAAAAAGTTTGCAACCACTGAAGTTTTTTAACTGGCGCTATCTCCTAAAACGTTCAATACAGGCATAATCTACGTGTCAAATAATATAAGTTCTGTTAATTAGAACTCTCTAAATAGTCATTCTATAGAATTTCAGAGGAATTATTTATGACGCCATTTGGCGTCAAACACCATACGTAAAAGATATCAATGAAGCTCCATGGCGTCATACGCAATGAATCGGTATGCATGGCAAATGGCAACACGTAATGATGGACTTATTATACTAGTGCAGTAAGTTGGTTTTCACAGACGAGTAGACTAATGTAAGGCTTACTATTGACATGAGTTTGTAAATACCAATTTCCGCACTAGTGTAAAAAGATGTTTACACGCGCACATTTTTTACACATTTTTGCGCGCGACACGCAACAAAAACAGGTTTTTACTTGTCGCCTCGCAAGCAAAAGCAAGTCTCACCCCTCACCCTGCGCCCCGCAACTGTCAATGCAACGTTTTTCGGTACCGATATCGCATAAAGGTTAAATAACGGTAAAGCCTTACCTTTATTTTATATTTTTTACCGGTAACGTAACCTTATACCGTAACCGCTTTCAGTCCCTGTTGAAAAGTGTTAAGCACATATGGACAAATCGGGAAAAACCCACCACACTGGTACAAGCACAATGCGGGTAGGTGGGTTTATACGTGGAATGATTAGTTTTAAAATATGGCTCGTTAACTCGTCCCGTCCTTCCCAGTATTTGTTAAAATAGCCGGGAGATCGCGGTGACTGCTGAATTAAAGGTATAATTAAATTAGTCAACAGAACTGCTTCCAGACGTCTCGACGCGACAGTTTAATTTCTCGGTTTATTTATAAAACAACGGAATCCAGTCGCGGCTTCAGTATAATAAAGACCTCTATTCGCATCAGTATAAAGATCTACTTACTTGTCAAGCTATGTTGACGCTTTTAAAGTTCAAAGCACCTTAGTTGCACTTTTGGCGTTATCAATCCTAAACATTTCACTTTGTTGATTTTTTAAAGAAATAATTGGATGTTGGCTTTCAAGAACATTCCAGGGTTTTTACGGGGTAACCGGATTTACAGCGTTATAACCTTGAGCCGTTGTGGCCGAACAATCCTCAGAGGTTTTGTAGAGAGCTAGGAAAGATTGTGACGAAAGCCTCTACTAAGGACCCTTCGAGAGGCACCTGGCTGACTTGGAAGCAGTCTTTGATCGCCTGGCCATGTTTAAACTAAGGGTTAACAGGGACAAGATTTCGTTTACAAGAGAGTCTGTCTAATTCCTAGGGCACGTCATCGTTCCAGGTGGAATCCAAGTGGATCCTGAAAAGACGATAGCCATTGATAACATGGCTGCCCCTCAAAATGTTAAACACTTAAAGTGTTTTCTACAAACGTCCAGTTGGTTCCGACGTTTCATTGATAACTACGCGGAAGTCGCGAGACCTCTTACCAACCTCCTGAAGAAGACGAGTGTTTGGCGATGGGCCGCTGAGCAACAGGAGGCGTTTGAGCGCATTAAGTCTCTTGTATCTGCTCCTATTCTGTGTCAGGCAGATGAGTCGAAGCCGTTCGTTCTCAGCACTGATAGCAGCGCATACTGCCTGGGAGCTGTTTTAATGCAGGGGGAGGGACACGACGAGAGACCCATTGAGTACGCAAGTCGACTCCTCACCAGCGCCGAGAGAAACTACTCCACGACCGAGCGAAAGGCTCTCGCCGTCGTGTGGGCACTTAGTAAATTCCGCGGTTATGTGGAGACGGCGAAGATTATTGTTAGGACGGATCACCAGCCCTTGCGATGCCTGATGAGTCAACGGTCACCCAGCGGTCGACTAGCCAGGTGGGCGCTAACGTTGCAGGAATTCGATCTTAATATCGAACACACACTCGGCCGCTCGAATGTGGTTGCAGATACGCTGTCGCGAGTCGCGAACCCGTTTCTCTGCAGGATCAGGGTGAGTGTCAGTTTTGCATGACTGTCGTCAATATGCCGAAGAGGACCAGCAGTGAGATCCGCGGTTATCAACTTCTAGACCTAGAGGTGCGCAAGATCATTGAAGACATGGAGTCCGACGAACCTCCTAGGGGGAGATCATGGTCCGACCGCGGATACACCATATCAGACAGTATCCTTTATAGGTACAGCTTAGAGTCGGACGACGGAGAGGACTGCTGCTTAGTAGTGCCTGAGCAAGAACGCCGGCAGGTCATGGCTGACCTCCACGACGCGCGTACTGCTAGATTTTGGCGTAGAGCGCACGTTGAGCCGTGTTCGTGTTAGATATTATTGGCCTGGCATGCGCACGTTCATCGCAAATTATATAAAGGACTGTGTGCCTTGTCAGAGGTATAAAGCTGACAACCGCAAACCGGCAGGATTGCTACAAACCCCTGCTGTGAATAGGCGATTTGAAGTAGTCTTCGTGGACCTGTTTGGTCCTCTCGTAGAGACATCCAGGAAGAACAGATGGGTACTTATTGTAGAGGACGTCTGCTCGCTCTAGGTGGAATTGTTTCCACTTGAAAGTGTCACCAGCATCGAATGTGGTCAAACTCTGGCGAACGAAGTTTTTCTCAGGTATGAAGTACCACGCCGCCTCATCAGTGACAACGGCGTGCAGTTCGTGAGTGAGGTGATGCAGCAAGTCTGCCATGTTTTGGGCATCAGCCAGTCACTCACACCTTAGTACCATCCCGAGGCTAACCCTATAGAACGGAAGAATAGGGACCTGAAACCTCGGTTGGCCATGTTCGTAGGTCACGACCATACCACCTAGGACTTGCACCTCGCTGCGATCACCTTTGCAAAGAACTCTGCAGTTACAGGAAGTACAGGGTTTTCGCCGGCATACCTGACCTTCGGTAGAGAGCTGCGAGCTCCTTCCGATGCTGCAACGGACATGAGGGCGACTGTGAAGCACGATAATTTTGTGCCCAGCATCACGCCTTACTTAAAGAAGATGGCGGCAACTTTGGACGATGCTAGAGACACACATAAGCGCAGGCCGTCCAAAAGAAGAATGTTGACCAGAAGCGGAGAATATCGCCAGAGTATAAGATAGGTGACCTCGTTTTACTTAAAACGCAGGGACCGAACGATGCAGGACGCGGACAGAGCGCAAAGTTTATCCCACGCCGTGACGGCCCATACAAAATCGGGGCAATTAAGAGTTCCACCACTTACGGTCTGGAGAACGTGCAGACCGGCAAAAATTTAGGCAAATATCACGTTTCGCATCTCCCTTTTCCGGACAAGTAGAGCCTCCTATTAGGTGTGGGGACCCTTAGTTAGGCTGGTGGGGGAGAATGTACCGCGGGCTTTCTAAAAGTATTGCCAAAGTCAGTGCTGCGCGTACGAAAATCACTGCACACCCCCTGCCTTCTTCCCCGCTCGCCTGCGGCCCGCGCCAACGCTAGGGTTCGCTGGCCGGCGCACTGAGAGAGAGCTTTCCGATCGCCGAAGGGAACGGTTGAGTAACGATATCCTCCGCGAATCTTATTGATCGTGACGTTTCATCTTAGTTTCTGTACCAGTTGTGTCAAGTTGTGTTAACAAATCATTTAAAGACTTTTGCTAAACTTTAGAGTTTGTGATTACAATACTAACAAATCAAGATTACGAACGTAACTTTTTTTTTGCTTTTATTTTTAAGTAGTGTCGACGAAAACTAAGCATACAGCCAACTCGTGAGTTTTTGAGTAATTTAGTGAAAAACTATTATTCCTTCATGTGTTTGAGTACATTCAACTAACTGTAAATTATTAATTGGTCCTTAACAAAACTGAAAAAATGGAATTACGATTTTCTGTTTTGAAATATTGATTCACTGGATAGATTCAGTAAGTACTACATATCGATTAAAAAAATCGATTTTTCGGTCTAGTAAAATCGATCTTTCGATTTATTGATTTCAGATCGCCTTCCCTAGTTGGTAGTATTCTTTTAGTGAGCCGCTATACGTACCACAAAATAAAAAGAGTTATTAGTATTATAAAAACCTTTTTATTCCGCTGGAACTCTAGAACCACTGGTGTGCGTACAACTCTTTCGCGACCGATTTCTTATCATTATGATTCGCTTTATCTGGCACGTCGTCAGTCAACTTTGAACGTCGTCCGTCGGTGATAAAGTTTATTTTGGTGCATCTTGCAACTCCTCCATATCAATTATGAATGCGTCCCCCATATTTGGTTGCAGTATGAGCGCGGCCTCGTGCCGATTCGGACTTTCAGCGTGTTGTGCTGACTATCTGGAGATTCTTGTTACATTATCTAGTTACCTATATTTTTATATGTATAGCTAGCTACCTAGCTGTGTGGTGGCAGCTTATTATCAAAAGAAGACTACCAACCCTTGGGGGTCGTAAAAGGCGACTAACGGCTAAAGATTGCATCAGGGACTGAATAAACCAAAAAATATGGTATCTTTATATTGCGGTATGATGTCATACCGAAAAATAACGGTTACCAGAATATTCCGAAATCCAAATTTATTTCGGTATGAAACAGACGGCTAACAACAATTACAAGCATCAACGACTAATATCATGGTTTTTCTCATCACTTTGCATTAGTTTAATTTGTTTTTGATATCAAATCCCCTTACCCCGCGCCCCGCAACGTCAATGCAACGTTTTTCGGTACCGATATCGCATAAAGGTTAAATAACGGCCTTACCTCTATTTTATCTAGGTAGGTACACTTATTTTATACTGGTAACGTAACCAGCAGTGCGAGCACGGATCTTTTATCGACTGATAAAGTGACATCAGACGTCGACAAATTGACATCGGCAGTACTTGAACTGTCAAATTTTATCGTCTATTTATTTTATCGGGCTGTGCTTATGCTGTAACCGCTTTCAGTCCCTGGTCATTGCACACATCCAAGAGCATAGAGCGGCGATGGGCTCACCACCTGTCACGCTGAGCACATGTGCAGTTGCTAATTGGTGAAAGGTGGACTGTGGCAGCGAACTGCATTTGCGGCCATCATTGCCTAGTTTCTGTCTAACTCTTCGGGGTTAATAGTCGTGATACCTACGTACGAGTAAACTATGATTTCATGTCAAACCAGATCAAAAATATTTGTTTGGTTTCTCGTTAGGAGGGTTTACCAATGATATTATAAACTATAGATATGTTACGTTAATAGTAATTTGCGTGTTAAATGTGTTCCGAGCTGCACACATTGACAAGTTTCACTGATAAGTAAAACAAAAGATACGAAATAGCACGCAAATCAAAGAGATAGCTGTAATTTTAATGATTGCACTTCAAATGTTTCTTGTGCATAGAGTTACATACAAGACGTCCCAATTGGGACGTATTTGAGTCTTCACTTTGCGCGCGTTTATAACATATCTGCTTCTTATTTTATATAATATCATTGGGGTTTACGCATTTCGGTTTCCCATACAAACTTCCAAGTCGATATTTTTAAAAACCATAATGCCAATTTTGATGAAACTTTGCATGCTAAAGTAAGACACAGGGATCTAAATAGTTTTTTTGAAAACATTTTTAAATAACGTTTATTTAGCTGAGTTGTTGCGATTTAAAGTCCACTATAGAAAGTTTAAAATCGCAATAACTCACTTAGGTAAATAAACGATTTTTAAAAATGTTTTCAACAAACTATTAAACTAACAACTACTAAACTATTTAGATCCCTGTATTTTACTTTAGCATGCAGTATCATTAATAATGGCTTAGTGGTTTTTAAAAATTTCGACTTGGAAGTTTGTATGGGAAACCGAAATGCGTTCCTCTTAACAATCAACCCTCTTAACATAAAAATACAAAATTAACAAAGGAAGTGGAACCAAAAAGGACCCCGCTTAGTACATGTTGCACATGCCCATCATGTGCTTAGCGGGATGACGATGATGGTCTGCAAGCTGCAAGCCTGCAACGCTGATGCTGGAGCCCTAATTTAATTAACAGTCTTAGCGATTTACTAGTTTTTAATTTCGATTCCCAGTATAAAGTTAAAGTTTATAGTAGAACGGTTTTGAACTTATAATAAGTACAAGCGGCTGCTCGCGGTTTCACCCGCGTGGTTCCCGTTCCCGTGATAATATCGGGATAAAAAGTATTCTATGTGTTAATCCAGATTATAAACTATCTAAATGCCGAATTTCATCCAAATCCATTCAGTAGTTTTTACGTGAAAGAGTAACAAACATCCATCCATACTTACAAACTTTCGCGTTTATAATATAAGTAGGATTTGTGTAAAAGTAATATTATTTTATTTAATTCATGCGGAGGTTACCTGTTATTAATATTTGCATTTAGCTTGTAAGTTTCATGTTACTATACATAATTGCCTGTATTATTGTAAATTTTGTTAGTGACACAAATAAAATAAAAAAACTATTGTTTTAGTATGTTTGTCTCGATATCTGATGATATTCCATTTATTCATCATCATCTGATGATGAATAAATGATAATGATATAGGCTGATGCCTATAAAAGTTGTATTGTTGGATTCAGTATGCTTAAGCTTACCCAAGAGCACATGGGGAACTCGGGCCGTAAAACATTGTTCGTTGTTGTTTAGTCGTAGAAGGAGTACATTGTTTCGCTAGTTTGATTATTTTAAATTTCGTTTAAAATAGGCAAAGTTATGAAGCAATGTAGTCCTACTTCGACGGAATTACTCGCCCAGTGCGAACAAGGCTTGTGCCGTAGTGTAACCCTTTGGGAAAGCGCTATGCGGGTAGGTTTTAATGACAGTCTTCTGCGACATCAACCGTAGCCATCGCTTTAATGTGACTTACTTAATCGAGGAGCTCGATACTTTTTATATGGTCACCTTCTTAACAGATATTATAGTTAGTTAGACTGATAGTTCCCTTCTCGTAAATGGTCTCATTAAACGCTTCTTATTTATTAAGTATTTTCTAATGAACCCATTTAGTATTTTTTATATTGTGCTTTCTCAGAGTATTGACCCATTATATGGCTTTTTAAAATATTAAAAAACTTAACGTTTGTCTGATGGTGATGATTAAAATCGTTGAAACAATAGAATATCAATATCAATAGTTAATACATGTGCGGTGGGTGACCGTCCGGATTAGGTAGAAACTGCCTTAAGTTAGTAACAGTAAAAAAAACCACCAAATTCTGGGAACTTTTGTTACGTAGTTAGGTAGTATTATTAGTCTTTGAATAATAACGCATAGAAAGCGAGAACACGCACGATAAATGAGACCAGTAAAACCATGCCATACTGGCTTGGTACCGAAACGGCCCGCGTCAGTACTAATAATCTAAACTTATCTATCTATCAACAGTTTCAATTTCCTTACTTTTGGGGCAAATCTGATTCCTCTAGCAACATTACTTGTACACTTGTGTGCGTGTCGTTGAGATAGTACGCGTAACTTACTCCTACATCCATTTTTTTCTTGCCTCACGCCATGACAGTTTTCTAATAAGAGACTATCGTTCTAAGCGTTATTATTCTATGGTATTAGTTATCTATTTATTACGAAAGCCATTTTTATTGGTAACATTTATTTTACAATTTTTGAACAACTCCATGTCCACTTTCTTTATTATATTCATTGACCTATTTCGATCACTAATGTAATGAGTTATGATATGAATTTATGAGCCACATCATGTGTAAAGACACAAATATTCAAATAAAATGTTGTAAATCAGTCGTCAACAAACTATAGGCGTAGTCAATAAAAACCCATCGACCTAAAAGCGAAAGTGATAATGTTTATGGAACAGGTGCGCTAACACCGGCCGAATGCATTATTCAGCGGAACATTTTTATTAACTGTGCAGAAACAGTTGAGCATCAGCCGAACAAATTTTCCGCTAGGCTGCGTCAGATCGCACCCGCGTCGTGTAACGCCGATCGTAAATATCAGCAAGCTTATTTTTTTCAGCGATTCAATCGATAGTTTTTTTAGTCAGCACTAATAATGTAATCGATAAAAAATAGAACTCAATCAGTGCCATTCTAATGAGTCGAATTCTATTGATTTAAACGACCTATATTTTGCATAAAGTGAATACCTTTGTGTCACAAATAGTCACAATATGAATTTCATTTGTGAGTAAAGGATTCTGAAGTTCAATAAACGCATAAGAAAAATAATATACAATATCGCAGCACTTTATAAAATGAGATGTCCCTAATAAATTACATACACGACGACTCTTTTGTAAAAATCCTTGCATTAACTGATTATCTGACCGTAATGTTACGTTACGTAATGTTGATATTGAATATAATATTAATTAATATTCAATATCTCTACCTGCATTTCAGTGTATTATTTTAAGGTCTAGAAATAATATCAGATTAATATGTTAAGCGCAACAGATTGACATATCATTCCCGTTAATCATTATTTCTTTTATTACTTACATATTTTTAGAAATACCATGTACAAAAAAAAATAAGTGTTTTATTTTTTGTATTGTTAATGAAAATACTTTAAAAAACTCAGACTTCGCACTACTTTATAAGGATTGAGCGTGGCAGTGAGTAACATAAAATCTTGAGGGGAGGTATTTCGAGCGCTTCTCTCTCGCTCTCTCGACGGTACGACGGACGGTAAGGGACGGGTATAACAGCGAAGAGGCACAAATAATCGAGTTTTATATTTTAAAAAAAATAGATGTAATAAAAAAACGATCGGTTATAATACCTCAAGCTATCTATGAACTTCATTTTAATAAATAACTCATAATATCAAATCACTTATTTTAAGAATAAAATCTAGAAAAGAAGATAAAATGGCACAAAAATACCTATGTAACTTTGTGAATTTATTCTATAGAGCTAACTTTATCAAATCGTGTTTCCATCGGGTATATTCCACAGAATAAAGCCTTATCAATATTTCATAATTTTCGCAGATTTTAATTTTACTATTTACTACTTCAAAAATTAATTCTATGAACGTGTTATATATATTTTTCGCTAACACCTAGCCTTAAAAAAAAACCAGTGATTTGCGTCGTATAATACAGATTATACGACGCAAATCACTGGTTTTTTTTCGGTATTTCTATTAATTTATGATGTTAATTTTTTTTTGTTGCACCTAAATATGTGACATATATCAATTCAAAATATGTCTATTAAAAGACCATTTATTTAGCATATATTATTTGATCCTGGCGTTTCAAGCTCTTTCCATAATCGTAAGTCACTGAGAGACTAAATTATTACGAAAACAAACGCTAGTGTAAAGAGTTTAAAGAGTCTCATTAGGTCATTACAATGTAGTGTGAAAACAAACGCCAGTGTAAAGAGTATAAAGAGTCTCATTAGGTCATTACAATGTAGTGTTCGCAAAAACTTTATAAAACACAACATGTCGATGTTTTGCCGTTCCGTAGTCCCATCCCTATCGATTAAAGCTAATTGGCTGCGCGGGTAAACGAGTCGTGGAGGAACCTCTACGACGACGGCCAAGTTCCTCGATTTAATACACGACAATTATCGATTAAGTTAACGAATCGCACTCACCAAAATTAATTTACCGTGACGTAGTGATTTTATATTATTTGTAATTTATAGCAATCGTTGGAGCTGAAACTTCGTGCTAACAAAATTTTCTTTTGAATGTTATTATACTTTATTTCCTTACAGTCTAGTTTTTTAAATAAAACTACATAAAATTAAAAAAAATCTTTCATTTTCAGACCAAGGAGTCTATAGATTGTTAGTACACAAAATCTTTAATCTTATATTAGTAACTAAAATAATTGTTAGGTACATAAAAATTAATTTAAGTATTACACGTTATCCTGAATATTGCAAAGCATTACTATTTACTATCTAGCAGCAGCAGCAGCGCGTTACTAGTTTACAATAGCACTGTGGAATGCAATAAAGACATTGAAACACAGATTTAGTCTTTATTGTAATTGCAGTGTTGTAAAGAACATCAAGTTGCGGATTTATCTCACTATCTAGATTCCAAGTCAGGTCTAGCCCGTTTAATTGACACAGATTTGCATAGCACGACAGGTGGTAACAACGGCAGCTAGTGTTATCGGTAGTAACTATAATACATAATAACTATTTAACTGCCTCTGTGTGGCACAATGGTTATCACCATCACCAGCGGCCTCAGATCTAGAGGTCTTAGGTTATTTTTATTACATTTTGTTAGGTTGGTGTCTGTTAGACATGAAATTGAGTTTCTCAGTAATTGAAGATTTCGGGTGAAATGTTCTATATTGGGTGATTTAAAAAAATTAAAATATTGTTTAATAATCACATTTTCGTTTCAACACGGCATTAAATACTATCCTTTTTAATGCGGATAGAAAAATTTGTATCACATCTTAAATATAAAACTCCGTCATTAAAATATTCACTAATTTTACCAGGATATTTTAAATTACTTATCGACAATACCATGAGACGTGAGGCCGCGTCACTATTTATAAATGTTTTATTAATATTTTGAAGCTTAAAAACAATGCGTGACTTCAGACGAAAAATATTAGCCACGCGACTCGCCTTACAGAAACATGGCCGATAATATTATAATAACAGTTGACTGGTTAACACCAACAATGTGGTTCTTATTTGTGGACTAAGAATTGGAACGCAGCAAATCACAGTAAATACAATAGAACCTTTGAAATATTTGTAATACTTTAATAATGTACTCTACCAGTTTAATAACGTATAAGTATATCGTATTATTATGAACTAATAACTAAAAAATTACATTATCTAATATAATATTATCTATGGCATAGGTTTTTATAATTAAAAAGAAACATTTCTGGTACTAGAGAACCAACTAAGTAGTAAAGCAATTCATAATGTATAGGTACGCACCAGACTGGAGACACAATACACATTATGTGTATTGTGGTACAGGCATCATGGTTATGAGAAACCCAATATGGGTAATAATAAATAACTAATAATAATAAGGCACATCACAACAGGGAACAATTATCCAAATCGGTGCATAAAAGCCGAAATCGAGAACTTACTTATTTTTGAAGTCAGCATTGGTTCACAAATAACATATCGTCGTTGAAGTGACAATACCTCCTAACTAACATTTTTTAAGAAATCGACATTTTTAATGCAATAGATTTAAAGTTCAATTTTGCATAGACTGTTTTTTTTCTATCTGATATTTCGTTTTTAAATAGCAATTAAAAGTCTGTAGAAATAGCTCCTATATGCGCTAGAAAATATTGACGTATTTTTTTTTGGCAATATCTCCTATCTACTGGTTCAACCGACTACACTCGGCCGTGTTCGTCGATTGACTGACCGTTACCTGGTGGTAAGCGTTTCGCGGAATAACAGGGGGAGAAGAGAGGGGCTTAGAGCAAGTTTGAACCTGTTTTTAAGGCACGGCGTTTTAGTAGTGCTCTGACGCTTCGCGAGATAATACACAAAGGTTATTTATGTGGTGTTTTTATCGTTAAAAGTGGTTTTAATCTGAAATTGGAATATTTAAAGGAACTGTTGTAGAATAGGTAAGTTATTTAAGTATTTTAATACTGTTTGCTTGGTTTTGATGTAGAAAAATTGACATTAATTTAAAAAAAATGCAGATAGAAGGTATTTCTTTACAATGTTTCTTTAATCAAGTTAATAATTTTATTTAGGTTATTTTGTGTTGGACTGTATTTCATTAAACAAATCTTTTACAGGTGTATGCACCAACTTAAATGATGAAAAGGTATCAAGGTCATAGAGCTAGAAAGATGATTAGCCTCTTAAAATTAAACCCTGTAAATGGTTACGATCAAGGGAACTTGCTTACCGGTAAGTCATGATAGAAAAACTCCTCTTGGTTTTCCGCTTTCGAAAATAAAGAATTTGATGAAAATTGAGAGTTAAATTTTGATAGTTTTTTAATTGACCTACTCATTTAATAAAATTGTTTTAGTGGCTGATTCTACTGTCAAAAGGACTACACATAATAAAAACACTTCAGAATTTATAGTGGCTGATTCTTCTGTCGTAACACATAGAGAAAATTCTTCAGAGTTTATAACTTTTATTGACTATCCTAAATTATTTATACCGAAATCGCTTTCAGTCTCGGATCTCACAAGTGATTCAATAAAAATTAAGATGAAACGAGCTTGCTCTCTACCACCATCAATTAAATTTAACGTGACATCTTCAGAAAACTTGCAAGTTGATATGGATAGTCAAGATAAATCCTCATTACAGTATGATACAGACGCAAGAATAGAGTCAGAAAGTCCATCTTTACTTATTAATTCACATTTAGTCACTGATGTTGATCCTCCTGCAACAGCCAATTTTATAAATGAGAGTGATACTGATGTTCTACAGAGTTCTTCCTGCTCATATGCACCTTCGTCGTCATCAAGTGACGAGGAGTCTCACAACCAAACAACTGCAACATCAAGCGCTTCTCAAAATATTTTCTACGGTGATGTTAATGAAGGCAGACAACGTCGTAAAATTAGAAATATGAATGAATGGAAAAAAAATAAGAATAAAAGACTCAGAATGGAAGGTAAGGAATATTTAGGATTCACTAAAGCAAGGGGAAGGAAAATGGAGCATAATAAAACCCGGTCATGTAAACAGATAGGAGAAAGGTGCAATTCCAAATTCTGCGAAAAAAGCCAAAACAGACTATGCAATAAAATTACGGAAGAGTGTAGACAGAAAATTTTTAGTAACTTCTGGAATAATCTGAATTGGGATCAGAGGAAGATATACATTACAGGACTAATCAACCGCACCAACGTGTCTCGAAAAACTTCTGACGCCAATTCAAGACGCAAAGGTACTTTGCATTATTTTCTCCCGCTGGATTCAGATTCCAATAATAAAGTACAGGTGTGTAGAAATATGTTTTTGAAAACTTTTTGCTTGGGGTCTTTCACCGTCCAATCGTGGGTAAGGAAAGCAGAATTTGGAATGCTACCATGTCAAGACATTCAAAATAGACTAACACTTCGAACTGCTAGGCGAGGAGCGGAAGAGAAAATGTCAAGTCTTAATTATTTCCTTGATAGCATCCCTAAGTTGCCGTCGCATTATAGAAGACAAGAGACAACAAAACTTTATTTAGAACCTACTTATAGGTCTGTCACTGATTTGTACAATCATTACAAAAAGTTCTGTATAGATACTGCAGTTGCTGCTGTTTCTAGATTCACGTTTGAAAAGTCCTTTAATGACAAGAACCTTTCCTTATATGTCTTGAAAAAAGACATGTGTGACATTTGCTGCAGCCATGCAGTAGGAAACATCGACACAACAGAGTATACTGCACATATTGACAAAAAAAACCGGGCAAGAAGTGAAAAGAACGAGGATAAAGTCAAAGCAGTCAGAGGGGACATTATTCTGCTATCCATGGATCTTGAAGCTGTGAAAATGTGTCCTTATTTGACAGCTAGTGCTCTGTATTTCAAAACTAAATTAACGACCCATAACTTTACCGTTTACAACTTGACTACCCACCACACAGTCTGTTACTGGTTTGTTGAAACGGCGGCTGATTTGACAGCGAGTACTTTTACTACGTTTATTATTGATTACTTAGAAAGGTTTTGTCTTTCCAGTGCTCTGCCGATAGTAATTTTTTCAGACGGATGCACGTATCAGAACAGGAATAATATTTTAAGTAATGCATTACTTAATTTGAGCATTAAGCATGGTGTCCACATTGAACAAAAATTTTTAGAGCCTGGTCACACTCAAATGGAGTGTGACTCAGTGCATAGTGCCATAGAAAGGAAATTAAAAAATAGAGAGATCCATTTACCTAGTGACTACATTAGAGTCACTAGAGAAGCCCGTACTCATCCCTTTCCTTACGAAACAGTGGACGTCGATCATAGCTTTATTAAAAATTATGCAGACTCCTCAACCTTCCGATATTCAAGCATTCGGCCAGGACGCAAAGCGGGTGATCCCACAGTAACTAATATTCGTGCCATCAAGTACTCCGCTGACGGAACAATCACAGTCAAATTGAATTTTGACGACGATTGGGTAAATTTACCAGTAAGGCCAAAAAATAAAGACATTGTCACGTACTCTCAATTAAATGCAGAACCACTTCCGATTTCGATTACGAAATATAACCATTTACAAAGTTTAAAATCTGTATTACCAGCAGATTGTCATACTTTTTACAATACATTGCCTAAGATTTAAATAAAATTTCATTTTCATCGTTAAAATTTGTTTCATAACTACCTGATTTTGTTGATTGTGTTGTTCATAAATCGTTTGTTCTTAAATTTATAATTTAAAAAAGTACCTACCTGTAACATTGAAAATCGGTTTCACCATTACTTTGTCATAATTTCTACCATTCATGGCCTAAGTCTTAAAATATTTCATTTTCGTTACCTACTTAAAATTTCATTTCTACCTAGTTTTGTTTAGTGAATTGTTTAACAAAAGTAAAAAGTTTAAAATCAGTCATGTTATCTAATTGTCATAATTTATTTTATTCATTCCTTAAAACAAGATTTTAAATACTTAGGGTCGGTTTTACTGATTACAGATAGTTTCTTTGACAGATCACTCGTATCATAACCTCAAAAATTATTAATAAGTGACGCATTTGAATGGAAGATTTTGTTATGGCCCTCGTTGGCTATTGTGTTGATTATATTTTTGTTTGATGACAATTGTTTTTTCTTAAATTTTAATTAAAGTTTTGATTTTAACAGTACATTTTATTTCTAGCAATAAATCCTAACTTGTTATTCCATAATGTTTTTTTCCTATAATAAGATCAATACCTCCTAACTGACGGTTTTACAAGAAAACGTGATATTATTTAAATCACTGGTTATCAAATAATAAGTAGGCCTGTAAATATGACATTAAAAGTAATATGAAAATACTGTAATCAAAACTTAAAAAGTTAATCGTTTTTTCCTTCTCCTGTAAAATAAGCATACCTACAGTTAGGAGGTATTGTCACTTCAACGACGATATTTCTTTATGATACAGACATATTTAAACACAATCATTTCTTTACGTATTACAAAATGGATTACTATTTCTAATTTAATAATAGATGACACCAGAGCGAAAATTATTACGTTCAGAATGTTTGTCTGTCAAGCTGTCTGTCACTTAGTTCCATCACGCCCGCCTGGAACAACGCAGGCGTTGTTGCCTGAAGATTTGCATATTGGGACATGAGAATTTAAAATAAGTTCTTTTTTTTGTTTTATCATTCTTTCCTAAGATGTGTGAATATTGATGGATTCGAATGAAGCGAAAGAAGTGTGCAAGGACCGTAGCAGATGGATGGCGATCCATAGTCTCTGCCTTCTACCCCTATGGGAAACAAGCGGGAGTATATGTAAGTATGTATGTTTAGTGTGTAGGTATATATATATGTATGTTAATATGTAATTCTAAATTACATTGAATGTATTATACAATGCTCCTGGATTATTATATGTTATAATTAATAAACATGGCATGGTTATCTAATAATTATAAACTTATTGTTATGCCCGATATGGGTAACTGTTAGGACCGAACTATTACAATTACACCTAGTAATAAGATACAATGTAACAGTTATGCAATAAAATGTTCTATTCTATTCTATTCTACTTTACAGCTTGTCTAGGATGAACAAAATTTCTTTCTTTTTGTTGTTAAATCATATTTGTTGTTTATTATTATTATAATACTAGCGCCTAGCGGACCACCACAGCTTTATTTGGGTGATTAATTTGGTTAAAAGTTAAACATATTTTTTAGTAAATAAATCTTCGTATCGCATCGAAAATAAATGATTTTTTTGCTGTTCCTGTTCTTTACAGTCCGCAACCTAAACGACTTTACCCATGATTAAAACATTATTTCCGCAGGCCAATCCCATCGTGAGAGAAACGATCTCTCTAGTCAATTCCAGCCATTTCCAATTTAGAACTTACTTACATTTGTAAGATGTTTGTTGCTTTCAACAATTCTACTAAGTTTTTATTACGTATGAACACAATCAGTATCAAATAAATATATCTATTTTTTATAAGTTAGCAGATTTAAAATCTTAAGCCGACGAATCAAAAATGTTACGACTTAGTCGATAAAGAATTTGTTCCGTTCTAAGGCTGTATGAGCGAATCCTTTGCCACGCCACATTCTTCTAAATTAAAACGGATTGTCAACTGTCAAAGATGCGTTTCACTTGCAAGAAGTTTATCAGGATCGTTACAAATTTAAAACTTGGTATCTGCCGGGAAGCGGGCGCGATGTATTTATTAAATATGTAAGTAGCCTGAACCTTCATCTACACCCATACTTATAAAGCAATGAGCAAACAATCAACAGTAATTAGTTCAAAATGGCGCCGCTCGGGTGACACCTCAGATTATTATTTAGAGCATAGAAGGAGTGCTATGACATTTAAGTGGGCACTCCGTTTGGTCACCATTAGAATTACATTTGTTTAAGTCGCTTTTGAATTCGGTATCATAAATGGTGACCGGTTTTTTTTGTTGGACATTTGACGTTTTTGCCAAACTTATTTTATCTCTTTTCTTTCAATGTTTATGGCTCATTTGAACAATTAGACGAGTCTCATTTGAACTCCTTCTATGCTTTAGTTATTATTCTATGGGTGACACTTAAGAATGAAACAAAAGAAGTAAGTCAGGGGCGGAGTTTTCCCGTGTTCTTTTAGCAACACGTGTTGTGAGACTCCATTTTATTTCAATCTACCGTACAATACTAAATGTACTTTAAGAATATATAGCACTTGAAATTGGCTTAATGCTAAACGCGAAGCCATTAGTTAAGCTTTATTTATATAATAAAAGTCAGGATCGTAAGAAATGGAAAGCTGTGGTCTCTGCCTACTCCTTCGGGAACCGGAGTGATGTATGTATACGTGAGTATGCTTGAACATTCATCATACCTACACCCATACTTACAAAGCAATGAGCAAACAATCGACAGTAATTAGTTCAAAATGGCGCCGCTCGGGTGACATTTAAGAATAAAACAAATGAAGTAAGTCAATTTCGTAACAAATAGAAAGCTGGGGTCTCGCCTACCACTCCGGGAAACGGGAGTTACGTATGTGTAAGCATACGCGAGTATGCTTGAACATTCATCATACACCCATACTTAAAAAGCAATGAGCAATAAGTTCAAAATGAAAAGCTGTGGTCTCTGCCTACGCCTCCGGTAAACGGGAGTGATGTGTGCATACGTGAGTATGCTTGAACATTCATCATACACCATACTTAAAAAGCAATGAGCAAACAATCGACAGTAATTAGTTCAAAATGGCGCCGCTCGGGTGACACTTTCCATTACAGCGCGCCGCGACGTTGATAAACGACGGGCGGCAGGCGGGCTAGCACCGCCTGATTCGATGGGTTATGTAGATCATCATTAACTGAGCGACTATGATTGTTGCTGCCACCGGTACAAATTACCGCAATAGCTATTTTTTTATAATAGAAGGAGGCAAACGAGCAGGCGGGTCACCTGATGGAGAGTAATCTCCGCCGCCCATGGACACACCCGCAACACCAGAGGAATCGCAGATGCGTTGCCGGCCTTTAAGCAAGGAATAGGTTTTAGGAAGGAATAGGAATTGTGAGGGAAGGGCCTCCGGAACCCCCACTGGCCGGACGAAACCCAACAGCACCAAGTGCTATTATTTCACGCCGGATATTAGTGAGAGGGTGGTATTACGCCGGGCGAGCCGGCCCAATGCGTGTGGCTCTACCACTCAGTCAGTGTCACTCATTTAGCACCACCCAGGGGTAACGTGCAGGGTCTCAAGGGTAAACCTACGGACGCGAGTAACTTAAACCCCCAAAATGGAGTATATGCTCAGCTGTCGTAATTTCAGACACAACAGAAATTCAATTTTTAGCAAAAACGAAACGAACGAAGCCGTACGTTTAGCCGATGAGCCATCGAGCTCGAAGGTTAAGTAGATAATCATAATCGATCATTAACCGCAACAGCTAGCTGCGGTTTGAGAGTACTTTAATGATAATTTATTTTGTTATAAAATGTTTACTAGAAAAAGAAAATTTTTGTTATGCTTGTAATAAAAAGGAATATCTGCAAATACGGTACTATAAAGGACGTGGGGCCTGGGGGCGTTTGAGAATTAAAACTGTCCTTTTCTTTGGAAACATATACATACATTAAGTCCATGCTCTTAATATAGACGTTATTACATTGTCATTTCAAATTAATTTTTTTTTAAAAAATACTTTAACGTAGAACCTGCCAGTGCCCTAACATCGCATAGACTCCACAGTATATTATTGTATTCGCAACATGGCAATGGCGATGCGATGGCGATGGGCTTACCGCCTG
The DNA here is from genome assembly GCA_963921215.1 of Scoparia ambigualis. NCBI lineage: Eukaryota > Metazoa > Arthropoda > Insecta > Lepidoptera > Crambidae > Scoparia > Scoparia ambigualis. Next base: position 6,666,155 of record OY992504.1, read on the forward strand.
TCACGCTGAGCACATGTGCAGTCTCTATATATTTGGTGAAAAGTGAACTATGGCAGAGGAGTGCTTTTGCAGTCCTCATTGCCTGGTCTCTGACTAACCCTTCGGGGATAATAGTTGTGATTATAATATGTATGAATTTTATGTGTAAAATAGATAAGTAAGGGGTCCTGTAGTGCCCGGAGATAAATATATTATTTTAACAATCATCAGATCTCAAATTAGTGTACATAATTAAGTACGCATGTAGGTATATGCGCCTACACTATAAGTAAATGCCCAAATGCGAATGACAGTAATTTGTTGCATATGTGCACACCCTTTAATAATTTTACACCATTACCGACGCCATGCCATTAAAAATCAATGAACCAACAATCTGCAGGAATTAGTCCACAGTGGCGCGCGGTCGACATTTGGCCATTAGGTATCGTGCGACGCGACATTTACAAATGGCTGGCTGGCCGTACCGCCGCACTCGCAGGGTTCAGCCCTCCATCATTCGAAGGGTTATACAGATAATGTGTTACTTACTGTAATAATGTACTTTGCATGGTGAAATTCTGTCTAGCATATTGTAGATATTTTTGCCGCCACGTAAAATTGCTTAAATCTACATGCCGTGTGGTGCCGGCTACTACCCACCTCTTCACTGGGTGTCGTATGGGCGACTTACGGACTAAGACCTTGTCCAGAAGAGGCGAATTCGCCGCGAATCGTTTCGCGCGAACGCCTACGCGCGTTGTCGAGGTACTGGCTGCCCATACATTGCGTCCACAAGCATTGCGCGAGTTTCGTGACGAATTCGCCGCGAATCGTTTAAATAATCGATTAATAATAATGTATTGGCACCCAGTACCTCGACAGCGCGCGTATGAGTTAGCGGGAAACGATTCGCGGCGAATTCGCCCCTTCTGGACAAGGTCTAAAGACGCATGTAAGTGCATACATCCAACAGCATAGAGCGGTTCACTACCCATCACGCTGGGCACATGTGCAGTTGTTAATTGGTGAAACGTGGATGGCGGCAAGGGACTGCCTTTGCGGTTCTTGTTGCCTAGTCTCTGACTATCTCTTCGGGGATAATAGACGACCATTATGTCGTAAGCGTATGTAGGTATGTATGAATCTACATGGCGTCAGATAATTCTAAGGCTTAGCATAAGTGCCATTCGGCGTATTTAATTCTTGAAGATGAACTCGAAATGCATCACCGTTTTGTGATACTATAACACTTCTGTCTAACCACAACACCGTTGCACGGTGTGGTAGGAATAATCTGCCCCGAATCCTACTGGACGATGCAGGAAAACCCTAATACCTATAACTGCCGGCGTCAAACAGCATTGTTTTACATTGCTGCGTTGCCTGCTTTCCGAATTGAATGGTACTGGATCCAATGAAGTTACAGGGCTTACAGGCATACAAACTTAAACTTACACTACGGGGAAATGTTTCTTCTCACATGATGGTACGTGACGATAAGGCCGAAGGGAAGCGCGATTCATCCGGAATCATCAACCACTGAGGAACTGGCTATCTTGTCTCGAAACTGTGTTGGAACACAACATTGCTATTAACATAATCGTCAGACTTTAGATAAGACGGTGGCAGCTATAGTCAGGCGGACTTAACAAGCCTTGAGTCTTGGTGACTTCTGGGTCTTAGATCCTTAGCCACTAAATCACAGAGGCGGTAGTTATAGTTATAGTTATAGGCGGCAGTTATAGGATTCAGGCCACCATCAGGCTGTATGCGCGTTTGCCGGCTCTGTAATCTAAATAATATTTGTACTTCACCAGTTTGTGCAAACTGTTAACTTTAAAATTGTCTCATTAAAGAGTAACGAGCCCATAAAACTAAGAGCTGACACGATTCGGCCATAATCTACGGCGGTGATTAAAATTTGTATATAAAATCGGCCTAATCATCGTAAAATTTTGATAAGATTCATTAATAATACGGGTCGGGGGCAATTAAAATCGCGGCACGAGGTGGTTGTGTGGAATTATGCTCGTCACGGGCTAAATTGAGGGTCGGTAACGATGCGCCCCAACTTTTAGTTAAAAGAGAAAACGGGCGAAAAGGAAAATAAATAACGTTGTCTTTTTAATGTTTACCATCCTGACATCCAGGGTTAAGGCAAAACAATTTTTATGACGGGTTTCATTTGCGAAGTCATGAAAGTATAATAGACAAGTTTTATTAGGTACCTAGTTTTTACAAACGAAATAGGCGCACCTACTTGTTTAGTTTTAATCTCGTTCAATATTTTATTTAGTTTATCCTTGAATCCTTAAAATGTGTTTAATTTCAACGTGTCTAGTTCGCGTCAACTAAAGTTAATTTTATTTTTAAGGGCATCAACTGATGGAATTAATTCCCTGATGTAGTTTCTACCACACAATAAAAAAGAACGTCAAAAAATACTAATAAACATTAATAGCAATAAAGACATAAATATAATAATTCAAGGTACATAATTAGGAAACATAATGGGTAAACGGAAAAACGGATAGGTACTTACATACTTCCCTAGCACAATCTATACATATGAACCACAGAACAGAAGGAAGAAGAAGAAGAATTTGTACCTACATATAGGAGAAGAACTTTCTTCTCCTATATGTAGGTACAAATATAATAAATAATGAAATATGCCTACTGAATTATATTTTTATTACACTCAAATCATGTTTTCAGTCGAGCGTGTGTAACCTTTGACACTATCGCGTCTCAAAGGCCAAACTTATCATATTTTATAGTAACATCACGGAACAAAAAACAATAAACAAACGTTTTAGATTCTTAATATTTGATTGTTTGCCTTAATAACGCTTTAAGTCGACGATAACAATAAATGTTGATTTTTTTATTAGAGAGTTACTAATACAAAAAAAAACCAATGTAAATAAAAATAATGTAAATGTATAAAATATTTTTTTTAATTCAGATTTCTTAATAATTATGTAAATTGTAAGAGGTTTGATGCGACACTGTTGTTATAAAAAGATAAAGTCAAAAGCGTTGAAAAATTCGACAGGTCTAACGAATACCTTGGTGGCGGAGTGGTTAACGCATCTGCCCGGATTGCGGATGACGTGAGTTCGATTATCACCTAAGGTAGGCATTTTTTTTACGTTTCGTTATTTTCGAAACGTTTTAGACTTTTGGGTTTTATTATAAACACAAACTTAGAATAATAACGCATAGAAAGCGAGAACACGCACGATAGATGAGGCCAGTAAAAAAAAGCCATACTGGCTTGGTACCGAAACGGCCCGCGTCAGTACTAATAATCTAAACTTATCTATCTATCAACAGTTCCAATTTCCTTACTTTTGGGGCAAATCTGATTCCTCTAGCAACATTACTTGTAACACTTGTGTGCGTGTCGCCGACATCACGCCATGACAGTTTTCTAATACGAGACTATCGTTATATGCGTTATTATTCTATGAACACAAATATATAAACGGGGTTTGTACCCCGTCAATAAGCAAACGACTGTCGGCTATACAGTTTGACACGTGTTTAGTGACGTAATCACTAATAAACGTAATAAAGCTTAAAACACACGACGATTATTGACATTGTCCCAGTCGGCTCCAGAGAGCGATCGTTATTAGTTACCCAATCTAAATCGGCTGGTCATTTAGGTTAAACATTAGGACGAGGTTTCACAAATGGGACATTCCTATCGGCGATTAATCAAACTAGTTATTATTAGGGCTATTTCCTCGCAAACCGTGATGAAACACTTGAGGCGTTTCGAGTGGGCACGGAATAGTTTGGATTCGATAAATGAAAGCTTTTATTATTTGCCGGCGCACACAGTAACCTAGCTACTATGGTAAGGTCGGTACGGTACTTTATGTCAGCAAAACCCTCAGTAATTTTAATATGTCCGTCATTCTAATTCGTCGTCACGTCGTCATTTTACTGAGTGGTAGAGCCGCGCTGCGTTGCAGCACGCATTGGGCCGGCCTGCCCGGCGTAATACTACCCTCTCACTAATATCCGGCGTGAAATAATAGCACTTGGTGCTGTTGTGTTTCGGGGGCCTCCGGGACCCTCACTGGCCAGTGAGGGTTCCGGAGCCCCCCGGAGGGGGGGGCCCTCACAATTCCTATTCCTTCCTTAAAGGCCGGCAACGCATCTGCGATTCCTCTGGTGTTGCCTGCTCGTCCGCCTCCTTCAATTATTTAAAAAAAAATCTGATGTATCACCATCATCATAATCAGCCCGTTTCAGTCCACCGCTGGACATAGACTTCTCCCAACGCATGCCACTGAGCTCGGTCTTCGGCTCTAAATATAAAAATAAAAAAAAAAAATTAATGATAGAACATCACGATCTTTACAAATATATTCACAATCTTTATTGTCGTGTTAATTAAAAATAAATAAAATTATTACTTATATACGTATAAATGCAACGAAACAAAATATGAGTCACTAACCTTTTTGATACTGCTGATCGAGTATCAGTGTTCAAATTACGTTGTCACTCGACAAAATTAAATTGCGTGTCACATTACTCAAGCCGTATGTAACAGACTCGTCAAAATAAAGCTGGCGAAACAATGGGGTGATGCGAATTGTATCTGTCTATATTAGGGCGACCACAGCACACATGTGTGTTATGTAAGTAATCGCAATGCATTATAATATGAAATGCCGTCAATTAGGTATTTTGGAGCAGTGCACTATATTTTTTCTTTCTTAGGGCTTAACGTTATGATATCTTTAACTCTATTTTATAGTGCGAGCTGCAAATAAGGTTGTGACGTCACTAAATTACGGTGGAACCATAATTTTATGTGCATCGTCGGCAGCGTAACTTAACGTGCTTGCACAATTGGTCAAAAAGATGTGCATTCACGATATTTTATAGTGCCCCATTTTTCTCAGTGCATGAATTAATGATAAATACGTAATTATTGACACAGTTTTATACATTTTACATATTAAACATAAATAAAATAAATTTATGGATATTATTGGCTTAATCACTACATTCACTACGCTTTCCAAATGCGGGTTGATAATCTGATCACAAATGAATGGAGGCAACTCTAAATTTTACTAATCTTATCTCACTAATATTATAAACGCGAAAGTTTGTAAGTATGGATGGATGTTTGTTACTCTTTCACGTAAAAACTACTGAATGGATTTGGATGAAATTCGGCATACAGATAGTTTATAACCTGGATTAACACATAGGATACTTTTTATCCCGATATTCCCACGGGAACGGGAACCACGCGGATGAAACCGCGAGCGGCCGCTGGTACATTATAATTATAGCCGTTCCTCCACCGACGACGGAGAACTCAGGCAGTGGCATCGAAAGGGTACGAATCGATTAATATCGCAGACTTATCGATCGATACAGTTATATTGACGGCGACAAACTGATTACACAACCCTTCTCTGGAGCTAATTTCCGTTTGGAACACACGAACACGCGTTATACCGGGATTTCCGATACGAGCCTCTAATTTCGAATGTAAATGTTCGAAATGGATAATCCTTACGATTTAGACTAGACTTAATAACGGACGACTGAACTAGGAACTAAATTGAAGGATTAATAATGAAATACATTAACAATGTTATAGTTGACGTTCCCTTAAAATACGCAAACTCCTTAATATAATTTGGAATACGATATACGCGTTAGTTTTACGTACCTATACTTAATTTTAGCCTTAGGGGCGCCGGTTGTGATGTGAGGGAGGGATGCATGGCATACCAAGACTTACTTAAACTCAAACGACAGCTAAGTGGTTATAACGGTCCAATATTGCTTATTAGCATTTCAACCTTGGACTCCCAAATTGGACCTAATCATCTAAGTACCAGCTCGATGGCGCAGCGGCTAGCGAGTTCGGCTTGTGATCTTGCCCGCTAAGCAACTTTCGCAATATCGGGTCGCTGGATGGGTGACCAATTTAAAAACATCTCGAGCTCCTCCGTGCTTCGGAAGGCACGTTAAGCCGTTAGTTCCGGTTGTTGTCGTAAGATGGCAGTCGTTAAAACCCGATTGGGCCAGCGTGGTGGGTTATGGCCCTAATATCTCCACGTGGGAGGCCTGTGCCCAGCAGTGGGACGTTTATAGGCGATGATGATAATGTACCAACTCAGCTTCCGACGCCAGCAGCCATATTCATTAGCAGGCGACAAACAGACACAAAGGGACTGATATATTAGCTGTATCTAATTCTACGACGTTGTTTGTATCCTGGAGGCTGATGAATATTGAACACCTAGGTACAATTCAATAACAGCGGGCATTGTTTGCAATTTGCACGTATCTTGGACAACACAATAATTCGAGTCACGCGCATCACTGAAGGCTTGATTAATTGCGTTATGGTACAAAACACGTGGCAATAAATCACTTCGACCGTAATGGGGTGTCAATTGGATTACACAATTACATAATAATATGCAGGAGAATTGAGATGATTGTTAAAATAGCTTTGGTTATGTCGGGTTCCATCCTACTAATATTATAAACGCGAAAGTTTGTAAGTATGGATGGATGTTTGTTACTCTTTCACGTAAAAACTACTAAATGGATTTGGATGAAATTCGGCATACGGATAGTTTATAACCTGGATTACTACATAGGATACTTTTCGTCCCGATATTCCCACGGAAACGGGAACCACGCGAGTGAAACCGCGAGCGGCTGCTAGTTTTAAATAAAATATTTGACAGGGGTTAACGAAATCTAGTTAGCTAGTTAGTATAGGTATACCTTTTTAAGTAACCGGCCTTTTGCCTGTCATGGTGGGCTTTACACAGTGTGTGGTAGTATTGACCACCGAGACAAAGTCGTTTGCGTTCAAATACATTTTTTTTAAACCTAAAAGTGGTCACATGAGTTGGAATCATAGACACAGGATACTATTTCCCAATGCTAGGCTCCGGCCTTTCGACATGACAAAGCCATCAGGAGCCCTACTTTTAGAGCAGTATTATGGTAAGTCAAAGTCAAAATATATTTATTCAATAAACTCAATTAATAAGTACTTTGAATCGTCCAAATCTTTTAAACCTACCACCCATTCAGGACATATTTTTTTAACTGTGACAAAGAATGGGCGTAAGAAACCACAGCGCACAAAAGCAACGACATTTACAAACAAAAAAAAGAATATGTCGTTACCAGCCCCCTTACTCTTGAAACCGATCGCTATTGGATCGGATTGGTATTGTGAATTTTCGTACTCCTAAGTTACGACACCAGCGCTAATTTGGATTCATATTGGGTGAACTAAATGGCATTGAGTTTTGTATTTTTTTCACTCAATATCCACGCAATATGAATCCATATTAGCTCTGGTGTCGTAACTTAGGAGTACGAAAATTCACAATACCAATCCGATCCAATAGCGATCGGTTTCAAGAGTAAGGGGGCAGGTCAATACAAAATATGAATTTAAAAATAATAAATAATGCAATACAAGGGTGACTCTAAAAGTGTTTAGAACTGGCCACTTGTAAACAATAGATTTAAATATAAAGTTTGAATTTTGTAAATGGAACTCTTTGTCAATATTATTCAGTTTAAATTTCATTAGTTTGTCATTTGTCTTCGATTTGGCGGCAAATTGAAAATTGCCTGTGTGACGTCAGCATGAATCTAAGCCGGGAAAATTTACGTGCAATGATTTTCTATGATTTCCGATGTCAATTAAGTCAACAAGAAAGTTACGATAGACTTCGATTGGCCTTTCACGATGAAGCCCCATCTCGTGCCACTGTCTACAACTGGTTCAATGAATTTAAGCGTGGTCGCACTAATCTCACCAATGATCTGCGTGAGGGACAGCCTTCTACGGCGACGACTGAAGATAACATCAGTGTTGTGCGGCGTAAGATAGAGACTGACAAACGAGTGACCTATCAGCAGATTCGGGCAAGCTTAGGCATCGGTATGAGTCAAGTGCACAAAATCCTCCACGAACATTTAGCTGTCAGGAAGCTTTGCGCCCGGTGGATACCTCACAATTTGACCGAGGCCCAAAAACTCCGTCGTGTTGATTGGTGCCGTGAAATGCTTCACGGCAAAGATTTAACGGAGGTGACTCGAATGCTGTGTTCGACATAGTTACGGGTGACGAAAGCTGGATTTACTGTTATGATCCCGAAACCTAAAGACAGTCTGCTCAGTAGGTGTTTCCTTCCGATGAGTTGCCAACTAAAGTGAAGAGAGGTCGAAGCGTGGGAAAAAAGATGGTGGCTTCGTTCTTCGGAAAGACAGGTCATTACGCGACAATTGTTTTAGAAGATCAAAAAACTATAACTGCCAAATGGTACACCAACAATTGTTTGCCACTTGTCTTGGAAAAAGTTCGGGAGAAACGCCCTCGCAGTAGGATCCTCCTTCACCACGACAACGCCTCGTCGCACACCGCCAGGCAAACAATCGACTATTTGACCTCGTCAGACGTGGAATTACTAGGTCACCCGCCGTATAGCCCTGACCTCGCACCTTGTGATTTTTATTTATTCCTAAAAACAAAATAAAAACTTCGAGGAAAACGTTTTATGGACGCCGAGGAAGCAGTGGCTGCGTTTCAAAAGGCCGTTGAAGAGACCCGTAAGAAGGAGTGGGCAAATTGCTTTTCTCAATGTAAACGGACACTATTTTTTAAAAGATATAATAAACCTCAAAACTTACTAGTAGGCTCAGTTTTTGATTTTCTAAGAATTTTCAGTTTGACCCTCGTACAAAACTACAATAAAATGTAGTACCTACCTAATATCAATTAAATAAAGACAATTAGAAATAGCTGTTGGAGTGCTTGGAGCATTTCAGATCCAAGCTGTTTTGACTTCTGTGTAATCTGACACTTTATAATAAGCTTTTTTATAAAGATTTTCTTTGATTTTGATTTTAAATTTATTAAGATCTAATTTCTAAAAGTAAGGCCCCCTGTAAGGCCCCTGGCTACTAACCCAATGCAGCGTTTGATGAATTTAAGTCAAGGCTGCCATTGATGGAAACAGTCGGGACCAACGCCTTATAATGCCTTTCGGAGCAGGAAAGAGCTTTATGGTCACCCATTCGGCGACCCGGCATAACGCAAACATTAGCTGGTTCGGTTAGTTAGGTACTAACCAGCAAACGATACTGGCAAGGGAACGTTATCGATACTTTTATTATCGCACCTAAATGCAGCTACCATGTCATCTCTGCACCACCCTATGGTTGACTGGTAGAGAATGCCTCAGACATTAAATCCGCCCTGTAATGTTATGTTGCAAAAGTTTAAATAAGTAAATAACGAGCTTAGAAGTAAAGTGCCGTCAAAGAGGAAGACTTACTTAAGACTTTTTTGGGGGTTAAAGTTACTCGCGTTCGTAGGTTTACCCTTGAGACCCACACGTGACCCCTGGGTGGTGCTAAATGAGTGACACTGACTGAGTGGTAGAGCCACGCTGCGTTGCAGCACGCATTGGGCCGGCACGCCCGGGGTAATGCCACCCTTTCACGAATATCCGGCGTGAAATAATAGCGCTAAGTGCTGTTGTGTTTCGTCCGGCCAGTAAGAGTTCCGGAGGCCCCTCCCCACTCCCCCCTCACAATTCCTATTCCTTCCTTAACCCTATTCCTTTCTTAAAGGTCGGCAACGCATCTGCAACTCCTCTCTCTGGTTTAGCGGGTGTCCATGGGCGGCGGTGATTGCTATCGATCAGGTTACCCGCCTGCTCGTTTGCCTCCTTCTTATAAAAAAGACCCAAAAAGAGATGGTGCGACGACCTTGTGAACCACACAAGAGATTGGCAGTCTTTGGCTCTGGATCGGGCTCTGTGGAAGAGTTTGGGGGAGACCTTTGCCCAGAAGTGAGACATAAAAGGTTGTAAAAAAAAGAAAAGTAAAGTACAGCTTGTATACAGATATGATACTGTCTCATTGTAGAGCAAAAGCTTTCGGATCATTGAAGTCAAGTCATCGCTACATTTAGTGGGTATTGGCTTAAGCCAATGCTTAAATATAAGTCAGGGCTGAAGTCAAAGCCGTGGCACCACCACCAAAATCCAAAAACACAATTTGCCCGACCTGGGAATCCAACCCGGGACCTCCGGAGCGGAGCGCATGTTCATTCGGCCACAGAGGCATCAAAGCTTATAAGGCTGCCTGCCTATTGAAGCGGAAAGAGGCTGCGGTGCGGAGAAGCGGAGAAATATTAACCAATAGAATTGCATTAAATCTCCGCTCCGCTCCAGTGGACAGGCAGCCTAAAAGTAGGTACTTTTAACTATTTCCGGAGGTATTTAATTGTAAATTCAATTGTACAGGACGACCGTGGTGGAGTGGTTAGCGCGCCGGGTCTTAGGTCCCGGGTTCAATTTCCGGTCGGGTCAATTTAGAGATTAACTGTTTTTCTGAATTGATTTCGGGTCTGGTTGTTTTTTTATGTTTATGTATATTTATCCGTTATCTAGTTAAACCATATTAACGATTTTCAATAGAAGCTTATCTGGTATGAGCGTAAACAAATTTTATTTATTTTTCTATGTTAAACATTATTGCGGTCACATAATTTTTTATACGTTACACCTAGGGTTACCATCCGTCCGGATTAGTCCGGACATGTCCGGACTTTGTCCGGATTTTGGAACATGAGTAACAAAACTTTATATCATCATCATCATCAGCCTATAAACGTCCCACTGCTGGGCACAGGCCTCCCACGTGGACTATAGCACTTGGGGATATTGGGCCATAATCCACCACGCTGGCCGAATGCGGGTTGGTAGGTTTTAACGACTGTCATCTTACGACAACAACCGGGACCAACGGCTTAACGTGCCTTCCCACGTGCCTTCCGAAGCACGGAGGAGCTCGAGATGTTTTTTTTTAATTGGTCACCCATTCAGCGACCCGCTATTGCGAAAGTGGCTTAGCGAGCAAGATTGCAAGCCGAACGCGCTAGCCGCTGCGCCATCGAGCTCCTCAAACAAACAAAACTTTATAATTGTACTTTAATTAAGTCTTTAATTTTTATTAACTTCTCATTTATCTAAAAACAAAATACATATAAAAAGCGAGTAGTGTATCTATTTTGTGCCTAAAAAGTCCGGACTTTTGTCGAAATATCAGGCTTATTGTCAGGACTTTTCAAATTCCTAAATGGTAACCCTATAGTTACACCGGAAAGAGTATAATAAACGCGTGCGTAAAACGCATGCCACGAGCGGTTGAGCACGCGTCCGATTGATTTCCTTGATAAAAAAACTGACATTGCCTTGCCTACGTCCTTGTTACAGAAAAAGCATCATAGTATTTAGTATGGACTGTGTCATACATATTGTAGTCTCTGATTAACTCCTTGGGGATAATAGGCTCATGTAGGTATGTGTTTTATTAAATTAAACTATTGAATTATCAACTATTGAATAACAATCATCAACCTACTTTTGTGTAATAGGCCAAGACAGCCTGTAAATAAGACCATAAAACCAAGAATATTTATTTACAGCACATTAAAAGCAGGAAAAGAAATCACTATATTCTATCATCTTATTTAGAAAGCGTAATAGTGGTAATAGGTAAATATTGCAATGAGACATTACCTAAATCCACTCAAAAAAATTACACAATATTAATGTATTTACAATTGCATGTTATACAGAAATCTTTTGTATTAATTTTCTACTTCCGGTGGCATGAGAACCGTTCATTAATTATAATACATTTTTGCCAGTAAGCTAAATAAATACACAGTGTATACCTGAGTACGTAGGACATTTAAGCTAGTTACCTCGACCTCCTTGGTGGAGTGGTTTTTACACCGGTTTTCATGGTAACGCCATCTCTGAGGTCCCGGGTTCGATCGCCGGTCGAGTCAATTTAGAAACTGTTGTTTTTCTAAATTGTCTCGGGTCTGGGTGTTTTCTATGTATAATAAGTATGTATTTTAAGTATGTCCATCCGTTGTCTAGTAACCATTTAACGAGTTTCATAACGAATCGAACGAATCAATGCTTCTCAAGAGAAGCCCAAGGGCTACTTAGATAATTGGTGTGGGTGTAGGAAAGTTTATAGTTTATTATTTATTTAGTTTAGTAAGCGTAGGTAGGAGGTACGGTCGGGGTCACCGTCGCTTTACCACTTTGCATCGATTTTCGTATGAAGCGCACCGCTCGCCCGGGTACGTGCCCGTACCAAATAGATGACGCGGTGTGCAAGGGATTTTGACCTTTAGACTGGTAAAGCGACGGAGTCCGCCATTGTACACATAAATTCTAGCGTTCGTTGTAACGACTGACTCCTTTTGCTTGCAGTAAGATATTTCAAAGTTATTTAACTTACTCAAGGCGCACTTAAAACAAATCCTACCAACCAAACCTAATACCTATACAAATATGTACACCTCGCTAGGAATCGAACCCTGGATCTCTGAGTCTGCAGACCGGTGATCAAACTACTATATCAATGAGTCAGTGAATTGTGACTGTCGAGACATTTTAAATACCAAATTAACTTAACGCTTGAATAAGTTATTAAAAGGAAATGTAATTGCATGTTAAAAAGGCATTTAGCAGACAATTTTCCACTTTCACGCAAAAACTTCATTTCAATATAGGTAATTTATTTATCCATATAAACATTAATTGCACTTAAGCCGTCTTTTACAAAAACGTACGTTAGTCTGAGCTTAAACCAAGACTAAGAGATCTATGCTTGTTACGGTAAAGTTAGTACCGGATCTAACATGTCACCTTATTATTACAAAACGAAGACCACCCATGGACCAGATAGTACTGCACTTAGTAATTGGTTTAAATGATATCCCACAAAGAATAAACAAGACATGGCAATTTTTCATTCGATCACAAAAACATCATTCACTGCACCGTTACGTTTTACTGTATGTTAATAATATCTGTAGTTTTATTACTCTAAATAATTATTAAACAAGATAAAAATATGTCATAAATATGTCAGGGTTTCAATTCCCAGGGCGGGCAAAGTGTGTTTCAGATTTTCCGAGACAGCCCGGGCACGCCCGGGTCGCCCGGGTTTGTGATCACCAACCCGCATAAGGCAAGCGTGCTGACTATGCCCATCTATAGAAGCGATGCCCTGTGACAGTATCCTACTAATATTATAAACGCGAAAGTTTGTAAGTATGGATGGATGTTTGTTACTCTTTCACGTTAAAACTACTGAATGGATTTGGATGAAATTCGGCATACAAATAGTTTATAACCTGGATTAACACATAGGACACTTGTTATCCCGATATTCAAACGGGAACGAGAACCATGCGGGTGAAACCGCGAGCGGCCGCTAGTATGATTATAACTTTACTTTACCTTAAACTCATTTGTTCTATGAAGTAGATTTACTAGCGTAGCTTTAAATTTAATTTAAAACTTTCTGTTGCCGTTAAAAACTTCCGCGACCTGATAAAACCTCTCATTAATCGCTGCGCCCCGTTAGAGTTAAGCTGACTCACGAAAATCCTCACGGCATTGATTGATAAGATGAATGGTACGTTGATCCGCCAATTTGGATGAGAGAATGGATTGATCCTTATTACTCCCTTCGATTTATCACTCATTTTCCTCATCTTTAGTAGGTACCTACTCTCTATATCAGCTGCAAGCTGCAATATTTTCTGTTCGTATCATTTATGACCGCAATTAAATAAATGCCGTTTCACGCCCCGCTTCAAAGACCCGGGACTACAGGAGCTGGGAAACACATGCGCCAGCAAAGAATTCCAAAGCCGAATGGTTTACAGCGGCACGACTTGCTAAATTTTGTTGGTACGAGAGCTGATAGTCTGCAAATGTCGATAAGGACGAAGATGGGAGCGCACTTTTCTCGGAGTAACAATAGAATAAGAGCTCGATGGCGCAGCGGTTACGCGATTAGGATGCGATCTGGCAAGTTATGCGACTTTCGCAATGTTGACCCACCGGATGGGTTGGAATATTCAAGCTATTTCAGGCACGTTCTTTCGAGGCTGTGGTCGTAAGATGGCAGTAGCAATAATTAATAGAACTAAGCCATTCGACATACTCTAATCTAAATAATTAAAATCTCATAAATACCTAATAAGCACCACAGACGTCAGGACTAAAATAAAACTATACCTTTAAAATAAAACTTTTAAGTTAATAAACGCGTGTTTATTTTCAAATCTTTCCAATCTTCCAACTAGCATTAAAAAAAAACCCTCGCTTCGTTACACCAACCGAGTATACACCAGTAGGATCTTGCATAACCCAAGACCTTCACAAACACTTCCATTAGAAGTCCTCGTGTAGATCTAGACAGCACATACCGTAGACGGATACACCTAGTTAAGACCCTACGCCGGGCAGGAGCCGAATCACGCGACGGTCCATGTTCAATGGATTGGACAATTTGCTTTGATATCACAATTGCTTGCTGCGAGGTTCATGGTGTCAGTGGAGCGACGTACACGCTGACATTACCCGCCATGCGGTATAATGACGTAACGATAATCGTCGGTAGTCTCATCGATTTGCGAGTACCTACTAATAAGTTACTCAGGCGGTGCGCTGACGTAGACTTTTGGCATTGCGTTTAGTTGTCGTTACCGAACACTCCGCGTTTTGTTAATTATGGTCACGTGCCAGCAACAGAAAGTGTCATGTCAACGTTTGCGCAGAGCCTTAAGGTAGGTACTATTCCGAACCGAGCAGCCAACTGTAACCGCCGACTGCATGTGCTGCTGCCTGCCGCGGCGCTCGGAAGTCATTTCGCATGAAGTATTATAGACTAGAGACGACAACAACATATGCCGTTCTCTACATTCGAAATAACGATGTTAGGAACAAACTGGTAAACAAAATTATTTTAGGAACAATTTGTAACATTGATCACGGCATTTATAGATATTTAAGTAGCGGGTAAAATTGGTGTTCACGTCGAACAAACTGGTACTTACACAAAATTATTTTAGAAACAATAATTGTAACTTTGATCACGGCATTTATAGATATTTAAGTAGCGGGTAAAATAGGTGTTCACGTCTCTTGTGTGCAGCCTTGTATAAAACCATATCGTAGGTATCCATGTAGCAAATGACATCAAAGAACAGAAACTGCGATTAATGTTACACTCGATTCAAAGTAACCCCACCCCGTTCGACTGTAATCGAGTTTACCTTTCTGTCTTTGGACTTCGTTCGTCGTTCGTTTGCGACGAAAAAGAAAACGAAAGTGTTGCGTAACAAAGGCTAGAAAAAATACTAAAGCCGATCAGCCCCCCTAGACAAGTGAAAAACGCTCACGCCTGTCTATTCGTAGTTCTTCATACAATGGCCGCGCGCTGCTATAATTTTCACTAGCAATTAGCACAGTACACAGCAGTGTACGACGAATTGCGACAAAAAGAAAGTCCTGACAAAACGCCTGACATTACGATAAAAGTCTTGACGTTTTAGTCACAAAGTGGAGACATTACTTACTTTTTATATTTTGTTTTTAGATATGAGAAGTTAATAAAGATTAAAGACCTACCTATTTGATATTACTTAAAATGTATTTTTGTTACTGTTATTCCCAAATTCGGACAATTGAAAGAGCCGGACAAAGTCCAGACTAGAGTGACAAAATCCGGACTAGAGTCTAAAAGTCCGGACATGTTCGGACTAATCCGGACGGCATAGGGCGGAGCGTTTGTCACTTTCCAGGAGGGCTGGTTTTGTTTTTATTTGTCTATAGTATACAGGGCGTCCCACGGATATGCCACATGGAGGGAAAGTACCTTGAATATTGTAGATGGAATGTACATTTACAAATGTACATTTTACTGAAAGAAGACATTATTTGAATTTAAAAAACAATTAAACTGCATTCATAGATATTTAAATAATTACATGATTGAACCGGGAATCGAACCCGTTACATGAGAAAAATAATCAGATCATAAAGCTACAGGAGCTTTACCATACCGATCGAAAGGCTTCATCCTAAGGATAATTTTTTGCTAATAACATAGTGTCACAAATAAAAGGAAGACCATGAATTTTAACATTTTAATACAAAATTAATCAATTTATGTATGTATTTATTTCAATGTCAGTTGTATGCTTAGGTTGTATGTCCTTACGGCAATGTCAGTTTTTCATTTTTCTGAACAAAATTTCACATCAAATGTTAAAATTCATGGTCTTCCTTTTATTTGTGACACTATGTTATGGCGAAAAAAATAATCCTTATGATGAAGCCTTTCGATCGGTATGATAAAGTTACAGAATGATTATTTTTCTCATGTAACGGGTTCGATTCCCGGTCCAACCATGTATTTATTTAAATATCTATGAATGCAGTTTAAATTGTTTTTTAAATTCAAATAATGTCTTCTTTCAGTAAAATGTTCTATCTACAATATTCAAGGTACTTTCCCTCCATGTGGCATATCCGTAGGACGCCCTGTATTATTTTTTTTTATTGGCAACGGGTAAGCGCTTGGCCTTCATCTCACCTGATGGTAAGTGACGATAAGGCCGAAGGTGGAAGCGCGCTTCAACCGGAATCCTCAACCACTGAGGAACTGGCTATCTTATCACAAACTGCCGGAACACAACAATGCTATAAACATCGTTGTTATGGCGACAGACTTAGATAAGATGGTGATAGCTAGCCAGGCGGACTTAACAGCCCTACCACCAACCAAACCGAGCACACAAAGATATATTTTTTATTTATTTATTAGACATACCAACAGTGTAAATATAACATACAGCAGTTTTAAGCAAGTAAAAACAACTTTTTGTTAAAAAACGATAGCGTGTATTGCGCCCGTAAGCAGGTAACCGTGTCGTGTGGCGGTGAAAGAATACTACCGACCCCTCTCTTCAGGCGACTAAAGGACTAAAGACTGCACATACATCCAACATCATGGAGCGGCGAGGGGCTCACCACCTGTCATGCACGCTGAGTACATGTGCAGTCGCTATTTGGTAAGGTGGACTATGGTAGAGGACTGCTATTGCGGTCCTCATTGCCTAGTCTGACTAACCCTTCAGGGATAATAGTCGTGATTATATGTATGTATACGCATACATGCGTCCGAGTAAGTGATTAGCGGTCAAAGTACTCTTGGATTACGGTTAATCTGCATTATGAGTAGGGTTGCCACCTTTTTTAGGACGAATAGAGTATTTTTTTTATTTTGTTAGAACAAAAATAGAGTACATAGCATAAAAAGAGTATTTATTTATTTGTCCTTAAAAACGTATTTTTTGTTGCGCTTTGCGACATTTAGCAAATATTTGTCTTTTATGAAGATATTTACAGCCTCTTTGCTCATTAAATTTTAGATTAAAATATATAACCAACTCGTTTTTTATTAAATTTAGGGTAGCTCTATTTCTTTCGTCTCTCCACTTTACCTTCATAAGGGAGAAGACTCCTCTCAGTGAACGCTGAAGTACTTACTCATAACCAGTAATGATCAGTTTTTCGTAAATAAAGTATTTTAGCGTACTCTATTGGTGTCGTAGATTATAAAGTACGCCTACAAGAAAAAGAGTACAATACTCTATTTTAGAGTATGGGTGGTAACCCTAATTATGAGTGCCTTTGTTACCGCGGCCACGTGCAAACTGCTTTCCCATGGGCGGGTGTAGTAATTGTTTTATGATGAAGGACATTTGCACAAAGTTTAACTACTATTTTCTTTGCTGTTTACAATGGCATCATTTGTAACTGCGTAAAAAAGAACACACAACAAATCCTTAGATTAATGATTGATTTCTTTTCACATAAATGAATTTATGTAATTTATACTCATACCTATATTTTTGTGTTTTAAGTTTCTATTAGCAGCTAAGACTAAGGTATTCAATATAATTTACTATCTCATTAACTAACTAGCGGCCCACCCCGGTTTCGCACAGGTATTTAACAAAAAAATCAACAATTATATAAATTTTAACACACACACACTCTCTCACACACATTCGCCCTTCTTTTTGCGTCGGGTTAATAAAAAAAAGTTAAAATTATAAAGAAAATCTGGATATTATTATTTTAATGATTTTTTAAAAGTATTTTTTTTTAATTTGATTATTTAATTTTTATTTCTAATGTACAACACAAAAGCCGTTAAATTTAATAAGTCAGAGCTTCCCTGTAAACACCATTGAATTTTTATTGTTATCGAGCTCTTGGAGTCCTTGCCACAGACGAGGGGTTATTATGGCTGCCTAGTTTAATACTTCTAATACTTACATTTTTAAACTCGTGATATATTTCGAATGAAAAATCCAAATTGAATAATTCAAAGAGTTATATTCAAAAAGTTATATAAAGGTATTGAAGCAGTCTTGAATATGAAGTAATTTATTTTGATAAGGATTAATACTAAGGTACAATATAGACAAGAATAGAAGTGCCTTTATAAGCGGCGGCATTTCAATCAATTTTTTTAAATAAAAGAACACTTATTGTGACATAACTAAAAAAGGTAGGTAGTTAGACATATACTTTTAGCAGATAATGATGTGTTCTGTAAAGCCGTAGAACATAATTTTGTTCCATCATCAATAGTTTTCGCAGCGAACGCGATGTAGGTGAGGAATTTCTAGGTAATCTTTTACAAATTGGGTTACATTATTGGAGTTTTAGAAAGGATCCCTAATTTTTTTGAAAATATAATATAGCTTGTCACCCGGAGATAGTGTAGCTTACCAACGGTGCAATAATTTTTCAATTCGGTCTAGTAGTTTCGGAGCCTATTCAATGCAAACAAACGACCAAATGTTTCCACTTTATACTATTATTTTTAAATAAATATAGTACAGATCAATCGCTCTTCTCGAGACATCTGGGAATTAAGGAAAAAATTATTAATCTCTCTCAAATTAACTTATTTCTCACACTTGCTCACTCGTAACGATACGCCGAAACAAAGCATGAATTTTTTTTTTTTTTATTTATTTATTTATACACACAAGACAGATTACAATTGTTTCTATAAAAACACATAAAATTAAATACTAAGCGGATTGCAATCCAAAGTATGTGTGCCCTATAAAAACAAAATGGAGAAACCCTTATAAAATAAAATCTTATAAATAATCACTATATAACATTAATTTCAAATTACAAAAAACAGATTATGGTTTTATAATGTCTGATGTGAAATAGAGGATATCCTTAAGTGCTCTTATGTAAGTCGTAATTTTAGAAGAAAATATATCCAGATCCAGATCAGAATGAATCATGGCAGTTCTAACCAAATGATTACACATGGTAAACAGATGTTTACATTGTTAAAAAATGTCATTTGAATGCGGTCATGATGCCAGTGCGCTCATTAAACATTGTAATAACAATAACAATGACAATATACTATTGTCATATTAGGGCCTCGGTAGCCGAGTGGCTAAGCACGTAGCCCGATAACCAGAGGTTCCGGGTTCAAATTCTCAGGTCGAACAGTCTGTTTTGGATTTTGTGATGCATAGCCCCGGTGAAAACCATCCCGCATATAGAAAGCGTGGTGATAAAGCCAAACCCCATTAATAATAGCGATGACTCGATTTCAATGGAGGAGCCCTTTGCCCAGCAGTAGGACATCCTTGTTCCTTACTTCACCAAGTTTTATTTGTACTGGCACCGCGAGACCAACCGTTAGGTTATGCAAGAAGTGCCAGACCTCTGCGCCAGTAAACCAACTCGCGCAGGAGACCATCTGCGTTAGGTCTTAACGCCGAATCAGTGCCCGCCGAAGCGCGCTCTTCACTCGGTACTCATAAGACTAGAGTCTCGCTCGGGAGAGTTTCCCCGTGAACACGTGTAGTTCACTGCCTATTTTCCAGATAGGTAACCGGAGCTGTCGAACTCGCTCACTTCTCGTTGCGGGCACAACTCGCAGTTGCCACTGCTTGTGTCGTCAACTCTAAAGTCGACTACCAAGTGTCCACCTTGGTCGCGGAGTAGTAAGCACACTCACTTCTCGGAACCCATCCGGGAGCCTAGCCAGTTCCCACGTCCTACGCGGCTGGCTGGACCGGAGACTACCGGAGATGCCGACAGCAATGTCCAATGAGAACCACCGGACAAAGCTGCCAACTTAAAGGGAAACTCACGTTCCTCGCGGGACTTTTCGCTTCGGGCCCCACCGAGACCGCTACTAAGCCCCGCTTGATGTGCACGAGTTTAAAAGCCCTGGCACACAATGCCAGGACAAACGAACATTCCCAAGCTCTACAGCTCACCACAAGCCACTACGAGTCCAACCCACGTCCGGAATCCTGCTGGAGGCGCCGGTAAAGGCACAACCAGCGGGGGGGCATGGAACCGGAACCCCGTAGTCCCCTGAGCAACACAGCCGGACCCGTGGTTCCAGCTGCGATATACCCTATCTATAGGGGTGAGTAGACAGGGAAGCAGTCTCAGCAGTGTCCCAGCAGTGGGACAGTATAGACTTTACTGATTGTCAGATAATTATTTCTCGTAATTCTTGACGGAGGCCAACACTCACTACTTAAAGTATGTTTTTGTTGCTATTGGAAAATATCGATAACCTCAATGAAGATCGCGGCTTCGAAACATTATAATGTTATTGCTACAAGTGTTGTTTTCGACATATTTCTAAGATAACTAGAAATAGGATAGTTTATTTAAGATTAACTCGTACTTGTGGACATCTCTAAGAAGTATAATATGTGTAGTAAACTACAAGCTGTGTGGTGGTGGTGTATCATTAAAATAATACTACCGATCCCTCTTTTACGACTCCTTGTGTGTCATATAAGGCGAGGACTTAAGACTACTGAAAGCTCACCACACATCACGCTGAGCACAAAACACGCATTACCTTGTACTTTTATAAAACAAGCAGTTTTCCAATTTGTAATTTGTTAGCAACAAAATTTGCGTTCAAATTAAATAAACAATATTTATAAACAAGCAGTATTACAAAAATCATATTTAAATAAGTGTTTAAGCCATCACCGATCCGTTCAGTCCGAAATGTTAACAGAAGGCCGCCGCAATTTGTCTACGCCTAACTTCGTTATTGACTCCGCCGGGGTCCCAGCCAGCATTCTTTAGAGTCCGCCTCAGTTATTTATTTTCCATCAACTGGCTCAAATATTTGTGGAGTTTGCTCTTGCGGCCTACAGGGCAGTGGTTCTCTGCGCTACAGGGCGAGACCATGTTGGCGGCGGGAGTAAAAAGGTACGGCAACAGTCCCAGTCAAACTGCTGAACAATGCCAGTACAAATAAAACTTAATGAATTAAGGAGAGGGGATGCTGAACAAACGCTTCAAAGATACGACACCTGTGACTATTTTTACACTGAATTTTAACCGATTTAAATAATGGTGTAAAAGTAATTTTGTCTTCAATAATTTCATGCTATATAATAGAAGAATATGTACTACCAATACCAACCAATATTTTCCCTTGGGTTTCGTAAAAGGCGACTAACGGACCAAAGACTCATACATCCAACAGCATAAAGCGGCGATGGGGTCACCAGTCACCACCTGTCACGTTGGGCATATGTGCAGTTGTTGTTCGATGAAACGTGGACTGTGGCAGTGGACTGCTTTTGTGGTCCTCAATGCCTGGTCTCCTCAGATCATTGAAGGGAATTCTATGATCCGAGTTGGTCTCTGAGTAACTGCCGTACTCAGACGTCAATCAAGATTAAATGTCAGTCCTTCTCTATCTAACACTACACAATTACACATAGGAAATTGACAGCAAGAGACTTAATTGTCATTAAAGTAAGGTTAGGCGGTCATCGAAAATCCCGCCGTTATTCCGGGCCCTTGCGGGTGTTGCATGGTGCGGTGTCCGCGGTAATTCGTAAACGCCATTCACATTTTTTATCAAAAAGTTAATAAAAATATTGTTTTTTGGAAATTGAAATCAGTCAAGAAATCGAAAAGGTAAATCTCCTTTATGTGTTTATGAGTTTATATGAATTATTATTGTAAAACACGGTCTCGTAATGTGATATGAAATTCTAGAAGTAAACTCAGGATTTTTTCTATCGAGCAAAATGTTTCCAATCGTGTTATAGAAACAGTAATCGCCTCACACATACGTTCTGTAATACATTATTGAAATCTTCAGTGCGAAATATCTAAAAAATTTTGAATAACAGCTAATAGAAAACTGCCAATGTTTCCGTTTTCACCGCATAAGCCAACTTATAGTTTAATTGACGTCTCTGAGTACGACAGGAACCCTTCGGGGACTATAGTCGCAAGTTTATAATAATATGTATGTATTAGTTTTAAGACCATCATCACAGATCCAAAAATCGCAATCCTACAACGTAAGTCTTTTTCAGACATCCTACTTCCTACTAATATTATAAACGCGAAAGTTTGTAAGTATGGATGGATGTTTGTTACTCTTTCACGTAAAAACTACTCAATGGATTTGGATGAAATTCGGCATACATATAGTTTATAACCTGGATTAACACTTAGGATACTTTTTATCCCGATATTTCCACGGGAACGGGAACCACGCGGGAGAAACCGCGAGCGGCCGCTATTTAACAAATACGTGCGTTGTTATTAACTTCATCTATTTACAAAGGACCACAGGTAAGAGTTCAAAAAAAGGTTAGGGATAGAGAAAAAAAGTTACATTGTAAAACACAACCGTTTTAAATGTAGAGTGCACTAAGTATTTTGTTGTACTCTGTGATTAAGTACGGCGACCTAAATTGAGAAAGTCATTATTGACGGAGATAAGTCCACCTACTTTTCATAATAAATTATGTTTAATTCAAAGCAAAGAGTTGGAGATAAGATAGACAGTGCGCAGTAAATGAGGGATTTTGGTGAAGTGTATACACGAAGCTCGCTTTGTACTGTGCTTCTAGATATCAGCACAGAATAACTAATAGTACTACGTATATCAGTAAGAGTTAAGTCTGCTTCTTTGGAAGAAGGAGGGAGAAAGGCAGTAGAAACGAGACGGTGCCAGTGGTACCAATTCGAAATCGTTACCTAGGGTATATTAACTCTTAAAACAGTATAACTTTAATGGTATATACAAATTCCCATACGAAATTAGCATAGTAAGAGGTTTTAAAGGGGGTTAGGCGGTGAAACCGGAAAAATTTGTTGTTTTCTATTATCTGTTATTCAAAATATTTTACTTATTTCGCACTGCAATTTTCAAGTATTACAGAACGTATGTGTGAGGGGATGTCTGTTTCCAAAACACTATTGGAAACATTTTGCTCGATAGTAAAAAATCCTGAAGTTACCTCTAAAATTTCATATAAATGCACATTACGACCGTGTTTTACAATAATAATTCCTAGAAATCATAAACCTTTTCGATTTCTTAACTGTTTTGGATTTCCAAAAATCTAAAAATTTTTTTAAACTTTTTGATAAAAATGTGAATGGCGCTTAGGAATTACCGCGGACCCCGCACCGTGCAACAGCCGCGAGGGCCCGGAATTTTCGCTGACCGCCGGCCGAGTGGTTAGCACGCTGGTTCTGGTGACGCCAACTCTGAGGTCCCGGTTCGATTCCCGGTCGTGTCAATTTAAAAATAACTGTTTTTCTAAATTAATTTTCTGTCTAGGTTTTTTCATTGTGTAAGTAATAAGTTTGTTTATTTGTTAAAAACAAGCTTAACTTGGGATAGACAATTGGTGTAAAGGTAGAAAAAAAAACATACATAATACATAGAGACTATTATCCCCTAAGTGTTAGTCAGAGACTAGGCAATGAGGACCGCAGAAGCTGCACCGCCATAGTTCACATTTCACCAAATGACAACTGCACATGAGCTCAGCATGATAGGTGGCGAGCTCATCGCCGCTTTATGCTATTGGATGTAGTCTTTAGTCCGTTAGTCGCCTTTTACGACACCCAAGGGCCTTCCCTTCCCCTTCCTTCCTTTCCCCAAGGGTCTCCCTTGAGAGGACAGTAGTTTTACTTTAGCGAACCGCAAAAACAGTGGACCCCGGTAATCTGACAAACGTTTTGCAGGGCAGTGTAGAACTATCGAATTTGTCGGATTATAGAGTGCTGCCTAGGTCCCCCTATAGTCCGGATTTTTTTTCAAACGAGTACCTTGTAATTTGTAATCCTACAAATTACGGATCCCCTTGTAACTCAGTCTTCGCAAAAGTAAAAGTTCATTGTAGGATGCACCACTCTCTTCAGAATAATAGTCATGTCGGATTACAGGGGGTGCCGGATTACCGGGGGTCAACTAAATTGCGTATTTTTTTCTAATCGCTTCAATACTTCTCCAACTATCGCTTCCGCTCGCGAACGTGACCTAAGCCCACCAAACTCTGTTCCAATTAGTGCTCGGAGTATAGTCGACTACTTTTATTGGGTGAGCGATTAAACTCCACGCCCGAAATGCTGGTCGCTATTTAGCTCGCCTCCCTTAGGAGTTCGGCAATAAGAGTTCGTAATTGATAATTCTGCGGACATTTTAGCAAAGGCTTCAATTAAGAATCGACAGCTATGTAATTTTGAAAATTTATTTTTACTTTTTTGTTGTTACCATTGTAGAGGACTGCTTTTAATTGCTATCCTCATCGCCTATTAGACCAGGAAGGTATCTCAATCAGCGCTGCCGCAGCGCTGAGAATTGACTCTGTCTCTTTCGTATTCATAGAATTGAAAAGAGACAGAGACAGAGTAAGATATTTTGCTGCCCTGTTAAGGTTTCGGGTAAAAATGTAACAAAGTTGCAGAGAAATAGTAAAATGGGCTAGTATTTTAAATGAATTGGTGGAGTTGTAGAAATTATTACTAATAGCAATGAATCTGTAGATGAACACTTAATTTTTTTCTAATAACCATGTCGCGTAGCGGTAAAAGTATACTACCACCCTCTCTCTTCCTTAGGGTGTCGTAAAAGGCGACTAACGGACTAAAGACTGCACATACATCCAACAGCATAGAGCGGCAATGGGCTCACCACCTGTTACGCTAAGCACATGTACAGTCGCTATTTGGTGAAAAGTGGACTATGGCAGAGGACCTATTTTGCGATCCTCATTGCCTAGTCTCTGACTAACCCTTTGGGGATATTAGTCGTAATTATATGTATGTACCTATATGTATGTAAGTAATAGTCTAACGGAGCGATAAGAATTGAACTACGACTTCTCGCATTTAACCCTAGCATCCGTTTGGCTACCGACGATTCCAACTCAACAGAATTAGCATCATCAGCCTATAATCGTTCCACAGTTGGGCACAGGCTCTATACATGGACAACAGCACGTGGGGAGATTGGGTTATAACCTACCACGCTGGCACACAATATGGGTTGGTGTGTTTTAACGACTGCCATCTTACACCAACAAGCGGAACCAACGGCTTAACATGCCTTCCGAAGCACGGAGCGTAACGTTATAAAAGTTGTTTTCTATAAAAACAACCAATTGCTGTCTACTTTGTATAGTGAAATTGTGCGTTACCAAAATATTATATTTATTTATTTTATTTATTGAACGTTCACAAATATGGTCGTTGCATGTACCTACAAGTTAATAGAAACATTATTATACAAACAAGCAAAATACAATTAATATACGATAAAAAAAAAAAATTGACTAAAACGTGAAATTCGGTGCGGCGGCGTTCGATCGCGTTCGCCAACCCGATTAATTTATATACACACGATCACGCACGCACAATCAGCCATTGGGGTATTGTAACTAGAGAAGACATTGCGAACAAATTTTTTGCGCCCTGATTTGCGGCCGCAAGCTCCACAATTGCTTGGATCACTCACAATAGCAGAGGGCCAATTCTGTATCTCAGTCAGCGCTGAGAATTGACTCTGTCTCTTTCCAATTCTATGAAAATGAAAGAGACAGAGTCCATTCTCAGCGCTGCGGCATCGGCAGCGGTGACGGAGACACAGAATAGCTCCCCTGGGCCCTGATTCTGTATCGCAATCTATAGATTCCACACCTAAACCTTACCGCGCACATACGTCAAAAGCATACGTTTTTGGGAAGATATCGTAACTTTTTAAGGAATTGACGAGGTTTTGAAACAAGGAATCGTTACAGAATAAGGGCCCTGACTGAGTGAGGTGTTTGCAACCGCAACTCAGTGCGCAAGAAGCGGTGTAGTCTCCAGTGACAATACCTAAATGCAATCAGGTATGCAGCTGGTCGCACACGCGGCATCAGGAACAATTGGCGAATTAATTTCAGTGAGAGTGAACGTCAGCGTGCAGCAATTAGCGTCGCCGATGATTAGAGACCGTCCAAATAAATGCGTTACGATAAAAAGGTTGGGATTGTCACAAGCTGTATTCAGAAATAACGTAATTGTTTAAAGATGAGAAACAGAAATTGGATATCGATGATAACACTTTTTTCGATCGTTAGAGCGCTGCGCAAGCGTTGTTAATGTTTGCTGACACGAGACACCATCAAAAACAAACGCGGTTGTAGTTAGGGTTGCCACCTTTTTTAGGACGAATAGAGTATTTTTTCAGTTTAATAGAACAAAAATAGAGTACATAGCATAAAAAAGAGTATTTATTTATTTGTCCTCAAAAACTTATTTTTTGTTGCCCTTAGCGACATTGAACAAATATTTGTCTTTCTTGAAGATATTTACATCCTCTTTACAATCATAATTTAGATTAAAATTATAAAATCAACTCGTTTTTTATTAAATTTAGGGTAGCTCTAATTCTTTCGTCTCTACATTCAAGGGAGAAGACTCCCTCGGTGAACTCTGAAGCACTCATCAGTAACGATCAGTTTTTTGTAAATAGAGTATTTTAGCGTACTCTATTGGTGTCGAAGATTATAGAGTACGCCTACTTGAAAAAGAGTACAATACTCTATTTTAGAGTACGGCTGGCAACCCTAGTTGTAGTGTCCAGTAGCGGCAACTGGACGAACTGTAAATCACGTCTTTGTATGACACTCCAGTGGCGGCATCAGAAAATGTCTACGTTTGCGCAGCGCCTTAGGACTTAGGAGGTGAATGCGCCGCTTTTTTCCACGTTCCATCACGTCAACGAAAACGAGACATTGATTTACATAGAAACAGTGCCTCATGATTAAATTTAATTAAATTTTACGCTCACACCAATTATCTAAATCTAGACCAAGATGAGTATTCTTTTGAAACGCGTGTGGTATGATAACGGTTAAATTTACATAAACATAGAAAAAACACTTAGACCCGAAATAAATTCAGAAAAACAGTTTTTTTCTAAATTGACCCGACCGGGAATTGAATCCGGGACCTCAGATATGGCGCGACGCCAGACCCGGCGTGCTAACCACTCGACCACAGAGCTAGTCGGCCTCCTGATGACCAAATGGAACGGAACAGAGGACCATAGGAAGGAAATACCTGTTGGCTTTCTATGGTCGAAGTTTCAGGTGCGCTCAGAGAGTGAGGTCCTGCATTGCATGTGCGAAGAAACTTAGGCCCAACTTCACTATACTCCGTTAGTTCAACGTTTTGGTTAATCATTTAACGAAGCGTTAAGGTTAACGAGTACAATGCGCTAATGGTAATGATGGTCAACGCTTTAGTGTGATTAGTGACCGCGGATCCTGCGAAGAGTTTGAAACGTTAGAATTAGAAGACATACGTAATATTATGTAATGAAGTAAAATAGGAAGTAAATACTAACGTGTAAAATGTTTCAATTCTACGTGTAGTTCGCATCAACCTTAGAAAACAATAATAAATTGGTAACGGCTTTTTAATTTTGCTAATACAAAATTACACTAGGTAATACAATATTTTAATGTTTTATATTTTAAAATTTTAAACACTGAAAAAAGACGACAACCTCAGGCGGGAATCGAACCACGCACCTTCCGTGTCAGTGCTTGATGCTTATGTTTTTAGTCAACATTGCTTCATCAAATCTTAGAAGTTTTCACCTCTGAGATCCGAAAGAAATATTTGACAAATTTCGACGGTTGAAAGCCAGACCTCGGTAGCCAAGTGGTTAAGGCAGCCGCCCGGAATGCGGAAGGTGCGTGGTTCGATTCCCGCCTGAGGTTGTCGTCTTTTTTCAGTGTTTAAAATTTTACTGAAGTATATTTAAGCGTTAATAAAACGCTAAAATATAAAACATTAATCTATAAACGCAGCTTCATCTTAACCGAATGTTCAAATATTTGTAAAAATATTTCTTTCGGATCTCAGAGGTGAAAACTTCTAAGATTTGATGAAGCAATGTTGACTAAAAACATAAGCATCAAGCACTGACAAATTTCGACGGTTGAAAGCCAGACCTCGGTAGCCAAGTGGTTAAGGCAGCCGCCCGGAAAGCGGAAGGTGCGTGGTTCGATTCCCGCCTGAAGTTGTCGTCTTTTTTCAGTGTTTAAAATTTTACTGAAATACAATATTTACTAGTAGTTTGACAAGCGAGTTAAAACTATTCACTCATTTATCATTGCACATGTAAGTAGGTAAATTGTACATATGTATTAGATATTTTACCTTATGACGTTACTGTTAAAGATCTTTTAACAATGCAAAATCATGGATGCTCAGGGACCCGTATCTGTATGCAGCAGTTGGGACTAAATCTTGAAGAAAAACTTACATACATATAATCACGACTATTATCCCCGAAGGGTCAGTCAGAGACTAAGCAATGAGGGTAGCAATAGCAGTCCTTTACCATAATCTACGTTTCATCAAATAGCGACTGCACATGTCGCCGCTCTATGCTGTTGGAAGTATGTGCAGTATTTAGTCCGTTAGTCGCCTTTTACAACACCCAAGGGAAGAGAGGGGGTGGTAGTATTCTTTCACCGCTACGCGACATGGTTATTTAAAAAAAACTTAAATGTTCATTTACAAATTTCATTGCTGGACTTCTTGGCGGGAAAGTGGAGCGTCATGTCTGCAGTTTTGTATTATTTTCTATAATTTGTGTTTTGTCGAACATTAATGTGAAATAATGGTGGATTATTTACTGTTAAGTGTTCGTGAACGTGCATGAGTGTTAGCAAATAAAACAAAACAGTGCAACATCACTTTTCAAATTCTCTCAAGAAGTCCGTTTGAGACCTCAATAAAGTCCCACAGCTTTATTGAGTCTCGATGGGTTTGGGGGAAAATCATTTACCATTAAACGTTCAATATCACTCATTATCATCCACTTAATGTAAAGAAAATAATAATTACTATTAAAAACTTGACACTGGCTAAATGTGCTGATCGCACGAAGCCATTATATAAAAGAAAAAAAAAATTCATTGCTATAAGTACAACATATTCTTAATTCTTAATTTCTACAACTCCACCAATTCATTTAAAATACTAGCCCATTTTACTATTTCTCCGCAACGTTGTAACATTTTTACCTGAAACCTTAACAGGGCAGCAATATCTTACCCTACGGGCGCCTGGCGCTCGGACTTGCCCATTGTTGTTTATCAAAAAGCACTTTCCTTTACTATTACGAATGTTTCGTTCGGCCCACAGATAATAGCTGACCATTATCCTGACCGAGTCACGCGAAGTTAATTTTTTCTTTTTATTTGTGGACACCCATTATTTGTAGCGATGGCTTGATCACAATGATGGAGATCTTGGCCAGCAGTAAGATAGAATGTATAGCTGTAAGGAATAAGTGACAATTCGTACACTTTAAATTTGGACAGTGTCCGAATTGGCACTTTATAATTTTATTATTTTTTTCACTGACGATTCGGACACCAACAAAAATAGCTGCTTTGTACAGTCAGATAAAAAACTTCTATAGATTTCTTTACATTAATTTTAAGAAAAGAAAAGACATTATATTTTGTAACTTTTTAATCTGACTGTACTTTACAGCTCCAATAATTTAAGAGTGTCCGAATCGTCAGTGAAATAATAATAAAATTAAAAAGTGTCAATTCGGACACTGTGTCCTAATTGTCACTAAGTCGCTGAAAAAGTGCTAAATACCTAAATAAATACTCGGTTGTAAATGTACCTAACCTGTTATTATTAAGGACAAAGCATGCAACAAAACTAAAATTAAAACTTTTAACGTCCTCGAGGCATCCGTCCTCGGCTATAATCAAGCGTGCACTGTGTCTGTCCTTTTATTACCATTGACGAGCATTCACTCCTTTGTCTGCCAACCAACGAACAGTAATTTCGTCATTAGCACGTGTGGCAGAGGACTCAAGTTCGAGTAAATTCATTGTTTTGAGACACATTTTGTACAACCCCTATGGTAATTTTTAACTTTTTGTTACTTCGAAATGGCATTATTTGTCGTTTAACAATATTCTCCCTCGTCAGACTTACGTCATAGTCTTTCTCATATCACAGGGATATTTACAGGATAAAGTATAACTCAGTCCAAAAACTTTAACATTACATAAACATTTCAGATCTCCAAACTACACTGTGTGCTAACGCTTTATTTAAGAGATAGGTATACATACATAATCACGACTATTATCCCCGAAGGGTTAGTCAGAGACTAGGCAATAAGGACCGCAAAAGCAGTCCTCTGCCATAGTCCACTTTTCACCAAATAGCGACTGCACATGTGCTCAGCGTGACAGGTGGTGAGCCCATCGCCACTTTAAGCTGTTGGATGTATGTCAGTGTGTAGTCCGTTAGTCGCCTTTTACGACACCCAAGGGTGGAGGGAGGGAGGGGTGGTAAGCAGTGTTCTTTCACCGCCAGGCGACACGGTATTATTTGAGAGATACATTATTTTTATTGATTGATATAATATGTATTCATTTTGTTAAATAATAATTGCTGCAACTCTGTGGTGGACTGGTGGCGGCGGCTTATAAAAGAATACTAGCAACCCATCTTTTGCAAAGTTTAATTATAATTGAATCATTGGTTTGTAAAATTTTGAACTTTAAAGTTTGTACGGGAAACCGAAATGCGTAATGGTGAAAATAAATAATAGCGCAAATCCTTTTCGTACTCTGCAAGATATCGTATGGCCAAATTATCCCGCCGCGACACACAGGGGTAATAATACCATTTTGTCGTAGATTCGTTTAGATACAAATATAGTAATTGGAATAAACTAATAATGCTTGTGATTGCGTTAATTATTAGGGCATTACACAACAAAACAAGTAGTCTTGGCAGCAAATGACTTTGAGAATATCATCTTTTAATTAAGAAGCTTTATGAAGAAGAAGATGTTTTTACCGCCTTTGTGGTTTGGTGGCTAAGCCACCGGTGTTAGACTCAGAGGTCCCGGGTTCGATTCCCAGCGGTGTACATCTTTGTGTGTCACGGAGCGGAGGAACGGAGGAGTGACACGATGAGGAGGAGTTGGTAGACAATAAATGCACGACGAGATAAGAAGTATATTATTTAAACAAATAATTAGTTATTATCATCATTACATAATATAAAATTATAAAGTAAAGTCGCCGTTTTCCTGTGTCTGTGCCACCGCACTATTCTCCTAAACCATGCAATGGATTTTTATGCGCTTTTCACTTAAAGATAGAGCGTTAACTGAGGATGGTTTTTGTTTATTATTTTGTAGACATTTTGTCCAATTGGTTGATGTATGACGGTGTTTATAAGTTTTAGCGCGGACAAAGGCGCGGGCGGACCGCTAGTCCTTAGGTAATCATAAGTTGAAGTTCATGGTTGTAATTAATTTAATATCGATATAAGCGCAGTCGAAATATTCATCCAAATGTAATCCCTAGTGCCATGGGACCACGGGTAAAGACTGCTACTAATATTATAAACGCGAAAGTTTGTAAGTATGGATGGATGTTTGTTACTCTTTCACGTAAACAACTACTGTATGGATTTGGATGAAATTCGGCATACTTACAGATAGTCTATAAGCTGGATTAACACATAGGATACTTTTTATCCCAATATTCCCACGGGAACGAGAACCACGCGGGTAAAAGTGTGCGAGTTGACGAATAACTCGTATGTTTTGTGACTAGGTGTAGGTTTAGGTTATTATTATTATTATCATTATCAGGACGTATGATTGGAACTGTCTAGTTATAATAATGCACTATTAACTAATAACAACATTTTCGTAAGGATAACAATATTAAAAGGAGCTCTTTCTAGCTCCGTGGAAGAATCTGAACTGAGTTAAGATTAGAGGGTTATTCCTCGTCTGTTTAGTTGGTGGTAAGGCTTGTTATGTCTGCCTGGCTAGCTACCACCGTCTTTTGTAAGGTCTGGCGCCATAATAACAATGTTAATAGCTTTGTTGTGTTCGACAGTTTAGAGATAACATAGCCAGTTGCTCAGTGGTTGATGATCCGTGAAACGCGCTTCCACCTTCAGCTTTATCGTCACTTACCATCAGATAGTACCTAGGGCAAAAGATCGCGTGGTCGCTCACCAACAAGATGAACCGATCAAGTAAAGGACTCGTTCTCTTCCAAATTTTGCACGGTCGTAAGAGACGCGCTGGAGAGGAGCCAGTGGAGGCAGATCATCCGCTCCAGATGCAACCCTGATGCTGACCACGATCCTCAGACATGAGAGACCGATGCAAAGAGACCATCAGATAAAATAAAGGTCAAGTACTTACTCGTAGTGGTTAAAAAAATTAATGAGCTGTTTAGTGACGGCACATTAGGTACCTAGGTACTAGATAAGAATACTACCAAGTGTACCTACCAACCCATTTCATCCCTTGGGTGTCGTAAGAGGCGACTAACAGAAGGCAGACTGCACATACATCCAACAGCATAAAGCGGCGATGGGCTCACCACTTATCACACTGAGCACATGTGCAGTTGATAATTGGTCAAACGTGACCTTTGGCAGTGCAATGCTTTTGACTCTCGGATATTTTATTCAATAGTCAGCCCTATCCTTCCCAGTAACCAGTCTAGAAGTATTTCACTTTGCTTGACGTAAGTGTATGGCATAAGAGCCCCTTTTACTAGCATTAACTTAGAAGTTATGTCTGTAAAAGCCGACTACCGTTCAATTTTAGAAGATCCATTGGATAACCATAATGGATCTAGTGAAGCTTTTTTACTCATTGGATCCTGATTTCAAGGTGTGGATCTAGGTAGGTACTGAGTTTTTTTTTTGTCAGTTGATCTCTTGGCCAGATCCACGATGGCTCTAATGAGATAACATGTATTTCACATTAGAACAAGTTTTGAAGTTGTGGATCCACGAGGTGACCACTAGGTGGTTTACCTTACCTTATCACTTGTATTATTATGTATTCTATGCCTTATCTAGGGTGCACCGTGTAACGGTAGAGAAAGTTGCCAAGTTCAAGATTGTTTTACAGTTTATTTTTTAGGAAATTGGAGTATCAATCAAGAATCTTTCTGATCGTTAGTCAATTTAGTTCTTGAAATTTATTACGAAACCGGGTTTGATGTTAAAAGCTTCAGTTGTAGGTACAGCCCTATCCTTCCCAGTAACCAGTCTAGAAGTATTTCACTTTGCTTGACGTAAGTGTATGGCATAAGAGCCCCTTTTACTAGCATTAACTTAGAAGTTATGTCTGTAAAAGCCGACTACCGTTCAATTTTAGAAGATCCATTGGATAACCATAATGGATCTAGTGAAGCTTTTTTACTCATTGGATCCTGATTTCAAGGTGTGGATCTAGGTAGGTACTGAGTTTTTTTTTTGTCAGTTGATCTCTTGGCCAGATCCACGATGGCTCTAATGAGATAACATGTATTTCACATTAGAACAAGTTTTGAAGTTGTGGATCCACGAGGTGACCACTAGGTGGTTTACCTTACCTTATCACTTGTATTATTATGTATTCTATGCCTTATCTAGGGTGCACCGTGTAACGGTAGAGAAAGTTGCCAAGTTCAAGATTGTTTTACAGTTTATTTTTTAGGAAATTGGAGTATCAATCAAGAATCTTTCTGATCGTTAGTCAATTTAGTTCTTGAAATTTATTACGAAACCGGGTTTGATGTTAAAAGCTTCAGTTGTAGGTAACCTATTTAAGAATTTTTGGGTTTCTTGTCTATTTTTTTCGTTTATTTCTCGGAACATCGATAGCAAGATATAATAGAAAACAGCATTCTAAAATCAAATAGGTAGGTAGTTAGGTAGCCTAACTGACTACCTATGAATATCGATAGAAAGTTAT
The DNA here is from genome assembly GCA_963921215.1 of Scoparia ambigualis. NCBI lineage: Eukaryota > Metazoa > Arthropoda > Insecta > Lepidoptera > Crambidae > Scoparia > Scoparia ambigualis. The sequence goes on from OY992504.1 coordinate 6,700,223, forward strand.
TAAGAATGTGCCTTCGTACATTACCTACTACATACAACGTATGAAAATTAACCTACATAAATCATACAATACTTATCTACCTATACCTACAAAATAATATATGTTTATTACCTACTACTACCTACTTTGAATAAAATCAATTACTACGGGTATTCATTGTGTTGACGTCATTGTATGAATGAATTCCTTTGTAGTTGTAGATATTGATCTTACGTACACACTACATACCTACCAATAATAAGTGTGTAAAGATTACCTCTACATATTATGGTTTTTGCTATAAGTAGGTACCTACGTAAATCATTAGATTATTTTACTTACAAAGCGATTCGATTGTTTAGCCAGTCTAATCAATAATGTAACTTAAACTTGTGACAAAAACTTTTTTTGGTTTGTAGGTAGGTACTACCTACCTAATTGTTTTATAGGACAGGAAGGAATTTATATTTAAATTAAATAAAGAACAAAAGCTGAATTGAGAAGTTAGTTTGTAGGGAGGGACCTACATAACCACGGGTTTAGGAGAATGGGTGCGTTTAGAAGAGGCGCGCGGCAGCCCGCGCCGCCTCAGCTTTCTCCCAAAAACGTGGGCGAGACGGCACCACGCTCGCACCCAATAGGTAAATATCTCGTATTTACACGACGGTGCTCGATAGGCATCGATACGGAAACAAAATAATGCGACCGACACCAATCGATGGGCAGAGACACGATAACGTTTGTTTACCTGTCGATGTCGCTCGCCTACCGCGTGCTCAAGGTAACACAGTTTACCATTTAATCGACGATAACTCTACGTGTAAACGTCTTCTCCGACCAATACAACGAGAGCGACTGCCTTGCCTGCCTGCCTGCCTGCCTGCACACTCCAGACAAATTACTCATTGTTGACATTGAAAGTTACGCAAGCCATACAAGTATGCACCTTTCGTCTCACCCAAATGTACTAAGTATTACATTCGGTCCCAGCTAAAATTCTATCTTTCGACATAACAAAAAGCCGGGTGAAGCCGCATTTAAGACGGGTCCCCTTACCTCTGTCGCTCGTACATATCCTGCGAGGACTACACAAGACAGCCATAAGTATATCCTCAAATGCATCACAAAAAGCGAGTCGGCCCCGTCGCTCCAACAGTATAACACAATAGCACAAACAACACTGCACAAAACAGATTGCTGTTATGTTATTACACTAGCACCATACACACGGACACAACAACTCGCGAAACGACATGCGGCGTCGATTTGCGACTGTAGTAAACTGACTGACTTGGCGCTTGGCGCTGGCTTCAGAGCGCGGTGAAGGCGCGCGCCCCGCTACGGGGAGCCAAGCGCGGCTAACTTCGCACCGCGCGCTCGGTCGTCGCCCCGCGCCCGCCCGCTAGTCGATGGAGCTCCACTCCGTGTCACGCACACCGATTTATTACGCCTCTCGCAGCTCACCAAAAAGTAATAGCAACGTTCCCGTCCAAGCTCATACACGGCGAGTTCGATCGACCGCCGCGGCCGACCGAGCAGCCGTGTATTTTCACAAAGCAACGAACTTGTTCTAATTTTGGATGCGGGACGTACAGAAATATTGTTTGTGATAGGGCGACGACCGTCTCTGGTACTCCATTTATATTGCGTCAAAACAAAGAACTCATCTTATCCGAAAGCTATCGATTACTATTAAATTATAAAAGTGCATAGTACCTATTAGTACCCAACCACCTATAACTTTTCTGCATTCCTTTCACATCTCTCCTACAGATTAGGCAATAGTTACCCTTACCTTCCTACGCAAACTTAAAATCAGAAACTTAAGTACGTACTTAGGTAATTGTTTTGTGAAGAAAAATCATAGCTTAGTATCGTATTTTATGTTAGCTACTTTACATTCACTTTAGCACGTTTGAAATTAGTAAGTATACAACACAAATTGCGAATACAGCAAATGTGTATAAATTGTAACAATGGCTAAGCTAGGCTAAATAGCCTATCCTGCATACAAACCGATTTTCGTGTACCTAGTCGTTGTGCCTAAAGCAGTGCAAACACTCATTTTACCAAATAATTAGCGGGAACTGGGATTCACATCCTTCTGATGACGTTAAAATTTTCAGTAAATATTAACTCATATTTTTAACACAACAAAGTCACCAAAATCAAATCATAGTAACAAAACAATAACATAATTATAATTATGTACTTAGTAAAAAATTTTAACACTGCATTATCTTATAACCAGTCTGGTGTGATAGAGCATTTAAGTGGTAAAAAACTCTTCTTGACAATTATAAATATTATAATAAACAACTTGCGCAGCGCCATCTGTCGAAGCGAGATAGGACGAGGCTGCGAGTACTAAGTAACGATATAAATTTAAGTACATCAAAAAATAATGGGAAAAGATTTTATCAACAAATTTAACAATTATTTAACTAATTTATGACCGTCATGGAATTATGGCAAATAAATACAATATTCGATAGGCCGAGTTTCATTATAGTAGATTCTACAGTAGCGACATCTACAAACGTCATATATTTTAGTAACACTTTGTATTATTAGGTGTTATATATCAAAGCTAGCTCCAGAGATGGCGTTACTTTTTTAGATTTATCATAAAAACTGCCTAATTACATAATAAAAATAAGACAAGGATATTTTACAACTATCTTAACACTTCTAGTAGCTCAGGCTCATTAAGTATAATTCTTTGGTAAGGTTACCCACAACCCCTTCACTCGCGTTTACGTACAATATTATTTTTTTCATTCCTAAATAAGTAACTATGTTTATAAAATAATAAGTTAAAAACAATGTTGGTTATTAATTGCATATATTTTTATTGCAAACCCCATACTAGAAACTAAACAAAATAAAAGCAGATAAAGTACATTTGTTTGTTACATAATATTTTATCATAATGGTTATCCAATATAGAAAGTTGTGAGCTTGCAGCTTATTTCTTATCAAAATCGGTTATCTGTTCCTTATGGCGCTTGATCGCATCTTCATGACGTTTAATCTGATCCTGGTGAAATGATATCTCCTTATCCAAGTGACTCTTCAGGTTTGACAGCTGCTGCTTTTGCTGATAAGAAAAAAATTCACAATTAAGACAGATTTATGATGCATATAAAGCTAATAAAATGAATATTGATAGCTAATACTCATAAGTACCTTTTTTTATAAAAGAAGGAGGCAAACGAGCAGGCGGGTCACCTGATGGAAAGTAATAACCCCTGCCATGGACACCCACCCGCAAAACCAGAGAAATCGCAGACGCGTTGCCGGCTTTTAAGGAAGGAATAAAAATTGTGAGGGGCGGAGGGGGAAGGGCCTACCCTATACCTTTGAATATTCATAAAGTATGGCGGTCATTACAAGGTTAAGGAAGTATGTATGTACCAATAAATAAATTAAACCATTCATTATTTCGAAATACTAACCTTTTTGTAAAAGTATTCATCTTCCCGAGCAGCTTCCATCTTGCCGAAGGTACCGCCAGCCTCACGGATGGCGCCACCACCGCCACCTCCTTTTCCCGCACCAGACCCAGGCTCTCCAGAGTACATTCTGAAATTAAATATAGTATAAATATTGAATTACTTTTACATTTTTGTAGGAGAGAATAATGATTCAAAATGTTTAATTATTTTACTTTGGAGCATTACTACACCCGATATTTCGATCAATTATTGGTAATAGAAATAGTAGCATTGATTTTATTGAAAGTGGATGGTTCTAGAAATAAATCTGATTAAATAATTTCATAGTCTCAACAGACATACTTCTGCTTACAGATATTATATTGTGACAGTGAACTATAAAACTTATTTCTATGTTAAAGTATCACACAACCATTTTGAAAATGTGTTGTCATATCATGTCTTTTCTTTCTTTACAGCTGACATTTTAGTTTGATTGTGTTATACTTTGTGAAAAATCAGCCCATAAAATTAAAGTTAATTGTCAAACATTTATAGGACTTCCAAAGGAAGAAAATATAAATAGGATAATACGAAAAACATTAGCTTGCCATACCTTCAAAATGAAAAAATTTGATGCACAAACCAATATGTTGTATTTAGGCTACACTCAAGTGCACATACTAAAAGGGTGTACACTTCTAATAAAAATACAATAATTCATTAATTGGCAATTAGCCAACAAAGGGCACAAGTCTTATTAGTCTGATATTTTTGGCAGGTTGTTCTAACAAACACAATAACAAGTGATTATTTTTAGAAAATTAGATGCACAAACTTCAGACAGACTTACAATGATTGAGTTAGGAAGTATTTGATACATTGTTTTGTTGCTAAGTTGCTAATAAATTACCCTTAAGTTACTTCAGCATAAACAAAGCAGCTTTATTTACCCACTCTGTAGGTAATGTGGTAAGTGTTGCTAATAAGATTTATAATCCATTAAGAATATTTTTAAAACTTGTGTAGGTAGGTACCTACTTAGAATCAGCCCTTCGGCTTCGTTAACTATTGAGTACCTACGTTTTTAGTAGTTATGTTAATCAAAGAAAGAAGTTTTCATATTTCGATTTTTAAACAATGAGGTGTGAGAATATTATTTGTATTAAGATCACGGAAATCATAAAAGTATTTTGAGTAGGTATTTGTAAAGATTGCGTAACCTACTTGCCGGCCGGAATGTGTTTGGGGTTTGGAGCTTCTTTCTTACCTTATATTGGGAAGGGCGCAAACTAATCGGCGAGATCGAATGATGAAACTCATTTTTTTATTTTTATCGCAAATCTTTTGCGATATTGAGATGTATTTTTGAAAAAGATTGTAATTTTTTGGTGTTCGTGTTTTTGATTTGACAAGTTGTAGTTGACAACTGACAACTGACAATTTTCTTTTTCTATTTGTTCCGTGAAGGAACAGGCTACGGTCTGAGACCATACTGCCTAGTCATTAGTTTTTTTATTTCTTTTTTTCTTGATGATAATGAGTGGTGATAAAGATGATGAATTATAAATGATGTTCCCCAAACCCCTTGAGTCCTCACTGAGGACTCCTCAGTAAAAATGTGGGACTTTACTGAGGTCTCACGCGGACTTCTTGAGAGAATTTGAAAAGTGATGTTGCACTGTTTTGTTTCATTTGCCAATACTCTTGCACGTTTACAAACACTTAACGGTTAATAATCCACTATTATTTCACATTAATATTCGAAAAAACACAAATTTTAGAAAATAAAACAAAACTGCAGTCATGACGCTTCACTTTCCCGCCAAGAAGTCTGACAACTGACAATTTTTCTTCATTTAAATTTGTTCCGTGAAGGAACAGGCTAAGGTCAGAGACCATACTGCCTAGTCATTAGTTTTTTTTTCTTTTTTTGATAATGAGTGGTGAATAATATTATGAATGATAATGTTCACCCAATCTCCTTGAGTAGGTACTCAGTAAAGATGTAGGACTTTACTAAGATCTCACGCAGACTTCTTGAGAATTTAAAAAGTGATGCTGTACTGTTTTGTTTCATTTGCCAACACTCATGCACGTTCACAAACACTTAACGGTTAATAATCCACTGTTATTTCACATTAATGTTCGAAAAAACACAAACTTTAGAAAATAAAACAAAACTGCAGGCACGACGCTTCACTTTCCCGCCAAGAAGTATGACAACTGACAATTTTTTTTATTTTTTTTTATTTTTTCCATGAAGGAACAGGCTAAGGTCTGAGCCATACTGCCTAGTCATTAGTTTTTTTTTGTTTTTTTTCCCTTGATGATAATGAGTGGTGATTAAGATGAATGATAAATGATGTTCCCCAAACCCCTTGAGTCCTCAGTAAAGATGTGGGACTTTACTGAGGTCCCACGCGGACTACTTGAAAGAATTGTGATGTTGCACTGTTTTGTTTCATTTGCCAACACACATGCACGTTCACAAACACACGGTTAATAATCCACTATTATTTCACATTCATATTCGAAAAAACACAAATGTTAGAAAATAAAACAAAACTGCAGGCACGACGCTTCACTTTCCCGCCAAGAAGTATGACAACTGAGGGCCTAGTCAATTGGCAAACAAATTAAACGCTACGAAATCTTCGCTACGATAAACCGAATGTATGGGATTGACATAAGCAAAAGTTACCTACGACGTAAAATTTACGCTAAAATAGACCTAATTGACAGTTTGACAAGCCAAGAATCGCTAATCTAGCGATCACTCAAATATTGAAGATAAAAATTCACACAAAATGGCGATTGTTTGATCAGCTGATGAAGGAATAGTTGTGTTGTGTTGAAAGTTTTCTTTAAAATGCTCTTTTTAGGGCTATTGTGGACTGCGATAATCAAGTGCTCAGGCGCTAAGGAAGAAATGTTTCCCTACGTTACTTGGAGCAAATTAACGAAATCGAGTTTGTTGTACTTGTGAATAGTTCTCGGAGTTCTCGTTTACGAACTTTCAAATATCTAACTAAGGTCTGCCGGGAATTGCGTGCTGATATAGGTAGTTGTTGCGATGTGAGTGACCAAATAAATGTGTGTCATGCAGCATTTTCCGCAACGAAGAGCAAGTCGCTGCATAACAATTTGTAGGGGCTCTCAAACCATACAAACATTTGGGCCAAATAAATCCACTTATGTACCTTTAATCATGACAAGAAAGGTCAAGAATAAGACAACAGTAAGGGACTTTTTGTATAAATATTAAATGTAACCTATCCATAATGTCCATTTATCAATTTATAACTTATGCCTATTTGTTTTACAGGTTCCAATGAAGATTTAATTTGCCAGGTAGCTTAGAGTATTAAACCGAGGCTCTAAGTGTAGTAAGGTGTACCTATTGACTATACCCTATAAATCTTATACAGACAAGCATCTTTCTTAATAGGAAAAGATATCAGTCCTTACGTTCAAACGGTAAGTTTTAATAAATAAATTATTACTTACATAATAAAGGTAAGTGTTATGCCTATTATTATATTGGGATTTACCAGGAAATGTCAGTTTTGTTAAAATTGCTAGAATAAAGAGTATTGACATAAAGATAAAACTATTTTATGTGGTTTTGCAGATTTGAGACGACGATTCAAAAATCTTAAATGTTACCTCATAATTTGGAGGATGGACTTCCTCAGAATGGTGAACAAACATGGTTATTTGGTAAAAAACAATATCAAGCAATTTTGTATAATACATAGGTACTTACCTACTAACTTTTTATCTATGACAATTTTCTAAAAGTAAGTATATTGTTCTAATTTCTTAGGAGATCAAAAAGCATGGTTAATGATAATAACAACAATATTTAATGCTGCATCAGACTCACAAGAAAGGAGGGGTGTGTACCACATGTCATATCCAACAACGAAACTGCATTGAACATGGCTTTGGCATCGTTGAATTTAGTTATTTAGGTATATGATTTTTTTTGTGGAGCTCTAATGTTGACAACGTTTTTATTCTACAAAAAGGAGCAGTCTGTGCCATAAATATATTTATCCATAAAATAGTAATTTGGTTTATTTGATGAGGAAAAATTAAGTATAAAGTTAATTTAGTTCTATGTTTATTGTGCTTTATTTAAAAAGATTTACTTATGTACAAAAAAACAGTACCTTCGTTGACAACATTTTTATTTTAAGAAAAGGAACAGTGTGCCATAAATATATTTAACCTATAAAATAGTGATTTGGTTTATATGATGGGGAAAAATTAAGTATAAAGTTAATTTAGTTCTAAGTTTATTGTACTTTATTAAAAAGATTTACTTAGGTAGATACTAAAAAACAGTACCTTCTTATACACACAATTGGCATTTATTTTTATACACATATAGTTGTAATGTCAATAAGAGAAAGTAAAGCCTCATGAGAGAGTTAGGTAAGGAAATAAGAATATATTAAGAAATACAACATTAATGTTACTTTTTACTTGATATTTAATTTTACTTGCAGTAGGTACCTATACATAATGTTTAAGTACCTACTTATATCAATTTCTACTAGTCATAACATTAAGCTATTGAAGTTGTACTTGATTCATTATCAACATACAAAGGTAATTATATGTATAAACTTGCATTATTATTATCCGATTATTAAATCTGGTGGGTTCTATTGTGTTTGTTATAATATTGTTTTTTCTTTAAATAGGTGGCTTAACATAAGGTGGCTTGTTATACATATAATACAAATTAAGTTCCATATCTAGCATACTCTGTAATAGTTTAGTTATTGTCAATTTGGCGATTGTGAAGTAATCGATTGTAATTGTTGCTTGAGTTTGTAATGTTACTATCACATTTTTATTTGTGTGAATCTGTAAATGGTTTGCTGTTTCACATTTTCAGTGTTATACTTTTTATAGAACTGTCGATTCACCTGTGAATATAAAATAAATAAAATTAATTGTTTTTAAATTATTTTTGGTAAATATATACTACCTACTAACTTTTTATGTATGACAATTTTCTATAAGTTAGTATATTGTTCCAATTTCTTAGGAGATTCTGGATACCTTAAAAGCATGGTTAATCATAATAACACCAATATTTAATGCTGCATCAGGCTCACAATAAAGAAGGCATGTGTACCACATGTCGTATCCAACAATGAAACTGCATTAAACATGGCTTAAAGTTGTACTTGATTCATTATCAACATGCCTAGTATGTTATGTAATTATATAAAATTAATTGTTTTAAAATTATTTTTGGTAAACATATAAATAATCCTATGTTTTATTTCGAAACATTATCAACCAACTCATAATGAATGGCAGTGAAATAAATAATGTAAAATAAATAAATATTTTAACTTGTCGCGTAGAGACCACGATCATGTCATTGTGTCTGTAAAGGCGTATATTTAATAAATGATTTGACTTTTAATTTCAATTATTTTCGGTACCTACCGCTATAAATAAGTAACAATGAAACAATCCTTTAGTAAGGCGATGTTGTCTTCATCGTCATCCTATGAACGTCCTGAACGTTCCCACATGAACGACAGCACTAAGGCAGACTGGGCTATAACAGGCTTAAGCCCTGAGCCAATACAACCGCAGTGTGCTTTACGTGCCTTCCGAAGCACGGAGGAGCTCGAGACGCTTTTTATTTGGTTACCCATCCTTTAGCTCGGTAATGTGAAAGTTGCGTAACTAACTGGCAAGATCACAAACCGGTGCGGCGCGGGCGGGGACTTTTTGCATTAGTTGAACCTCTAGCATTACCTTTCAAATAACAGTAAGTACATTGCTTCGCTAGTTTGCATATTTTAAAATTAGTTTTAATTTAACTAGCAAAACCATGTACTTGGAATGTTTTTTATTTTATTTTATTTAGGACAATAATCAATTAGAAAAGTAATGTGATAGGTGTTGTAGTTAGACAACTAAACCCGAAAGCCTTAGCCGCTACGCCATAGAGTTACTTCAGGCGATGTACTCATACAAGATGCAAACGTTTTAATCACTACCTAGTGGGTACTCGCATCTAAGATCAAACTGTTTAAATGTTCGCGCGGTTTGTAACATTTAGTGTTATCACTTATTTCATTACAGACGGACGTCAAGTTGTTAATATTTGAGAAATTCTTGGCAGCAAGCGTTTGCTTGTGGTCTTCAGTCTTAATTTATTTATATTATAAGCTGAAAAATGGGTTTGGTCTCATATCAATATCATAATATGGTAGGTAAGTCACTCGTCATCATTATAAGTACTTATTTACAAACGTGCTTGCCTGGCGAACTTCCGGCGAAAAAAGCGATTCATTCATTTTTCAAATTGTCTCAAGGAGTCTACCCGAATTTCTTAGTAAAGTGACATTCAATTCACTAAAACTCAAAAGGATCGGTGTGGTTCACGGAGCAAAAACAAAGAGGAGGTGTTGCAATCAATGTAGTCCAGCAACTATCAATGTAGTCCTGACGTCACACCGTAGTTGAACTACTTACGACCAGGTGTCGCTTTCGTCAGTACAACTCTCGTTGGCTGGCGAATAGGTTGTTCGTGGCTTATTCAGTCTTTTAAAGAATTATAAAAAATTCTCGACCCGAACTTTTTGTTAGCATGAAGTGCTGTGTTGTATCGTGTAGTAGTTACACGGATAAAACGAGATTAAACGGAATAAACATATCTTTCCACTCGTAAGTAATATTTAAATTAAATTTATACTTAATCAAATAAAGTTACGACATACACGACATCTAGTGAAATATAGCAGAACTTTTATGACAACTCTGCTAATCTCGTAAATAAGGTAGGTACTTGCTTTAGCTACTGGCCACTAGATGGTTTTCTCCTATTTGGACTCCCCCCGCAACCCGCGCAGCTGAGACACTATTATTATATGAAAAAAGTTGTTACAACACCTCCTCTTTGTTTTTGCTCCGTGGTGTGGTTACTACCTTTTTATTAATCTTACATAAGCGTTACATTATCATCAAACAAAAAAATACTAAGACAAGCCTGTATGTTCTATATCCCTTAGCTTATCGATATCGATGTAGCCTAGCGAATTTGATGAGCGATTTTGACGCTGTCACCGGTCGAGCGTTTGCCAGTTGACTAGGCCCTCTGACAAGTTGTTTTTGTACAATTACATTTTTTAGTTCATGTAAAAATGTAAAGGGATCTAGTCTATACAGCCATGTATTTAGTGTTTTGTGGAGACGGTGATTGTCTGACTCTTCACCCAACAAAGATATGAGATTTTAAAAAGTTACCCTAACAAAATTAAATATGTTTTGCCTTAGAGTATTCCAACATTGTTTATATTTATGATTGTATCTATCATTTTCACCAACAATAGATTATAATGAATAATATATTTGTTATTACATTAAACCACGTGAGCAGTTCTCAAAAATTTGAACCTTCTATAAATTTTTGTGTTTTTTTTTCATATTCGTTTCTTTACAGTCTTCTAATGGAAAATTAGGTGTAGCTAATGTTATTATTATGTTATATAATATACGGTATCAATTTAATATCTACTTAATTTTTATAAAATGAATAGTAACAAAATTGTACACAGATATTAACCATGTCCAGAATAAACTGTTCTTATTATTAGCACAATGGTTACTATCTGTGTACAATTTTGTTACTATGTATTTTATAAAAATTAATTATGAAAAAATAAAATAATAACGTCATTGCAGTTTGAAGACAATAAACAAGAGATTAAACCTAAATAAATTTTAAAAGAAGTTATTAGTTTCTTATTTAAATGTGGTGAACTTCTTATTATATGTCTGTGGGTGAACATCAATTTTGATACCGGGGTAAATAAATTAACCTTATTTTTCTCATTTACCGTAAAATTCTATAAGCTAGGCTAATCGAATATATTATGTTTATCGTCAAATTTTATCTTTATTGTGAAATGTAATAAGCTAACAATGTAATCTAGAAATTCACATAATTTTGGAAAAGGAAAAGTCTTTCAATATTTGGGGGAGTGCGATTGGTAACCAAGGAAAAACTAAGGATTCCTTCATACTGAGGTTTAACTTGTAATCTTGTTTTTATTTATTTATTAAAGACCTGAATATAGAAATGACTTCAACAAATTATAGGTTAAACTGAACCAAAATCTGTTTGTAAAAAAAAGTATTTCTTTTATTTCTGGAATCATTAAACGGATGTTTAGTTTTACACCATGTCTAAGACATATTTATAAAATAAAGAAAAAAAATTGTTAAGACGACGGATTCGGTCCACTAGCGCCGCTACTTGATTTTTAATAATTTAGAAAGAAATCTAAACGATGATAATTAAATAGGTACCTATTTACTCGTACAATTATTTGAGATGTAGGTATCTTAATCACTGAAAAAGTAACCAAAATTTGTATTTTCGCCTAAAGTGTCACTTTTAGCAATACTTAATACAAATTTTGGTTAGGTACTTTTTGGAGTAACCTGGAGCCCAAGTCTGCTAATTTACGAATGGCATAATTGAATCGCAATTGGATCGCATTGTTATTGTTTGACACATTTGGTATTCTCGTAAATTAGCAGACTTGGGCCCCTGTACAAGTTCATCATCATCATCAGCCTATAAACGTCCCACTGCTGGGCACAGGCCTCCCACGTCGACAATAGCTCGTGGGGATATTGGGCCATAACCCACCACGCTGGCCCAATGCGGGTTAGTAGGTTTTAACGACTGTCATCTTACGACAACAACCGGGACCAACGGCTTAACGTGCCTTCCGAAGCACGGAGGAGCCCGAGATGTTTTTTTAATTGGTAACCCATCCAGCGACCCGCCATTGCGAAAGTGGCTTAGCGAGCAAGATCGCAAGCCGAACGCGCTAGCCGCTGCGCCATCGAGCTCCTCAAGTTACCTAAGACCTTTTAGTATGAAGCCTAATTAAGTTGACGATGATGAAGAAGAACTTTACGTATTTAATTTCATGTAAACGTTTCTTAACAATTCAATTTTGTTAATAATCAGATCAACTTATAGGTACGTTACCGTTTAAAAAGTAACAAATTTTAAGGCTGAAAATGTAGCGGTTTGGCGATTTCCGAGGTGTTAAAATTATCCTCCTCAATTTAGCGTATAATCTCAAAATTAGCAAGTAAGTAGCGTAGCGTAAGCAGCATTTATTACAAACATTTATATAGTTATGTAACATAATACTTAGGCAGTAAATCGAGTCGCTTTGAGCACAAAGCGGTACTACAGCCTAACCCACGCTGTTGCCTTGGATTTACACTGATATCTGACATCCAATTTTTGATGGTGTAGTTTTGGCTATAGAATGACAATATTTCCATCCTTTTAAAAATACTCCCCTCGAAATATATTTTGTATCATTGGGAAAAAACACGGTACTTAACAAAATTTTATACGCAATATTATCTCAAAATTGATTACCAAAGTTAAATTATTGAAATAATGGTTATTCAAAGGGTAATAATTCAACTTGTAATACAAACACATATGCTAAATAAAATTTGTTTCTTGAATAATATGCACTCCGATAAAATGAATTTTCAAATTGAATGATAGGGATAGGACACCGAAAAACCCATACATTGAAATTATCCATCTTTATTTTTTTTTAATTTTCTGACCTTTTTAGTGTTATCTATTGAAACGCATAAAGTTTTTCGCCATAAACTGACAATGAATCATGTTAATGGCCATAGCCGTCACTTGCCATATGTCTTTATAGCGTAACTTCATAACGCCATAAATGGCCAAAATTTAAAAGGCATATCCATAGAAAGGCATAATTTTGATAAGCATAAGTAGCAAAAGGCAAATTTTTATTTGCCATAATGTTCAGAAGACATAATATTCAAAAAGCATACCTACATGCAATAAGAATAACTGACAAAATCCCTAACTCTTACAGTATAACACTTATTTTATTTACCATAAATTAAAAAATCATATACTTTGTACATTTAATTTTTTTTTTTTTATACTAAGCCCGGCAAATGACCCCACTCCACCTGATGTTAAGTGGAAATGAGGTCCAGGCGCGAGGACAACTGGTGCAGCGTAAGAGACGTAGCATCAGTCATCCTCACTCTGCCGGCCCACAAAGTGCTTCTTCACGCCTCGTTTGAAGGACCCTATGTCATAGGTAGGAGGGAATACGTGTGCTGGTAGACTATTCCATCTTTTGGAAGTGCGGCAAAGAAACGAGTCACCAAATTTCTTTGTGCGAGATGGAATGTTAGAGACTGTAAATTGGTGACTCCGCAGAGCAGCACGCGTACTCCTATGGAGGGAGAAGGAGGGATGAGGTCAAAGAGTTCTTCAGAGCCCTCGCCATGGTATAAACGGTAAAAGACGCTGAGTGACGTAATATCTCTACGCAATTGCAAAGGCTCGAGAGTTTTAGTGACCTCTGCATTGCCGATAATGCGCACAGCGCGGCGCTGCAATCTGTCCAAGGCATCGAGAAGGTACTTTGCGGAGCCGTCCCAAAGGTGAGAGCAATACTCCACGCAAGACCGCACCTGTGTCTTGTATAATAGACACAACTGATCAGGCGTGAAGAATCGCCGCACCTTGTTCAGGACACCGAGTTTACGTGAGGCATTTTTAATCACGGTTTCGATGTAGTCCTTTTGGTTCAGATCGCAGCGGATATCCATACCGAGCATGTTAATACTGCTCTGCAGGCCTAGAGATGTACCCTGAAGAGAGGGAAGGGGAAGGAATGGCGACTTTTTCGCTGTGAACGCGCACACCTGTGTTTTCTTGGCATTGAACTCCACCAGATTATCGGAGCCCCATCTAGAAATGAGGTCCAACACCCGATCGAGCTCAATGACAAGATTTGCTCGCTTCATTTCGGTGTCTACCCGCCCAGCCGTTGGGTGCCCGTTATATCCCCCATGCACTGTGCTATCATCTGCATAGCAATGAATGTTTCCAAGAGGAAGCATGTCATTGATATGCAGAAGGAACAGCGTGGGGGATAGAACGGAGCCTTGAGGAACACCAGCGTTCACTGACATGAACCGCGAAGCGCATCCATCCGAAAGGACACGGATTCTACGCTCATGCAGGAAGCTGGCAATCCAGGTACAGAACTGAGCGGGCAAACCGTATGCCGGGAGCTTGGACAGAAGAGCTTTGTGCCAGACCCGATCAAAAGCCTTGGCTATGTCAAGGCTAACTGCCAGTGACTCGCCACGCTTGTCAATAGCCTCACCCCAGAGATGTGTGACGTACGCTAGAAGATCAACCGTTGACCGTTTTGGCCGAAACCCATATTGACGATCGTGAATTAGGGAGTGACCTTCTAGGTATCGAATAAGCTGTTTGTTTAATATTCGTTCTAGGATCTTACACAACACTGAAGTTACGGCTATAGGGCGGTAATTAGTCGGATCTGACCGATCTCCTTTTTTAGGGATCGGTTGCACATTAGCTTCTCTCGAAGATTCCGGCACACAACCCGAAGAGAGCGAGAGACGGTACAGACGCGTTAACACAGGGGACAACTCCGCTGCACACATTTTCAGGACTATTGCTGGGATGCCATCAGGACCGTTAGCTTTCCGGACATCGATTGACTGCATTTCCGCACGGACATCACACTGCCTGATTTTAATATCAGACATTGTGTGGCCACAGTGAGGAATTGAGGGTGGCTGTGCATCACAGTCATCGATCCGGGAGTTAGCCGCAAAGAGTTTGGCCAGGAGATCGACCTTTTCCTGCGGCTTGTGAGCTAAAGTTCCGTCAAGACATCTCAGTGGTGGCAGCGAGGGTTGGCAGAAGTTGGATTGCACGGCTTTCGCCAGATGCCAGTAGCTACGGCTGCCCGTAGGATGCGTCAGGAGTTCTTGGCCTACTCGTGCAACGCGCTGGGCTTCCGCTCTAATGTAGGCCCTCTTACACGACTTGGTGGCATTATTATAGGCTGCTTTTAGCGAGCGAGTTTCGGGAGCCCCATAAGCTTTACCTCTGATCCAAGCGCGGTATGCCGTCTGTTTGCTCTCAACAGCGCTGGCACACTCGCGATTGAACCAGCGGTTGCGTCTGCCTTTGCTGATGACATAGGAGTGTGGAATATAGTATTCCATTCCTAATACTATCTCATCAGCAACGGCAGTGGCGCTAGCGGTCGGGTCCTTCCCACTAAAGCAGCGCTGCCTCCAAGGGACGGATGCAAAATACTCCCGCATCCCGTCCCAGTCTGCCGACGCGTAGTGCCAAATCTGGCGTTTCGAAACCGCTGTTGGCGGGCGCGATGCCAAGGGCACTGTGCTGGATATCAAGCAGTGATCCGAGGAACCTAAAGGAGCTCGAATCTCCACCCGGTATCCAGCTGGGCGACTCGTCAGCAGAAGGTCGAGTAAGGAGGGCGCAATGGCCAACTATGTCTGGGATCCTGGTGGGCTGGTTCACCAGTTGCGTCAGGTCATGCGTGAGAGCGAATGCGTGGGCAGTTCTACCAGCATGGTCTGTTTTGGAGGAACCTAACCACAACTCATGGTGGGCGTTGAAGTCCCCCAAAAACACCAGTTCCGCCGATGGAAACCGCTCCTGCGCATCATCTGCTACCCGACTAAGATGTTCAATTAGTCGAGTTGTCTCCATGTCGCCGTTATGGGATCGGTAGACGCAGACGTAGACACGGCAATGAGAGCCTAAGTCGACGTGTACCACTAGGAGGGAGAAGGAAGGGTCCTCCAGACAGCGCAGACGGCGACAGCAAACATCCGCCCGAACGAATAAGCAAACTCCGGCTTTGGCTTTGAAGGATTCTTCAAGCACAAAGCCGGGATAGTTCAGGTAGGTGGTGTCAGCTGGGCGGATTATTTGCGTCTCCGTCAGGAACAACATTGCTGGCCGTGCCGTCTCAAGATGGTGGTGGACGGCATTGAGGTTTGCATGGAGTCCGCGGATGTTAGCGAACTCCACCTCAAACGGTAAGGTTGTGGTGGGGGTGTGCACCGCTGTAGAACCAGTTTTGTTGTTAGGCGCTGTCATTTTAGGAGTGGAAAGAGAGAGGCGTGAATCGAGAAAATGATGCCGCGATGCGAATGGTCAAAGTGTGGTGGCCTGTTTCCCCAGGAATTTGCCCACAGACGAGTATTATTAACCTGCCGAACGGAAGGGCCCCCGAAACCCCCGGGAATGGCCGCCGGGACCCCACCTTCCGGTCACCAACCGGCACGACGGACCACCCCGAGATTATGCGTGGCATGGTGAGGCAGCCTCACGAGCTGGTTAGGCTCGCTTGGGCCCCTGTACTGTGCCACGGGCGGCCAGCGGGACAACCGTTTCTACGGGTCTCCCTGGTCGGCAGGTTAACGAAGTCCTCCTGGCACTGGTTTGACGGAAGCCTCCACAGACCAAATATATCGCAGCATCATCCTCTCGAGCTCTGGTTATACGCTGGCTGATCCCGAAACGCGACCGACAAGCAGTCACTTGACGGGTTTTACATCATGCGTACGGTGGTCACCAACCAGACGGGTCAAGCCCTACCACCAGTGGAGCAGATCATCGCTCGAAAGAGTCCGTTAGTCGCTTCTTACGACACCCACCGTAC
The DNA here is from genome assembly GCA_963921215.1 of Scoparia ambigualis. Lineage (NCBI taxonomy): Eukaryota > Metazoa > Arthropoda > Insecta > Lepidoptera > Crambidae > Scoparia > Scoparia ambigualis. The sequence continues at coordinate 6,717,240 of OY992504.1, forward strand.
GGAGAGAGGGGCGGCGATTGGTATTCTTTCTCCGTCACCGCACGGATAAAGTTTTTAATATACATTTAAAGTATTTAATATACATTTTATAACTACAATAATCTAAAGATATAAAATTTATTTATATCATGAGCATACAAGCGTGCAGCATGCAGGCAAACATGCAGCATGCAAGCAAGCATGCAGCATGCAAGCAAGCATGCAGCATGCAGGCAAGCATGCAGGCAATCATGCCGCAGGCAATTTTTCTGTCACGGCTCCGGCGCTGCGAGACACCGGCGGTCCCACGCAAGCATCGCGGGCCGCCTCGCTCCTCCGCGCCTACGCGGGCTTGAATTACACTCTAGCGTAGGGCAGACAAGACTACGTGGAGTCGGTTTTGCCGCGATTCGTTTCTGTCACTGACTTATTATGTTATGCATCATAGTGATAATAGAAAATCATTTTATGGACATTTACAATTTATGCTTTGTAAAAGTGTGACTTTTTTGAATTACCTATGCTTTGTAAGAGTATGTCTAACAAAATTATGAATAATACAATTATGCGTTTTAAACTATGCTTAATTAAAGTATGACAAACAATAATATAGATTTTAATAATTATGGTTTTTATTAATATGTCTTTCAACGATTCTGCGTTATTATGTGTAGGTCTAGGTACCTATGCGTAATAAAAAAACTACTACAAGCTATTATGTTTTTTTTTAATTGTATGCCATATGATGTACGTATGTCAATTAAAATTATGGCAAAAAACTTTCTGCGTTTCAATGTGTCACCATTTTTAGTGACATAATAACATTATTCTATTAATTGAACCATTCAATATGCTATTAAAAACATTTTGGAAACTATTTACATCCGATTTAAATTAATCTTGAATGGAAAGGACACGTATTTTCAGACAGGTACAATTTTGTTGAGAATTAATTGCTCACGTAGGTATTCACTAAGTTACAAACATAGAATTAAAAGCAAAAGAGAAAGATAGGTACGATAAGAAGATAGTTCCTTGCAAATTAGTACAATGTACCGATTAAAGTGGCTAAGTGTCATTTTGCCTCTTGCATTTTGTATTTAGCCGTGGAACTTCGCGAAGCTTGCTAACCAGCTCGCGTAGCGTTGTAATTCATGGGTCCATTTGACTCACTTAAAGTTCTTTACCCGAAATTGTTCTTTCTACCGATTCGTAATCCGAATGATCACTCTTCCTAAAATTGTTCTTCCAAAAGTTTTCATTCATACAATTTGTAGTACTACCTGTACAATCTATACTATTTGATTGTATTCGTCTTTGTAATATATATATATGTATCGGCTCGCAGCTGACACAATCCCGTCTTCCTCCTGCGGCGGTCGGTGAACGTGTGTCCCCCACCCCGCGCCCTGCGGCTTGTGTCACCCGAGACGACAGATTATATACGTAATAGCATAGACAAATGTGTGTGTATGTTTGTACAAATAGAAGGTAACTTCGTATACACTACATCCCTTCCCTTTTATGATTTTAAAAGAAATACGTCATCCAATGACTTAAAATATAATTATTACTTTAGTCGCTTGGGACCATAACACAGCCTTATACATAATAGAAATCTTAGATGCCTAAGAATTAATCTATTTCGTAATATTCATTATTATTATTATTATTATTATTATTTTTATTACTGTCGTCCACTACTTTCTACTGTTCTTCTACTTTTTTAAATTAAACTATATTTCTTGGAACCTGTTATTCTGTTTCATCATTACGAAGTTCAATATCACCATTTTTATTTTTTCCTACAGTATGCTTACTTATTGCTCATATTTTATTCTTTAAATACACCCTAGCTACAACACTTATTTCAAAATTTATAGCATGTCTTTTCGCATCTGCGTACTCCTTCCTTTTTCTTTCATTACTTTATCATTAATCTTGTTTCTACTTCCTCTGTTTTTTTTTTAATATTCAATGATATCTGCACTTTTTATTGTATGATAAATAAGATAATAATAAAAGAATTATCCATTTAATCTAGAATTACTTTTTAGTTACTCATTCTCTCATTCTCTCTTGGATAGAGGGCGCTGCTGTGCCAGGCTAAACATCTGCTCCGTACTAAAAATTTTATTTTAAAAAATCCTATGAGTTATTATCTTTATATATTCCAGTGTTAGAAAGTGTCGTTAGATATTCCGTATAAATGTTATCTCTTAAATATATCAAGTGTGTGTGAAAATAACGCATAACAGAAACTATCAGCTGTTGTGAAGATTATAAACAAACATATTTATTGATTACCGATATTTATGGACTATTGTGAGTGAGGAGAATATCAACTGGACTAATAATAGCGCAGTGAGTAAAAAAACAGCCATAAAACAAAAATTAAGTTAATCATCAGAATTTCCGTTGAACAAAAGTTCAAATACAAACAAACATCAACCGACTTACGTATCGATCAGCTGTAACAACTCCTTTATCACTAGTAACGACATCTTGCGATAATTAAAGGAACAACTGATATCACCGCACACGCACACCATCAGATTGCTACACTACACTACTGTTTTTTCCTGTTTGGTTGGAAATCAATCTATAATTCAAATGGATAATTCACAAGAGAACGTAACACAAAGACGCCGTACACTAAGGTCCAAGTCAATAGACAGATCTAGATTCTACAATTCTAGCTTAGACCAGGACTTCGATGACACTACTATTTTTGACACAACAATGAAAAGTTTGACGAATGCACAGACATATATGTCTGTGGACGAATGATTCTTCCTTAGACGAAAGTATGACAACTGAGTTAAAATTAAACCTAGACGAACTAAAAACACAACTATGCTCAGCGAATAAAGAAATAGAAACATTAAAACTAGATAATAACAAACTGAGAGCGGAGTTACAGAAATACGCACAACATCTTTTTCTTTGGGGGGTAGTTGCTAAGTCAACAACTAATTTTTTGAGCTCTGTTTATTTTATAAATTAAAAATAGTAAATTGCATAATTTATAATATTTTTAATGTACATTGCATAAGTATAAAGTAATACTACTCGCCTGCAGTAAAACTTCTCCTTTGTAAATACTCCTTTATCGCATAACACCAACACTAAGATGGATCACTCACGCTTGGAAGACAATCTCAACAATATGGCCAAGATGTTTGAGACCAAAATGGCAGAGTTCCAGGCTGAGCTCAACCAAGCATCGTCTACAACACGCAAGAACCCTAACACCATCGCTGGGCTTAATACTGAGTTCCTTGCATTTAAGTCTTTTGTCTGCAACGGGCTGGCTGTCATTCGCTCAGAAGTGGACGCATTGAAAAGGGGCATAGACAGGATTGAGATGCGTTTCCACGGCAAGATGTTGCTCGTCCATGGGATTCCAGAGCAGGCAGGTGAGAATACATGTAATAAACTTGTTGCCACACTCCAAGTGTGGTCATCTAAGTGCAAGGTTCAGAATTTTTCGACCAGTAGCATTAGTGCTAGTTATCGTATGGGTAAAATGGCTCCGAATAACAGCAAGCCGCGCCCCATTGTCGTTAAATTCTCAGATGCTGCCGTACGCGCTGCCTTGTGGAGGAGCAAAATTGCACTTAAGGGGTCTAATGTTACGCTATCAGAGTTTCTCACTAAACCGCGTCACGAAGCTTTTATGGCTGCAAGAAGCAAGTTCGGCGTCTCTAACTGCTGGACTGCGGATGGGGTCATATTCATCAAGACTCCGGACGGTAACCGGCACAAATTGGAGTCCATGGCCGAGTTCCTTCGGATTGCTGCTGCTGATACCTGATGTAACATCCATATTGAGTGTCTTTATTCTATACCCACAATTTAACTGTTCCGTTCCTAAAAGTACCCTAATGTGTGTGTTACTGGACTGCATTATGTACTTCCAACAGCGGCTGACAATGTTAATTTCTTTCTATTGTCTTTCTAAACTTTTATTTTTGTTGTACCTTGCCTTGTTTTTAGCAGCTGTCACTGTCAGTCAGATTAGAGCGTAATTATTATTATATTTGATCGTGGCAAAGGGGTCTTGCTCATAATGCCTAGTTCTGTTTCTGAAGAAAACTGTAAATTATTAATAACTTATTTTTGTTTTTTAACTTCTTATTATATGTCTGTGTTTTTAAAATATTTTTTATATATTTTTCTTTTTTTTATTCTTTTGTTTTGTTTATATAATTTCATAATATTGTTTTAATTTTATTAATTATTTTCATATTTGCTGCTGAGTGGGTAAAACACCTTGATTTAGTATAAGTTAACTAAATCTATTTTTGAACTGGTTAAGACTGTTTTTATTGCTGATTGATACAGATAGTATGTCAAACTGTTTAATGTAGGTATTGTTGTTCGTCTTTTTTGGTTTTTTTTTTCACGTTTAATACTTGTTACTGATATGTTATTGTTTTGTTCTGGTGTTTTTAAGGCGTTTCTCTTCCATACTGCTGGCGGGTGGTGTACCTAATTACTTATTTATCTAACTGATAGATTTAATATTTTATTTTATTTTTGTTATTTATTTTAATAATTTATCTATATTTATTATATATATGTTACAAGCAAGTTACGATGACGGTGTCAATAGTGTGGACAAGGATGATGAATCAGACTACCTTTATGCTTCTTCTTTATCTGTTTGCAGTTTTCAAAGTCTGCCACAGTCTCTAGATTCACTACTTGAGTCAAAATTCGCTTCTTACTCCAAAAACTTTAATGTAGTCCACATAAATGCTCAGAGTATCCCTGCGCATTATTCCGATTTGTTGACCACCTTCTCCGGTAACCAGAATATTCACGCCATTCTTGTATCCGAAACGTTCCTAAAACCCTGTCTCCCTTCCACCTCCTACTCTCTTCCTGGTTTTCACCTCCTTCGCAATGACAGGACTGGCAAGGGTGGCGGCGGAGTTGCTATTTACCTCAGAGGGCACTTATCTTTTAACATTGTCAGCAAATCTCTATCTGCCTATAGTGAATCTTCTGAGCATCTTTTCATCGAAGTCCTTCTGGGTCACTCAAAGATTATCTTAGGCGTGTTCTATAGTCCAAACCGAAACATTGACTACTTTACTAAATTTGAGTCTGTATTAGAAACACTGGTACCAACAGCTGACCACACTATTATTATGGGTGACTTCAACACCTGCTTACTTAAGCAGGACTCACGGTCTACCCATCTTTGCTCAATAGTAGATTCTATTAATCTTAACCTTTTGCCTTCAGCTGCAACTCACCACTCTCCTGGCTGCCAGCCCTCCTTGTTGGATCTTGCGATTGTTTCCTCTACTGACCACGTGAGTTCTCATGGCCTACTTCCTGCTGAAGCCTTTTCCTACCATGACCTTCTTTTCCTATCCTATAAAATCCGTTGTCCTAAACCTAAACCACGAGTGATCATGCAGCGTAATTTTAACAACATTGACACTAATCGCTTTATGTCTGACCTTAGCGGCATTGCCTGGGATGCGGTGTTTGATGCCCCCACTATAGACCTAAAGATGCAAATCTTTAACTCCAATTTGATTCAGATATTTGATATCCATGCTCCACTTCGTCCAGTCCGGCTCAAACATCTCCCCGCTCCGTGGCTCACTACTGACATAAAACTCGTTATGTCCAGGCGCAATGCTGCTAAGGCACGATACAGGAAGAATCCGTCAGATATAAATGAGTGCAAATATAAAGCGCTGAGAAATCGGTGTAGTAGACTGTGTAGGGATGCGCAGCGTCGTCACATACATTCTTCTGTTACAAATGGTGATCCTGCTAAAGTATGGTCATTCTTAAATTCTCTCGGCATTGGTAAATCTAAGTCTCCTGTTCCTAATAACCTTGACCTCGCCTCCATGAACCGTCACTTTTTAGCTCCCTCCTCCATTCCACATAAATTGAAGCAAGAGACACTTCTAGCACTGTCTTCCTCCCCTAACCCACAGCATCCTGCATTCTCCTTTCGGCCGGTCTCTCAGCGCGAAGTTGAAAATAATATCCGGGCAGTGAAATCCAATGCTGAAGGCATTAATGGGATTAGCCGAAGGATGATTCTGTTGGGATTTGAAGTTCTTGTGCCTATCCTTTGTCACGTTTTCAACTTCTCGCTCAACACCGGCAGTTTCCCTGACTGCTGGCGCCAGGCAGTGGTCGTACCCATACCTAAAACTTCGAACCCTTCCTTACCGTCTCATTTTAGACCCATTTCCATTCTTCCCTTCCTATCTAAAATCCTTGAGCGTCTTGTCCTTCACCAAATCAGTGCCTTTGTTCATTCACATAATTTCCTTAGCCCTCTCCAATCCGGCTTCCGCCCGGGGCATAGTACGACTACCGCACTGACTAAAGTATCCGATGACATACGTCTGGGAATGTCGAATCAACGGTTGACAGCGCTTGTTCTTTTGGACTTTTCAAATGCTTTTAATACTGTTGACTTCGACATTCTTTTGGCAATGCTTAAGTCTCTCCTGGTGTCAGACTCGGTACTGGGGTGGTTTCGCTGCTACCTTTTTGGGCGGCGGCAGTGTGTGCGTGCCAATGACAAACTGTCATGTGCCAGCGATGTCAGAGCCGGTGTACCCCAGGGCGGTGTCCTTTCTCCTTTCCTTTTTTCTATATTTATCAATTTTCTGACTCCACTCCTCTCATGTAAATTCCACTTGTATGCTGACGACCTGCAAATCTATTCGCAGTCCTCCGTCGATGATATTGCGAGCATGATCGCCGACCTCAATGATGACCTTGCCACTATTCATGAATGGAGTCGAACCCATGGCTTAACGGTCAACCCCAACAAATCGCAGGCCATCATCATTGGGGGCTATAAGCAGATTGCTAAATTGGACAAGATCTCTATCCCCACACTGATGTTCAATGGTGTCTCATTAACATATAGTAACACTGTTAAAAATCTTGGCGTCCTCTTCGACGGCACTCTTTCCTGGTCTCCTCAAGTGTCTGAGATGAGTCGAAAAGTGTTCGCTGCCTCCGGGTCACTTAGAAGGTGGAGAAACTTGCTTCCTGTTAGGACCAAGGTCGAGCTTGCGCAATCACTCCTTCTACCGATCTTAGATTATGCCGATGTCTGCCTGGTGGATTTGAACGAAGACCTGCTTAATAAGCTTCAACGCCTGCAGAATCTCTGTATCAGATTTATCTACGGATTGCGTAAGTTCGACCATGTGTCTGAATTCAGGCAAAGGCTTGAATGGCTACCGATAAGGTTGCGCCGTGAGGAACATATCCTCACTCTTGTTTTTAACGTGCTGTATGATCCTCGTACTCCTTCTTACCTTAAAGAATGTTTTCGGTTCCTCGGGGAGGATCACAATTGTGGTCTTCGGTCCAAATCGGATAACGTGCTAAAGGCTCCCTTTACACGGTCAGGATACTATAAGGATTCTTTTACTGTCCAGGCTACATTCCTTTGGAACAACTTACCACCTGAAATCCGTCACTCCAAGTCCCTGTCCTTGTTTAAATCTAGACTGCACAAACACCTTTTAGCTAAGTCATCTGCTCGTAACATGTTATAGGTTTTAGTAATCTTTTTTCGTATTTATTTTTTATTTGTTTATTTTATTTGAATATGTACCTATTATTTTATATTACGTATAAGTATGTGTAAGTAATTATATAATAATGTATGTTTATTAATTAATTTATATCTTATGTTAATTTGTTTATTAATTTATTAATTAGTACTTGCGCACTTCCTCTATCCTCTTTCCCAGGTTCCATAAACCAAAGGTTGTCTGGAAGAGATCGCTTTTAGCGATAAGACCGCCTTTGCCCATACTAGCTCTAAGATTATGTAATGTGTGTGTTCCTTGTGTATGTGCAATAAAGTGTTCATCTATCTATCTATCTAACATCTACCCACGAAATCGACATTGCATTGTCAAAATGACCCACAATTAATGACAACGTCAAATGAAATATGTTCAGAGCCACCTATTGATTATACTCGTTGCTGCTCCCGTGAGGACTTAGCCATGACAAACTCAATCGAATCCTCAAAGCATCGTCAAAATACTGACCGTATCATCGTACTACCACTAGATGGCGCTTTGCAGGATAATTTGACCTCAAGATTAATCAATTACGAAAAATCTACTGAAAAATGTCTGAAAAATAATGTATTAATTTTGGGCGACCAACAAGCCCTTAACCTGTCAGAGTATTTAAACAAAATATGTAACAACGATAGTCGCATAATTACCTCATTTATTAAGCCTAACGCCAGCAGTTTTGATATTCTTAATACTGAATTACATGAGACATTAACTAGTGACGACTTTTTGATTCTATTAATTGGTGTAAATGATAGAATACCCACTAAATTATTTTGCGATTTATCTGTATTTTTGGCAAATGCAAAAACACACAAATACTATTGATTCAAGCAATAGAAACCAATTATTTAAATACAAACGCACTCAATAATCAACTTAAATTAATAAGCAGAAACTACAATAATTGTAAATTTATATCATTGAACAAAATCAAGCAAAAAGTGTCATTAAAAGATATAAGCTATAAAATAAAATTAGAATTTGATACTATTGATTACTATAAAAAATCTATGAAAAAACTAAAACAATGCGTCTCAGAAAAAAATATAAGTAAAATGAATATCGTTAAGGTAAAACAAAAAAAAGGAACAATTCCATATTATTTTAAAAAACAAGAAAATAAAATAATGTTACAAATTACCAAGTCCCGTGACGTAAACACACCAGAACCGCGTTCACAAAAGCAAAAAAAGGGAACAATTCCGTACTACTTTAAAAATAATCATTTTCCTACAGTAACCAACAAAAACACTTTTTTTCGTGAAAACCAAAAAACATAATTTCTTTTGCTTTGATCAAAACATTTGCAGTATTCTAAAAAAAAAGGATTAATTAGAAATTGCCCTTAACAATTAATTTTAAAGAAAGCTGCAAATCCATGGACATAATCTGTTTCTCAGAAACTTTTATCAAAAGGGGACATGAAAAAAACTTAATAGTGACTAATTATAAAATGGGATCTTCATGGTCACGCGACTATGAAAAAAGAGGGGGTACGTGTATTTTGGTCGCAAATCATATTAACTGCATAAAGCTACAATTAGCAGATACACTGTCTGAAAAAAACAATTTTGAAAGTTGCGGTATAATTATAAATGGTATAAATTTATTAGTAATTTGTGTATACAGAACCCCATCTTCAAATATATCTGTATTTTTCGATAAATTAGAACAACTTTTAAGCAAAATCAACAAAAAACCAAGAAAAATCTTAATCTGTGGGGACTGGAACATTGATATCCTAAAAATAAACAAAAATACTCAGACTTTAATCGGTATCCTCCAAAACTATAATCTAGATATACTAATAAAAACACCAACTAGAAAAATCGCCTGTTTAGACTTCATAGCTAGCAATTTAGACGATGCAAATGGATTTACAAATGAGTTATTATTATCTGACCATACTAAATGCCAAGTTTTATCTGCCCATATAGAAAACTATAGTAAAAAAATATACTGGTATGAACTACAAAGATTACCACGTTGAAAATAAGGCAAAATTTATCGGACATATCAACTCCCTGACATTTAATGAAGTATTAGAACAAACAAACACCGATGAAGTGTTTAACACTTTTCAGGACAGTCTTTCCCTTCTTTATAACCTTTGCTTCCCTATTATTAAAGTAAGAAAAGATCATAATTTTAAGAAACTGAAATGGCTTACCAAAGGTCTAAAAAAAGCTGTGTGAAAAAACGTAAACTATATTATAATTATATACACTCACATAAAATAAAGAAAGATGAAAATAAAAAGAAATATATAAAATACACAAAGTTATTACAGATATGTATAAATGCTGCACAAAAAACCAACAATTCTAAATACATACTTAACGCAAAAAACAAATGTAAGGCGTCCTGGAGAATAATAAATAATAACATTAACGAAAATTCAACATGCAATGACATAAAATTAATAAGACATAAAAACGACATTATGTATAATAAGAACGACATATCTAAACTATTTAATGACTATTTTATTGAAATAGCCCAGAATACAAGAAATAGATTAGTAAATACAAATAAAAAACAAATAAATAATAGCATATTTTTGTACCCAACAAATAAAAATGAAATAGAAAAAATAATTATGAACTTAAAAAACACAATATCAGTAGGTTATGACGAAATTAGTACTGATATTATTAAATTATGTTCTCCAGTGATCAGTATTCCTTTAGCCTACATAATAAACCTTTCTATGTAAAATGGTACTTTTCCAGCAAAATTGAAATTAACTGTAGTTAAACCTTTATTTAAGAAAGGAGGTGAAAGCGATATGGGAAATTACAGACCCATCGCATTAATACGAATCATATCAAAGATTTTTGAAAAAGTTATCGCCATACGACTACATGACTTTATTAACAAACACAATATTATAAACAAGCAACAATTCGGTTTTCAGGAGGGTAAATCCACTTCATTAGCATGTTTCTCATTACTCAAAAAAATCACAGAATCAATTAATGATAAAATACCAACTGTAGCACTATTTCTAGATATGTCTAAAGCTTTTGACTGTGTAAGCCATGACATACTTCTACAGAAGCTCCATGATTACGGTATTAGAGGAATAGCAAATCAATGGTTTGCCAGTTACCTAGCGAATAGACAGCAGTGTGCCGAAATAACGCAAACAGTTAATAAAACCAAAGAATATGTCCGATCTAAATATCGTCTAATAAGCAATGAAGTGCCTCAAGGCAGTATCTTGGGACCACTGCTGTTTCTTTTATATGTTAATGACCTCCCAGATGTGACTAGCAATGATTGCTTCTTATTTGCTGATGACTGTACACTATTGTTTCAAAATAAAAATATTGACATACTTAGAAATGACATTAATAATAGCCTCTCTGACGTAATTGAATGGTTAAATAAAAATAACCTGAAAATTATTATATCTAAGACTAAAGCAATACAATTTCATACATATAAAGCGAAAAAACATAATATTGACATACAATACAATAATAATAAAATTGACATCGTAAATAGCACAGTATTTTTAGGTATAACTTTAGACGAAAATTGCAATTGGAAAGCACACATAGACATCTTATGCGCAAAAATAAATAGGTTTGTATTTGCACTATATAGAGTCAAAAATATTGCGTCATTTCAAGTTGCCCTTCAAGCGTACCACGGATACGTATCTTCTCTGCTGCGTTACGGTGTGGTAATGTGGGGTAATAGCGTTGACATCGAAAGGGTATTTAGAGCTCAGAAAAAATGCATTCGTGCGATTTGTGGAATCAAACAAAGAGATTCATGTAAACCCCTATTTACAAAACATAAAATACTCCCTCTACCCTGTATGTACATACAAGAAATGTGTCTATTGTTTAAGAAATACCCAGAATATTTTGTAAAAAATAAAGACATCAAAATAAATTTACGGGATTCAAGAAAAAATAAATTGGCTATACCTAAATGGAATTTAACCTTATTCCAGAAAAACGTATTTTACATGGCCATAAAAATATTTAATAAATTACCGTTAGACATGATGAATCTCCCGTTAGAAAGAAATAGATTTAAAAATAGTTTATCACAATGGCTCCTAAAGCACAATTTCTACTCTATGACATCTTGCTTTTAATTATCATTGACATTATCATAAATAATATTGATTTTTAATAATTATGACATTTTAATGAATTATAATTTAATTGTATTGTTTGTATAAATTGTACAGACATTTTGACATTATCATTAACTTTTAATTTGCAATAATATTAATTTTTAATAATTATGACATTTGAATGTATTGTAATTTAATTGTATTGTATCTCGGAATTTGCAATAATATTAATTTTTAATAATTATGAAATTTAAATGAATTGTAATTTAACTGTATTGTTTGTATAAATTGTAAAGATACTAGGTAACATTAATAATTAATTTCAGACAAAAAGTCAATTGATGTAGTTAAAATTATGGATATTTGCATGCCTACATACTTATGGCAGAATATTGTAGATACTTTAAATCATTGTCTTACATCTCAATGTTGTGTACATGATATTCGGAAAATAAATGATTTATGATTTATGATTTAAAACAATCATCAACTACAATGTTATCAACCTTGCCATATACTTCCATTACTTGCAAGTAAATAATGTACAGTCACAATCAAAAATATGCAAACAATTGTAACTCTTAATACAATAGAATAAGAGTCAAAGTGCATACACATTGATGCTTGTGAGTGTACCTGCTACAGAGCAGAGGGTACTCTTCTAATGCAGGTATTGCATACTTATATCTTTTAATTTAAAATTTACTATTTATGAGTTTTTTTTATAGCATTAAAGGTTATGTTTACCTTGAACACCTTCATTCTAAATGAATTCTCGTAATTTAATGTCTTGCTTGCAATTTAACTCAAACTTCCTAATTTAGTGCAATTCTCGAAATGTAATACTAATTGTCTGTTTTTATTGTCATGTAAAGATTGTACTCTGTCAGGTGTGCTTCATCAAACAAATAAATTAATAAATATCTCATTTTAATGCCACTCTCGAAATGTAATGCCAATCTCGCAATTTAACGCAAACGCAATTTAATGCCAATGTCGCACCTTAATTCCAACCACGCAATTTAATGCAAACGCAATTTAATGCAAACGCAATTTAATGCCGACCTCGCAATTTAATGCAATCGCAATTTAATGCCACCGTCGCAACTTAATGCCGACCTCGCAATTTAATGCAATCGCAATTTAATGCAAACGCAATTTAATGCCGACCTCGCAATTAAATGCAAACGCAATTTAATGCCGACCTCGCAATTTAATGCAATCGCAATTTAATGCCACCGTCGCAACTTAATGCCGACCTCGCAATTTAATGCAATCGCAATTTACTGCCACCGTCGCAACTGAATGCCGACCTCGCAATTTAATGCAAACGCTATTTAATGCCACCGTCGGAACTTAATGCCAATTTAATACATATCTCTCAAACGTCTAGCTATAAAACCAGATCACTGAAATTGAATCATGTAACTACTCTCCGTATTACTTTGGGGGTCAAAGTTGCTCGCGTCCGTAGGTTTACCCTTGAGACCCTACACGTGATCCCTGGGTGGTGCTAAATGAGTGACACCAACTGAGTGGTAGAGCCACGCTGCGTTGCAGCACACATTGGGCCGGCTCGCCCGGCGTAATACCACCCTCTCACTAATATTCGGCGTGAAATAATGGCACTTGGTGCTGTTGTGTTTCGTCCGACCAGTGAGGGTTCCGGAGGCCCCTTCCCCCCCCCTCCTCCCAATTCCTATTCCTTCCTTAAACCTATTCCTCCCTTAAAGGCCGGCAACGCGTCTGCGATTCTTCTGGTTTTGCGGGTGTCCATGGGCGGCGGTGATTACTCTCCATCAGGTGACCCACCTGCTCGTTTGCCTCCCTCTTATATAAAAAAAAAAAAAAAAAAAAAACTAATATTTTATACTGGGCAACGGTAGGGTACCTAATCATTCCTTGCCCCAGACAGTTTCACAATAATAATTGTAACCAAGTATTTGCAAGAAGCTACTTAAACAATCAAAGTTATTATTACTAAGTGATCGGATATTTTTACCAAGTCCTAAATTATGGATAAATATGAATTAGTGAATGAACAAATGGCTTTACGGGAGTCTATTGCGGCACAGATACTCGTTCACTGGCAATATCGGTAATCATACATATTACAGTGTCGACAGACGGTTGTCAAAATAAAATGACTAACTAGGTTAAGGAAAGGTATTTAATGAACTTTGTATTAACAAACTGTATTAACAAGCACTATTAAGTGCTTCTGTATCGTATATATTAACTACAATGAAGCAATATTGGCGCGATTGGCGCGAATAGAATGAGTGATCAACACAGGCGATCAACCAAATACTGATCACTCAACCACTCGCCCCTGACCACGTGAATAAAGACGCCTCCGCATAATAAGTTCACCGGCCAGCACTAGTCACGTCAATATTAAAGGTATACCCTGTATCTTACACGCCACAAAATATTCCCCAGTGAGTTACGAACCTGTATTATGAAAGGTGAAAAGACACCAACCATTATTTCATTTGCACTCCTACCTACCTACCTTTGCACTTATACCTATGCACTCGTGGTTGTCCGGGTGGCGGAAATTCATCAATTTATTTACTTTTACTTTGAAAGCCAATTAAATAAAATGACGTTACTTTATTTGCATAATATGAACAGGGTAGAAGCAGAGATATTTTTTACTTTTTTATGCTCATCCCCCTCAGCTAGCTATGGTACATGTATGGTAAGTATGCCAAGTATACCATGCAAATGTACACTAACATATAAAAAAATTAATTAACCACATTAAAATATACCTATCTAATTCTAATAGGACTAAAGGTTCTCAAAGACCTAATAGTAAAGGACCAAAGAGCTCACTCAGAACTCATAAAAGATTACTCTTTCCCCTGCCAACTATTGGCAGCATAAATGCTTAATAGGCAAAATTTTCTTTCAGATTTACCTTTAATGATTTAATAAGTATTGACTTTAGTTCATTAGTTCAATCTAATATACATAGTTTCATTACCGACCAACGTTGCCTCCTTTATAGAAGGCTCAAGCCAACATAATTCAGTAGAATTGTAAACTTAGTAAAAGGTGCTTCACCAAGCATTATTCGTATGAGGCTGGGACATGTCCTTTAATGAAATGAAATTTTCGAATCCTAAACATCAGTTCATGTTTCCTTTGCATCCTCTAAGTAGGTAGTATAGCTATTTATTATTTCCTAATGATTTTCATATTTTCTTTCAAATTAATTCCATTTGTTTTATTTTTTTATTATGAAAATTAGTACTTACTTATTTACTTCGTTCTTTATGAAGTCAATAAGTACTCTATAAATAAATAGAACTTTGGTTAGGAGCCTGTCGTCTCTCTATCTATATCAATCAATCCCAAGCATTATACTTTGGACTTAAATATTTTAGAAACTTTCTTACTTGAACTTCCATAAAAATGTCAATTCAGTACCCGGATATTATAGATACTACAAACCATAATACCATATACCATAATAGTTATAATAACTTACACTCTAGGCCTTGGCAAATCAATTCAATTTAAGTTTTCCTAGAAGGGTAATGATTCAATAAAAAAACTAAGTATTACTTTAGGTAGTGAACTAAGGTTTAGCTTTTATCATTTAATCAAATGAAGATTATATTCTTTAACCATTGTCTTCTAATGTAGGTAACCATATTACTAGATTTGACCTGTTGCCTTAGCAAAACAATCTAAATTAAGTTTTCTTAATAAGGTAATCATTCAACCTATCCCTTTTAGGTAGTGAACTATGGTTTAGCTTTTATCAATATAACATTCAACCATTGTCACTTGGACACTCAAATATTAGGCAACCTACTGATTCCCAGTAGGTGCACTCCAAGCAGGCATCATGTAATTATCCACACTCAACCCTGCTGATACATAAGACAGATAGAAGTTTATTTCTCCACCCACTCCAATAGGTATATTGGCATAGAATTAGACCGAACTCTTGTTTAATTACCAAATCGGATGTTTATATTTTCAATACCTTTATATACTTGCAAGGTCCATGGACCCCCAACGTGCATTCCTTTAGGCAGGGTCCACCTACGTTCTCAACTGACCCTGTTTGCTCAATATTAGTTTTATTTTACTATTAAAATGGATGGTTAACTCGCGGGGTTGAAGATAGCAGTTTAGAGCCGTATTGTACCCCAGTGACAGCTTAAATGACTGTTTGGTCATTTCAGTGCTCCAAATTAAACATAATAGTACAGTTATGCTTATTTTTTTTTGACATAACTTAACTATTAATGTAATTGATAGACGAAGTCAGTGTAGATTCCTGATTCGCCGGCCTGACCATCCTACTGTTCCACGCCTACCGCATGCACGCACTGTCTACCTCCATCTATCCATTTTTTTTCCTTTTGAATTACACTGTTGTGAATAAGTAGGTACTTTAAATAATACATAATACTCACAGTTTATCTCGTCACCATGTACAATCTATACTATTTGATTGTATTCGTCTTTGTAATATATATATATATATGTATCGGCTCGCAGCTGACACCACAGACTATATAGTGAACAAGTTCAGACGGACATCTATCGTACATTTCTATGAAGCTTTAGAGCTAGCGATGGCCGATTCGAATCATAAATAGTTATTGAAACTATTTATCGGTGCAATACCCAAAACTATGTATTGGTCTACGGTGAAACTATTTATCGATAGAAACATACAGATATTCAATACCTGACCTTAATACAATACCCATAACGTTTACAAAAACTGTACCGTATTTATTTGTGCAATCGTCGCAATCGTGTAGGTTTGGCAACGTCGCGTATTACCGCGCAATAACCGACCAAGACGCACATCTAAATATTTATTTTAAGCCTTATGTGTAGGGATTAAAGTTAGTTATGAAATGTATCAAAATTAATGAGATAGAAAATAAAGTTTTTGCAGTTATTGCTTAACAAATTTAGACCTTAGGATGATATATTTAAAATCAATTTGTTTACATATTTTTATGACTGACCGCGCGCAGCTCATGCCTGAGATGCGAGAAATTACAAATTACATACTAATACATAAACGACAGTAAATCTAAAATACATAGGTATACCTACTTACCTACTGTGAAAATGTAAACAGGTGTACAAACAAAAAATAATGTAAGTAATATCTCATCAAAAATGTTATTATATCATTGCTCATCAAGCTTAAAAAGTAGAAAAAAATACAAAAACAGAACTTAGATTTTAATTTTAAAAATGTAAATAGTGCCAATTAATGTAAAAAGGTATAAACAGACTGATATAAAATGTAAATATTTCACCCTAAAAAAACAATAAAAAAATTTCAACTAAAAATGTAATTAAAAAAAAACTAATACATATAAAAATTAAAATAGAAGTCCTGTGTAAATAATGTAAAGCAAACAAATTGTATATAAAATCTATGAACTTTGAAATACGCCTGCATTTATTGACTATAAATTTAGGCAGCCAGTCCTAGCCTGGATGAAGTATGAAGGAGAGTTCATTAGAATACCCATAGAATAATAACGCATAGAAAGCGAGAACACGCACGATAAGTGAGGCCAGTAAAACCAAGCCATAATGGCTTGGTACCGAAACGGCTCGCGTCAGTACTAAAAATCTAAACATATCTATCTATCAACAGTTCCAATTTCCTTACTTTTGGGGCAAATCTGATTCCTCTAGCAACATTACTTATACACTTGTGTGCGTGTCGCCGAGATAGTACGAGTAACTATCTCCTACATCCATTTTTTTCTTGCCTCACGCCATGACAGTTTTCTAATACGAGACTATCGTTCTATGCGTTATTATTCTAAGAGAATACCTACTTAATATTCCATACCCTTAACTTTATCTATAACATCCGCAAACAGGTATCATCAACTTACCAATACCGTACAATAAACAAGTTATTTTGGTATTCGGTGCCGCTATTGGATTGGCAATACCATACAATACAACATCTCCTTTAAATAGTTTCAAAAATAAATAGTTTTGAAAACCGTTATCGAAAACCAATACATAGTTTCGGTTCGGTACGCGAAAAATCCGTTATTACCCATTACTATTTAGAGCTGTCCGCCATCTTAGCTCAAGATTGATGTATGACATTTGTAACTTTTTAATCTTGAATGATTAATATAAGGCAACAACATTTTCTACATTCAGCCAGAGCCGAAGCGACATACCAGGCAGTTTGTTTTTCTTGGGTAAATTAGGATACATCAGAATCTACCAAGGTAACTATTAAGCATGATATTTCGTAATTGCTAATAGTTACCTTTTGAAATAAAAACAAATATTTCTTTAGTAGGCACATTTATTTTCTTTTTAACTTTTTAGTAAGTAAGTATATTTTATGAAAGCTTTATTTTGCATCATTGGAAGACTTCTCTTCTGCAATCTGCGGATGTCAGTGCCTCCTGATATTGCACCAGTGCCTAATAGGCGAGATTTGGAAGTTATAAATCTCTTCTCAAAATTTTTGTAACAAACAAAGCCTTTCAAGTTCAAAGTTCATCAACATTCAACGCCCGAAGAGTTTCACTGTTTATGCACTCCATCCAGCCATTTATTAAATATCTCATAGCATTAACACATGGAAATACATGTAATTTAACGGTCTGTTGTAAACACTATCACAGTTGAGAACACTGCAATGATTAAACATCGTAGAGAGCACTAAAACGTAACTTAACACGAAATTATCTGAGTAATACTCAAGTTACACTTAGAAGTTATCTGGAGAAATAGATATGTACGAAAATAAAATCAAGATCGCCTCGACACAAAACAACAAGTGATGAAAGTGACGCCATTTTCAAAGATATTGACAGTAGTGACATTCGCATCGGGGAGAAACTGTCATACATCATTCTTGAGATGCGTTCTCTATAGCAACTTTTTTCAGTAGGGAACATTTCCACCCGTGGCTGACACAATCCCGTCTTCCTCCTGCGGCGGTCGGTGAACGTGTGTCCCCCACCCCGCGCCCTGCGGCTTGTGTCACCCGAGACGACAGATTATATACGTAATAGCATAGACAAATGTGTGTGTATGTTTGTACAAATAGAAGGTAACTTCGTATACACTACACTACCGACGATATTTATAAGACTCACGTAATTCCGAAAATTGTAATTCCTACCTCTACTGTTGTTTTTCACAACGCTTTTATCCCAAAACATAATTTCCATACTAATTTTACTCATTATTAAAAGAAAATACACAACGGTGACCTACAGGAGTATGGCAGTTAGTATTATCTGTAGTCTAATAAAAAAAAATAACCTCAAAATTCACGACACTGTTGCTACTGACATTATGAAGTTGAATAATTCGGAATTATGAACACAGTAGTTAGGAATTTTATTGTGATTGTTAGGATGAAAAATGTTAGGAATAACGTTTTCGGAGTTCCAATTAACGGAGTTGAAAAAGGTGAACTTTGGCGCACACGTAATACATCGTTCTGTCTCGCTGCCTTGATTGACTGACACTAGCTGTCACAGACACTTAGAATAATAAGTTATTATTCTGAGCACACACACTACAATACGTACCTACGTAGGCATGTAGTTGCGTAGGACTATTTTTTGATATACCTAGGTATAAGGCGCGCATAAAGCTCAATGTCGGCAAAAAATAAATATACACTACCGATGTGGGCCATGCATGCCGTATCTTCCTCTTTTGCTTATCCGTAGACTGAGAATCCTATCTATGACTACAAACAATTTATTTTTATTTTTAATTGATTTGAGACTTAAGGCTATTGTAGGCCTAAACTTTTTGCTAGTAGGTTCAGTATGGGACATAAGATTTCTTAAGGTAACAATAGGTGATTCCTCTGGGACTGGACGACCCTGAGATAGGACAAGATGGATTTTATGGGAACAAGTTAGGATAAGGAGGCTTATTAGGGAGATTTGGGGTATTTCGGGGCATTGGGAATGACGATTCTTAAGAGCTACTTAAAATTACTTAAATAAATGAGACTTGAAAGTCTCCTCTTCATTAATTGCGGGGCTCATTTAGGGGAAGAAAAATAGAGAGAAAAGAAGAGGAAGAAAAAGAATGAAGGAAAGGGGAGAAAACAATAGTTTGGAGCATTGGATACGATGGTACCTAAGATTTGTTAACCTTATAATTTTTTTGGGAGCAGTTAGGATAATTTATTGACGTGACAACGTCTTATAAATTGGTTTGCCGGGTGACACTTCAAGAAACTGCGTTACGCTCCGCTCACGTTATGCGCTCACAATGAGAGCGAGTGAGAGGCACGCGTCCCTTCCACTCGGGCATGGTTAGCCCGCCTAAGAGCGAGAGAGACAGACATAAAAAGTGAAAGGCACTATTATTTCATCCTTCTTCCTACTATACGAATGAATATTCACATTAAAATTATTTTTTAGAAAATTTTTATTATGTGAGTATTTGTAAGTATTTGTAAGTATTTATTGTGTAAATTTTTTGTTTTATAATTTTAATTTTGATTTGTTATTTATTTTACTAAAATAAAATTTTATTTGTGGTGTTATTTCACTTTTACCTACATATTATTATTTTAATTTAAGTTTAAGTTTTTAATAGTTTAGATAAATTTTGATATTTTGAAAATTGAGCACGCTTTCAGTGTAGTAAATAAATAGGTAAGTACTTACTTTTAAGAGTAATTCGTTTTTATTTAAAAAGAAGAAGTTATAATTATATTTAAAAAATATTAATTAATGATTAGTAGGTAGGTACTTAATTATTTGGTATCTTAAGGGCTGATTTAACGATTAGAAAATACCACCATACCTGCATGCTTGAGGCAAAAATATGTTTGCATTTCATGCAGTTATTTTATTATATTATTTTTAAAGAACAGAATGAACAATGAGCTTTTTGGTGGTTTCCAGAAGATGCAGGTTTTGTATCTTTTATCATCATTTTTTGTGTAATTAGCAAAAGTATTAAAGATAAAAGGTTGTCGAAAGATTTCTGAACTAGGTAATTTTAATGTTTTCTGGAAATCTTTTCGTTTGGCTAGAGGTAAGTAATAAAGTTTCGTTTTTAGCTCTGTCAGAGACCAGACTGAAAGTTTAGTGAATGGTGAATAATGTATATTAAAGATAACATTGCCAACCCGCATGCCCAGCGTGGCAATTATGGGCAAACCCTCCATGGCGACACAAAAAAGACCACGGCCCCCAGATCCCGGCCGCCCTGCTATTCCTGATCACGGCGGCGGTCACGGTAACGGCAGGATAGGGGGTGCGAAGAATCCCCGGGTTACAAAAGGCCGCCATAAACAACTGACCCTGGCGACGTATAACGGAAGCACGCTACGGCTAGACGAGCACCTGGCGCAACTCGAAGAGAAACTCTGGAGGATTAGGTGGCATATCCTTGGATTATGTAAAGTCCGAAGAGAGGGGGCGGACACAGTAACCCTTAGATCGTGTCACCACATGTACTTCCGAGAGGGAGACCAGCTATCCAAAGGTGGCGTAGGATTACTGGTAAATAGAGCCCTCTGTGACAACGTTGTGGAAGTGTCAAGTGTATCAAGCAGGGTTGCGTACCTCGTAATTAAGCTAACCGAGAGGTATTGCCTCAAGGTTGTGCAGGTTTACGCACCGACCTCAACACACTCGGACGAAGAAGTTGAAGATATGTTTGGAGACATATCCAAGGTCCACTTCACCACCAAGGCCCACTACAACGTTGTCATGGGGGACTTCAACGCTAATGTGGGAGTGCAGAATCGCGAAGAATCGGTAGTAGGATCTTATGGTTTTGGTAGCAGGAATCATAGGGGGCAGATGTTTGTCAACTTCTTCGAGCACGAGGGACTTTTCTTGATGAATTCGTCCTTCAAGAAACAGCCCCAACGGAAGTGGACATGGCGGAGCCCCGATACTATGACAAAAAATGAGATCGACTTCATCATAGCGGATAAGAAGCACATATTCAGAAACGTCTCAGTGATCAACAGGTTTAATACCGGCAGTGACCACCGACTTGTACGAGGTTCTCTGAATATCAACTTTAACCTTGAATACTTCGTCCTAATCTGCTCCAAACCATTATGGGACCTGAAACGTTCCAGTCAAACCTCGAGAACCGATTCGCCGCCGTGGAAACCAGTAATGCTGTTGACGTTGACCAGGCTCTCGAAATCGTGTTTTAAATCCTCAGGGAGGAAGGTTTGTGATATTGCGAAGTTCAGCGTAAAGGCAGGAAGTCAAAGTTTTCGGAAGAAACGCTCAGGCTTATGAAGAGACGACGCGAAGATCCACCTGTCACTTCGTCCGAACAACGGGCCCTCAACAAGAAGATTGGCAAAATGGTGCGATATGACCTCCGATGCTCCAATACACGCTCGATTAAACGAGTAATTGAGCAGAATCGGGGGTCTAAAGTGTTCGTCCAGTCTCTTGGTAGAAGCCACCTGACGAAGTTGACTACGGCTAGCGGAGCAGTCGTAGCTTCGAAGCCAGACGTCCTTTCGGAAATAGAAAACTTCTATAGCCAGCTATACGCCTCGCATGCATCTCAATCTGATCCCGAAAATGAGGAAACCAGAGCTACGTTGGACCCGCTACTTTACTTTTACTTACCGAAGACTTGCCAGAAATCAGCCTACGCGAAATTGAGTTGGCTCTTGGACAGCTTAAAAACGGAAAAGCCCCAGGTGAAGACGGTGTTACATCTGAGCTCCTCAAAGCAGGCGGTAAACCTCCAATACATCTCTAACACCGTTCTCTTTGATGAGAGAACTCCGGAGGCGTGTGGTCGTCGTGTTATTCTTCAAATAAGGAGACAAGACCCTTCTAAAGAACTACCGACCCATTTCGCTCCTGAGCCACGGCTACAAGCTGTTTTCAAGAGTCATTACAAACCGCCCTGCGCGAAGACTCGACGAATTTCAGCCCCCGGAGCAGGCCGGGTTTCGAGGAGGATACGGCACCATATACCACATTTTGACAATGCGGCAGATTATACAGAAGGCCGAAGAGTATAGTCGGCCCCTGTGCCTTGCATTTGTGGACTATGAGAAGGCATTTGACTCTATCGAGACCTGGGCTGTTCTTAAATCCCTGCAACGATGCCAAGTCGATTGGCTATATATCGAAGTGTTGAGGTGTCTCTACAATGCCGCCACCATGGCCGTCCAAGTACAGAACCAGCTGACAAAACATATTCACTTACATCGATGTGTGAGACAGGGGGATGTGATATCCCCAAAACTATTCACAAATGCCTTAGAGGAAATGTTTAAAACGCTGGACTGGAAAGGACGTGGCATCAACATCAACGGTAGATACATTTCACACTTGCGATTTGCAGACGACATCGTCATCATGGCCGAAACGTTGCAAGAGCTACAACACATGCTGAACGGCCTAGCTGATTCTTCTCGACACATCGGTCTTCGGATGAACTTGGACAAAACAAGGTTATGTTCAACAAACATGTCGTCCCAGAACCGATTGCAATACAAGGCAGTGCTCTCGAAGTTGTTAAGGAATATGTCTACCTAGGGCAAATTTTACAGATGGGTAGAAACAACTTCAAGAAAGAGGCCAACAGAAGGATACAGCTGGGCTGGGCTGCGTATGGGAAATTACGGCGAGTCGTTACGTCGCCAATTCCGCAATGTCTAAAGAAGAAAGTCTTCAATCAGTGCGTCCTAACCGTCATGACATACGGAGCCGAAACGTGAACACTGACAGTAGGGCTAATTTAGATATTTATCGTAGATCTAATAAATATAATTTGGTCAGTGGGTTTTGAATTGGGCTTTCATGATATGTATTTAGCTTAAAAACGCAATTTTCACCAATACGGTTAGGGAGGGTAGTATTATTTGCGGTTTAAAGTTTAATTATTTATTTAAATCGTTCTATTACTAAAATTTCGGAATTCCGAAATTTACGTAGTCAATTTCGGAACAAGGGAAATTCTTGTAATTTCGGAAAACCTACTTTTAGCACTCTTGAGCTTGCCATTTTTAAGTTTTTAAAGTTTTATTTATTTTAGTTTTTTTTGGTCAAATTTTTTTTTTTTAAGGTTTTTATTAATTCTATTTAGTTTTTTGTATTTTATTTTAATTTAGTGTCAATTTTAATTTTTGTGAAATTTTTGAATTTTGCAAATTTTTGGTCCAAAATACCAAAAAAGAATTATTTTTAAGTTCGATAATTTGGTTAGGTTTTATATAGAGTTAATGAAATTTATTGCTTGGTATGGTTCCAAGTTGGTTAGGTTCCCCAAACAATTATTTAACTAAACATAGTTTTAGTAACAAAATGTAACTACCTACGGGTTTTTAGCACATTTCAGACATTTAAAACTGTTGCGTTGCGGTAAACATAACTAGTAGGTACCTACAGAGATTTACCGGCATGTTTCAAGTCCCCCCGCCACCACCCACCTCTAACGCAGAGCATTTTATCACAAAGCATAAACTTGCCGCTGTGGAACATTATTGCAACCAAAGAGATTAAGTTTAAATGTCTTTGATGGCAACAGATACAGACGAGTGAGATTAACAAAGATTAGCAAGCAACAGTTTTAAACCTGGAAGACTAAAGTTTACATAACGTTGTAAAAGGGGTTTCAGTAAATACTTACTCCATTTCTCGTTTCTTGAACCAAAGGAAGTGCTTCAGTTTCTGCTCGGCTATGATTTTGTTCAGCACTGCTGTCTCCCGCATGGCCATGACGACCTGGCGCTCTTCCTTCAGAGATTCCATTTTCAGCTGCTTCTCATCCGAGGAATACCTGCACATGTAAAATGCGTCCCTGTATTAAATGAGATATTAATCGCATTCTTCGGGGCCCTCATTTTTGACTTCCCCCCCCGGACGTCCCTTAGTTCAATGAACTCTTGGTTTAGAAGGTTGGTATTTTTTTCAGAGGTGACTCATATTCATATTTAACTGGGACATTGGTCGATTTTTGTGTAAATGATTCTAAGCATTTACAAAAAAAAAAAACCGTTATTCTTACTACTCTGTCGTGCGTGCGTGTCCGTTCTCCATTTTATTGAAAACATATAATAATAACTTAAATTTAGTCAACTTTATCAATATTTTGAGTGACCACATACAAAGAAGATTAGTTATTACATAAACCAAATTCAACAAATAATTTTTACGTGCAATATTATTCTTATAACTGAGGATATAAGATTTGTCCGCCGTAAAATTCTTATTACTCTGGAGCGGGCTTTAAAATCAGCGGCGACATCTCCCACGCGGGCCGGTTTTTAGTCGTGCTCTGAACGTGTCAGGTGGTGGACGTGTTGGCTGATGCTCATCTTTCCGGAATTACGAAGGTAAATATACCATTTCTCTGTCCTTGGTTTACGTAACATTCTTATTACTCTGTTAGTTTTTTCAACACTTGTGGAACCTTTAAAAAAATTAAGTTGTGCTTGATTAATTGCTTTACGTGCTATCTGTACGGTAGCCTTCCAGTATGTTCGTATTATGAACCATCAGCATGTTTTCAATTTTTTATTACTCCTCTGTCCCTAATTACTTTGGAGTCATGGACAGTGGAATAAGAAAATCGACAGTACAGTTTTCATAGTTTTTTTTCACTTTCGATGAAGTTATTTATTTATTTATTTCGTCAAAGATATGAGCTAATTAATTAGACTCATGCAGTCGTTTTAATCTGCTTCAAAGAATTATGTTATCAATCCGACACTTATTTAGGTATGTAATATTATTGGAACAGTAATTTATTCACTTAAGATAATCTATTAGGCCTTCCAAACAAATATAAGTACAAAAAATTATAGGTGTATGTATGTATGTTTCTTTGTATAATTGTATGTATGTATTTTTTCAAGCATTTCCCCGAAACTCAGAATGTTGTAATTTATTGAATTAATTAAAAATACAATTAATAATATTGCACATTGTTTTATTTTTAAGTAATTTAAGTACCGAGAAAAAACATTCATTTTTAAATATTTTAAACCCTTTCTTACTCCTCTGTCGTCAATTTATTATTCCTCTGGGCACAAATTTAAACAGTTAATTATTTTCTTAACGAGTTCATTTAAATTAGTGCCTAAACCATATTCATGTTTCTAAATAAATCTTCTTTTATTGGAGAATATATTTATTACTCGAATAAGCAAAAAAATACGACAGAGGAATAAGACAAAAATCACGACCTCAAAGAATCACCCTAGTACGACCCTATTTAATATAGGTAGGTAAGTACCATTATTTAGGATAACAATTTGGTAATTTCGACGACAACGAAACGTTGAAAAAATTAATACTTAAGTACCTCTGATGGGAATCGAACCCACGTAATCCGCGACACTATTATATTGTTTCCATAAAAACGTAGAGTCTAAAGCGTTGAAAAATTGCCACAGAGGCTAACCAATATCTCGGTGGAGGAGTGGTCAACGCAACCACCCTCGGATTAAATAATAAATAAATAAACTTTCCTACACATACACCAATTATCAAACCCAAGAGAAGCTTTTTTATGAATCTCGTGAAATGGTTACTAGACAACGGATAAACATACTTAAATACATAGGTACCTACTTATTATACATAGAAAACACCCAGACCCGAGACAATATAGAAAAACAATAATTTCTAAATAACCCGACTGGGCATCGAACCCGGGACCTCAGAGATGACGACACCATGAAAACCGGTGTACAAACTACTCGACCAAAGAAGTCGTCAATTTCTGAGGGCGTGGGTTCGATTCCCAACTGAGGTTATCATTTTTTTCAACTTAACGACGATCATCGAGTTTATTTGACCGTTATTAACGCAAAAAATAAAATAAGTAAGTACATTCAGTAAATTCTGGTAATTTGTTTTGACAACTTATTACATCTACAACCATTGATTGAGGTATTATAAATAATACCTCATGTTATAATACCTCAATACCTTTAACAGCCGACCTGGGGGCTTATTGTACAACAACAACATCTATCGCAATAACTTTCAAGTGTACATCGATTCGCTAATTTGATTATTTTAAAATTACATACATACATATAATAACGACTATTATCCTTGAAGGGTTAGTCAGAGACCAGGCAATGAGGACCGCAAAAGCAGACCTCAACTAGCATAGTCCACTTTTCACCAAATAGCGACTCAGCGTGACAGGAGGTGAGCCCATCGCCGCTCTATGCTGCTGGTTGTATGTACAGTACAGTCTTTAGTCCGTTAGTCGCCTTTTACGACACCCCAAGGGCCGAGAAGGGGTTACCGCTACGAGACACGGTCTTAAAATGACTACTTGAAAGTTGTTGCGATTGGTGTTGAAGTCAAGAGCCAAGCCCCCTGAAATTACACGGCTTTCTTTATGCACGTGAAACAAGACGCAAAAAACAGCGTGTTTGGTAATTTCGGTGAAATAGGACAAACAAAATTATACATACAGTGTTTGGTACCTACCTATTTCAGCAGTATAAATACAATACCTATTTCTGTATAAAAATACACCGTCTTTATAAAATTGCTCAAAACCTGTAATTAGTTTGTTTTAAATCGGGAGTAGAATTATTCTACTACTTAATAAAAAACAAAGGTCACATTTAAAAAAAATATATATTGTCTACGCCGCTTTTTTAATTAGCTCTAAGTATAGTCTATTGTCTATTTAGCAACATGCACTCACAGCTTGAATGCTATTTGCGCTGCGGCAACATCGCTTGCACTGGAATGCTTAGATCGACCTTAATTATCAAAGAATTTGCAGGAAAATTAAGAAAACTTCGTTTGAATATTGTTAACTTTTTCTTTAACTTTTTTTGAAATTTTATCTTTTATATTAAAACTTTGGGGGTTAAAGTTACTCGCGTCCGTAGGTTTACCCTTGAGACCCTACACGTGACCCCTGGGCGGTGCTAAATGAGTGACACTGACTGAGTGGTAGAGCTACGCTGCGTTGCAGCACGCCGGGGTAATACCACCCTCTCACGAATATCCGCGGCGTGAAATAATGGCACTTGGTGCTGTTGTGTTTCGTCCGGCTAGTGAGGGTTCCGGAGGCCTCCCCCCCCCCCCTCACAATTCCTAATCCTTCCTTAACCCTTCCTTTGTTAAAGGTCGGCAACGCATCTGCGACTCCTCTGGTTTTGCGGGTGTCCATGGGCGGCGGTGATTGCTCTCCATCAGGTGTGCCTGCTCGTTTGCATCCTTCATATATTAAAAAAAAA
Organism: Scoparia ambigualis; assembly: GCA_963921215.1. NCBI lineage: Eukaryota > Metazoa > Arthropoda > Insecta > Lepidoptera > Crambidae > Scoparia > Scoparia ambigualis. The sequence continues at coordinate 6,745,138 of OY992504.1, forward strand.
ACTTCAAAGGTTATAAGGCCTAAATAATGGAACAGCTGATTTATTTTATGCAATTTCAGAGTTGCTCATACAAAGTAGTTGTATAGCACTAAATAGCCTTCTATTCCCAGCCCAGTCGCGGGAGTATACAAGATTATTGGAAATAATATGACGTATGCCACAATTGTACCGTAGCACACGACGCGCAATTCAGAACGGCTGAAACTACTTATTTTGTTTTTTTTTGTGTTTGTAATTGTCAGGATCAAGTTAACATGAAAGATTTTTTTTTGTAAATTTGTCTCGGGTTTACCGGGTCGAACTTCCACGCGGACAGAGTCGCAGGCGGGGGGACGGGGATGCTACTAGCATATAAATATTATGTAAAGTTACTTTGCATATCAAAAAAAAGCTATTGCCACTTTTATGATAATTAAAGCTTATCAACACACTTGTTGTTACATTATAATAACATAGTTTAGCTACGTTTCATGTAAAAACATAAAAGCAAAATAAATATTCAAGATGCGATACAAAATCTAGACTGTTTTATTAATGAATGTATTTCTAGGATGTTACTCCAGTTGATTACGTTTAATGGCCATCTATTCCTACTCTAATGCTTAATATAAGCATTTAAATAAGTACGTCTACAAGGCTGTAGCAATAATAGGATATTTAAACATAACAGCTGAATTTTAATAAATTAATATTTTGCATTCTCAATGCCATATTTATAACGAAACAGAACATGAACAACTACCACAGTGAAACCTTTTAATGTATCGGTAAAGCAATAGGAAAAGTTGCCGCTTGTATAGGGAGAGGTCGCGGGTTCGAATCCCGCCTGAGGCAAGTCGTCGTTGTTGTTTAAACTTAAAAAGAAAATTTCTAATAATCCATAGAACGGTAGAAAGTTTACTATCGGTATGAGGCATAATGTAAATATAACAATATTTCCCTTTCATGCTATATATAGTTACATATTATTATATAAATAGTTAGTGTTCTATTTAAAAGTATTAGAAATTGTTTAATAAACAACAAATGAAAAATAACATTAAAATTAAGATCTACAAAGTTTGGCCCGCGGTTTCGCTAACGTTAATGCCGATTTTTCTATATTTTATTCTAGTTTATGTAAAATAAATATGCAGCCTTGGAGTTTTGTCTAGGGCCCCGCTTATCTCTTTACCAAAAAATCATCAAAATCGGTAAGTATAGCGGTTTAAGCGTAACAAACAAAACAAACAAACTTACTTTCGCATTTATAATATTACTTTTTTATAAATTTCTTACGAAACTTACCTGAAAAACTCCTGAAGTTGTCTGTGGAACGGGTTCCTACTATTGGTGACGTCCTCCAAATAGGAGGAGTCTGTCATAGCCGCCGCGTTCTTTTTCCCTTCCATCTGGTTCACAGAGGACTCCTCCTGACCCTCGAACTCGTTGGTGTCAGAAGCTGATGGTGAAGACTCCGAGTCCAATTCGTGGGTAGTCGTATTCGATTCTTGGCTATTCTCAAGACTTTGGACAGGTTCATGATTATTTATACCGCTACAGCTTGCCTCTGCCATATCTCTGCGACAAAAAAAATGTATTTTAGATACATAACTAGGATTTACATGTATTTCTGCAAGCAAACAGTAAGGCATAGTTGTGTCTCACACTGAACCTGGAATCATCAACTACTGAGGAGCTAGAGAAGTTAATTTTCTAATTATCAAAAGATAAGGTTCTTTTAAAATTGTTAATATGGCTGTGGATGTAAGCTGCGGTGACTGCATTCCATCAGGCAATTATTGTAAATTCTTTGGTAATTTAGTAGAAAAATAGAAAGTAATATTTTTCTGGAGCCTGTGTTTTTATCGTTTTATAAAAATACTTCCTACAATAATAATTTTATTATAATACACAGATGATATATTAAAGGATAATGATTATAGTATGTCCAACAAACAATGTAGTCTCATGAATGTTGTATGATTCTTAAAATGAAATAAAAGCAAGTGAAAAAGGTGAGTTATGTTGATAGAAAAATTTACTAACTAATTACTAAAATCTATTAGACAAATTTTTAATTATAGTCAGAAACAAAAAGTTCAGTCATTATTTAATTACTTACTCGTCCAAACGTTCCGCCTTAATTTCAACGTTGGCTGTCATCATTGTATCGTTTAGATTCTCGTCGTCACGTTTCAAAACGCCGTCTTTTATCATGTCCAGGATTTGACACACCTCGAGAGTCTGTTTCGTGAACTTCTCTATATTAGTGCCTATCAAAGCAATCTCTTCCCTAGCAATCCGTTTCATATTCTGCCACTGCGTCTTTACTTTCTTTATAGAACTAACAGAAAACTTAGAACCAAACCTTTGAATTAACTCACGTAAAATTTCGTGCCAAGCCACGTCTTTTTCCTCAGAATAGTTCGGACCGTTGTTACTCTTAGTGACAACTACATCTTTACGCTCCTTAATTAACTCTAGAAGAAACTTTTTCTCATCCGCCGACCAGTTTGGCGTACGCGATCTGCGGCAAGCAATCTTCCCCATTTTACGTTTAGCCTCACGCGGATCGTGATTAATCTTTTGCAACGATTTATTGCAAACGATGCACTCGACGTCTAAAATTATTGGTTTCCACATTTGAAACAATTGACTCGCGAAAAATTGAACGTTTGACACCGCACCGGACAGTTCTTTGCTGTTAACTGAGCGATGTTTTTAAAAATACAATCCGCTATGGAGTTTCAATTTAGTTTGTTCCATCATTGAAATATTTGATAAAAATAAATGAAATTGCGTGATTTCTATATGGCAACGACTTCATTGTATGTTCAACTTGCGTTGTTTTATTGATATTCTTGTATCTGGCCACATGTAAACAAAAAATGTAAAAAACTATGTGTATTAATAATCAATATTCTTTTGAAATAATGTACATCATTCATATTTTTTTATTTTCACAGTAGGTAGGTAGAGTTTCCTTTATTCTCCAAAATACTAGTTTTTGTACAAAAAGCTCAGAACAATAACTAAAGCAAAAAGTTATTATTGACCTTTATCTAAATACCTTTACACATATACGAGCAAAATCACCAAAAGAGGTTAAATTTAACAAGTCATTAAATTGTCATCTGTGGTCGATCATTATCAAAACTTGTCTATATAATTTAGGTGACAATTAATTAGAGGAAAATTAATAAAATTAAGTAAATGGCTATGTGCGTAGTCATCTGACAAAAAAAATTAAATTAGCAATCAGCTGATTAAAACATCGCATGGTAAATATAGAGATTGACATGAAAAATATTCAAGATACAACGAAAGGTAAGTCTTAGGTTATTTTTCGTACAATGTATGAGTTCATTAATTCTGTGATTCCTCATTATTTTACTTTTATAATACTAATAGGTATTTGACGTCTTCACATTCTTGAGCACGTTGCCTGGCTTTAATCAATGACCTTTTATAAAGCTTTAATTAATAGTTTCGCCTCGAATTAACCTTTTGAGGTCCGGCTTTGACGACCGCTGCGAAAGAATATAGAAAACGAGTTTACCCTAATAAAACTGAAAACTAATTATTACGTGTAAGTATGTCGATCCAAAAGCTATGTTTTTTAATTGTAGTACTTTTTTGAGTACATGTTACCATGCAGTATCATAATTTTCGAGAAAGACAGAGTTATTTTAATACAGGTTTGATAATTATTTTTAAACGGTAAACAGTATTTGAATTTGGTAAATCTAATTGCTTATATTAATTAAAAATACCTTATCACTCTAATGTTGAAGTAAAGAATCATATGTAAAAAGTAAACCTACAAATATTTGTTTTTTCTTTCTGTTTTTTAATCAAACCATTTAAAAAATTTATACAGCTCTACGAAAACGTAGGATACTAAAAGTACTTATTAAATTGTTATCTTAGTAAACTACCAATGACAGATGACAACGAAAACTGAATACCTAATGCACCTATTTCGATATATAGGCGTTAATGGTCGTTTCAACAACCGAATTCGTTGAGAAAATTACTAATAGAAAACTAGTAGTTCCGCCTAACTACCTATCTGCCGAAGAGATATAGCTCTCTATAATCAGTCTTGGCATGTCGCTCCCAGCCCGACGACGCGTTGTAACCTCATTTTTAAAACCATAGAATCAAAAAATCTTGAACTTTTAAAACAAAAATAGGTCAACAGTGTTAAATAATCGTAGTAGTTTTCATAAAAATTGTGAACTGAGTGTCTTTATGTACCATATACGAGTAGTATACAATATCTATCTTATTGGATCATAGATTTGTCTGTGTTGTGAAACAGCAGCGGTTTGATTTTCACCGGTTGTTGCGAGGTAAGTTTTTTGTTAGTATTTGAGAATCCCAAAAAGTTTTGTGCCTATTTTAATATTTTAATTAAACTAGCTACACAAGGCGGCTTCGTTTGCGAAAATACAAAGTAATAAGTTGACAGGCCTTCAATGAAAGTGTAAATAACGCATTACTAATCTTACTTAGCAATACTAATTTTTGAAAAAAATTGTAATGATGAAACAATAAATACGTCCGTGTGCGTCAACTTCATTTTGATTTTAAATTAGCGAAATATTTTTTTCTAAAGTTTACGCTGAGTCTTAAGGATAAAACATTTTATGCGACCGGAAAATAAACAATTAAACTAAGCCATCGTTTTGAAAAACTCCGTCGGGAAATCTTAAAAAGGTTTCAAACCTTTCAATAAGAAGCACCGACAAGAAACACAGCAATGGTATTTCGCATTACTTCAAACTCGTTTATTAATTAAAATCGTAATTTATCACAAATAGGTACATAAAAACCCTTTTTCTCGGAGTTTCGAAGTTTGCATGTGCAATTAAGGAAACACTTAATTTAACATTACTTCCAAATAATCGTTCTTTTATGACATAATTCTTTTGGTCAATTATGAACTGTGACGAAGTTGTTATTGCAACGAAATGTATAATAGTAGTCTTTTCTCTATTATATTGGATTCACACGTAACCAGAACTATGACAATGTTTTGGTGAAACCATTTAGTCCCCTGAATGAACTAATAATTACTGTAAACTATGAACACAAGGTTGGTAGAAAACCATTAGGTAAGGTAGGTATCAAAAAGCTTTAAAACAGTTGTAACTGAAAATTAATAAAATACGATTTTGATTTGACGCGAATCCACGACGTTTTCTCTCCTTTCGCATCCGAGCAAACAGCTTCAATTGAGCCGCTACTGTGGGTTCAAGTCCCGCCTGAGGCAGTTCTCAAGTGCTATTTCCAGTTACGATTTAATTATATGTTTACTTTTATTTAGTGGGTCCTGCCGAGCTTCTCTCTCTTAGTAACACGTCGACCCATATCTTTTGTGAAACCCTATCCTTTCACTCTTCTTCATCAGTTATGATGACGGCTATAAGTTTGGCAGTGTCTTTCTCATCCTATGGTTTTGTTAGACCGATCTTAGGGGCCTATTATTTTCTTAGTCAGGCAATAACAATTTACACTAATAAGATACCTATTGAAACTTTATTAAAAAAAGACTGCCTCAGGTGGGATTGAACCCACGGATTGCAGAGGGCGTGGGTTTGATTCCCACGTGAGGTAGTATTTTTTCCAACGTTTCAATATTTTAGAAGTGTATTTGACTGATTTAACGCACAAGACATAAAACATTACGAATGTAAATGAAATAAAACACATCAGTTTTTTTGAGCTTAATAATATTTAATTCATCATCATCATCAACCTTTCTCAACCCACAGCTGGCATAGGTCGATCTTTGCAAATGCGTCGCCTAATTAACATAAATGGACAACTTCAGCTTTATCTTTTGTAAGTCACACGAGTGCACTGATTTTTTAAATTCAAAACAAATAACTATTGTGGAACAATGAAATCCTTCTGTTTTATTTCGTGTAAAACGCTGTGTGCATACTGTACACTTTTATCTTATTTACAAACGGTGCTGACGTACTAGTACTACGGTGCGGTGTCGCTTGTCAATGCCATTGTCAGCTTGTCAGGGCTGAAATAAACTTTTAACCTAAATATATAAAAACAAATATTTTATGACTTTTACGTTAATTTTTCGTTAAGAGCAGCCTTAAAAGTATCTTAACACTTTAGTACCATAAACCAACTCGCTCGGGGCGATAGCGCTCGTGAAACCATTATGGGATGAACACAGTAGTTAGGTTAGGATAACATAATGGTGCTAAATCGTTAAGCTTCTGAGGCCGACCGTACAGTTTTGATTTTTTGGAGTGCGGCTTTAGAACTTACGACAATAAGTTTTTCACAATGCAATTAATTACGAATGCTCCAATTCTTATTCAAAGTTATCGGTGACTGTTCTGTGACGGAAAATTCACAAAAGAAATAAGAATACGATTACTGGCAAACATTGCCACGCAATACCTACAACCTCACTGACATAAAACTGTTTAAGACAGTTCTCTGTTCTACAAACTTTGCCATCTTTAATCGAGGGTTCTATCAACCTCCGACTATTCAGCTGCCGACTTTTAAGACTCAAAAATCATTATAATTCTGTATGACATTACAAAAAAAAATTAAGTTCGTGTCCACTGCTTTTGTTTCTGTATCTTTCTCATTCCAATTTTACATATGATATTTTGGAGAAGCAGACTACACCTTCACAGTCTTCCTGTCACCACAGACCCTGCAAAGGAGACAAGATAAAATGTAAAAGAAACGAAAGTAGATTTGTCTAGTGTCTGTTATACAGGTCTTGATTTTCAATTTAAATCAATTTAAAGATTGATTATGTTCTCATTTTATATTTTATTCCCAATCTATCTTCTGTCTATACCTTTAAAAATGAAAATAAATTGACACAAATTCCCATTCACGCATCACTTCAATCTTCAGAAAGAAAGAAAAAGAATAAGCCTTCACTAAGTATTCTTTTCTTGTTGTATTGCTAGTAAATTATAAAATGAAATCCAAATAAAATGATTACCTTACTCTTTTACATTAATCTTACACTTTCAGCCCCTGCGCCGTAGGCTAAAAGAGTGGTGAATAGTTATCGCTAATATAAGTTATTTATAACTATAATCATTACTAAAATATTTTGTTCTATTTTAATATGGTTGGCGTAAAACTTAATAAGCTTTCTAGTAATATCGATTATTAATAAAAAATAACAGTAAAAGTGTAGCTAGCTTAAAACAGCCTAGCAGCTTAAAACTGCCCGAATACTTGTCGCGGTAGTGTAGACATTCTGTGCTATTGGTCAATTATTGACAATGGAAGCCTATTATAGGCTTCCATTGTTGAAATCAAGTCATCTCTACAATTGAAGGGTGTTGGTTTAATTATGACCTGCTTGCCAAATACGGGTTGGCAATCACAAACCCGGGATATGCATTGCAAAATACGAACGGGGAATTGAAACTCCGTATGTCGGGCCAAGTACTACCACTCGGCCATCCACAGGCATGGCTTAAGGAACAAAATTTTTTTTTATAACATTTTTTACTGTTTTTTTTTCACTACGGATGAGCCCTTGACCCTCATCTCACCTGATGGTAAGTGACAAGAAGGTCAAAGGTGGAAGCGTACTTCACCCGGTATCATTATCCACTGAGGAGAACTTTTATCTCTAAACAGTCAGAACTTGTTGAGTTCTATACTTTAACAATGTTGCTATAACACCAGGTTTTTAGATAAGATGGTGGTATCTAGCCAGGCGGACATAACAACTGGCTAGGATCGAACTCGCTCTGAAGACTTAGATTAGCCACTAAACTAGGCGGTTAAACTGTTGTGTAAACTCAAGAAAATGTCGCTTGTATCATCAGGGCATGCCGCATTTCCATTGGATATATCACTATTAAGTAGCACACGCTGTTAGGTTAGCTCGAGCGTTTTGTAACGGTTCTTAACTGGTTTCTTCGCCCAGTAGTGACAGTGGCTTGCGTTGTAACCCAACCCGGGTGCTCGGGCGCGGTCACCTTACCGCGACGGGGAAAGCGTAGCAATCCCCAATCCTTCGATGACAGGGCTGCCACATGGTATAATAATTAAAATGAAAACCATTTTTTTCGAGCATTGCTTATAAATTGTAAACCAAGTCAGTTGTTAACATAGTTACTTAAGTGAAGCCTCATGAAAAATTCTGCTTTCTTTCGGCTTTATCGTAACTTACTATCATTCTGTTAAAATTATGTTCAATAGCTTTCTTCTTCTCTTTAGAAATAAATTGAAACTATGTGTAATAAAAGATAAAAATTATATTTTCACATCTAGTAATAAAGCCTCACTTAGAATGAAAATTTGTTGACAGATAACCACAAGAAACATGCATGGCGGAATAAATTTCTTACTAGTTATACTAACTTTCTCGACTTTCGTAGTTATTACAAAACTTTTATGTTTCTTCAGATCGTTATTGTATTGTTTACTTTTTTTGTCTTTATGGCTTTTGGATGCGCGTCCAATGCTGCATGATAGCACTGTCCACGACCAACCTCTCCGTGAAACTTAGCAAACACACTAGACATGCAGGGATTGGGGTCCCGGGTCTGATTTCGGATTTTTCGATACATAGCCCAGGTTTGTGATGACCAACCCGCATTTGACCGCATATCTTCGTCACTTTAAGCGCAGTAGCAGGCAGTGAGACTTTTTTGAAATAACGCATGATACTGTCTATCGAATCGTATATGTGAGTTTTGATGGTCTATAAGTATTTTGAAGGGAAATATCCCACACAACGGTGGTAAATTTCATCGCATGTGGTGTTTACCTACAAGTTATTGTTACACTCAGCAAAACGTTATTATGTAAATCTTATTGTATGTATTAGTGTTACAATAGTTTCTAAACCAATAAATAAATAAATACTTGAAATATATTTTTTAGTAATATGACCCCTCGTCTTGACAGCCCTGCATTACGATTCAGTGTTGAGCACATGGATTGGTATCAACTTTTAGCTATTTCTAGGCTTCGAGATCAATATTTTACAATTCAGGAATGGGGCTTCTTCATTGGTATAGTCTTTACCACCGTGAGAAGAAGGCCAACTTCATCATAAGAAGATAAGTGACTAACGGTGTCAATAAAATAACTTTCTGTTGTTTTTCCTACTAAAGTTAGGAAACAATTCATACGGAACTTATGTCAAATTTCTAACTCTAGTAGGCAAACGACAGATAAATAAGATATTGATGCCGGCCCAGCCAGAAAAGATCTAAGATAGGTGCACGCACTGTCCCCTAAGCGATACAAAACTGCATGTCCACCTCTAATTGTCGGAAACAGCATTGCTACTACTTAATACTGTTGTTGGGAGGGCAATGCTACTTGCTTCCGAGGGTTATTACTCGAGACCCCACAAGTGTCCCCTGGATGGTGCCAAATGATTAGCAATCTTCTGGTAGTAGGCTTCGGCCGTGGCTGGTCACCACCCTCCGAACTAAGTCACTACGCCAAATGGCAGTAGCCATGTTCTGCATGGCTCCTCCGGAGTAGCCATTCGGAGGGTCGGGTCTAGAGGAGCTCGATGGCGCAGCGGCTAGCGCCTTCAGCTTGCGATCTGGCCCGCTAAGCAACATTCGCAATGCCGGGTCGTCTTATGGGTGACCAATTAAAAACATCTCGAGCTTCCCCCGTGCTTCGGAAGCCACGTTAAGCCGTTGGTCCCGGTTGTTGTCGTAAGATGGCAGTCGTTAAAACCCACCAACGCGCATTGGGCCACCGTGGTGGGTTATGGCCCAATATCCCCACGTGCTTGTTCACGTGGGAGGCCTGTGCCTGCAGTGGTCACGTGGAAGGCTTGTGCCCAGCAGTGGTCACGTGGGAGGCCTGTGCCCAGCAGTGGGACGTTTATAGGCTGACGATGAAGATGATATACTGTTGTTATTACAACAGACTTAGGTAGCATGTAGAGCGGCGATTGGCTCATCACCTGTCACGCTGAGCAGCTGTTTGGTGCTCGTGGACGTGGACTATGGCAGAGGACTGCTTCTGCGGTTATCATTGCCTAGTCTCTGACTAACCATCCGGGGATAATAGTCGTGATGATTATATGTATGTATTATGCAGGTAGCATGGAAGATAGTTAGCCTGGGTGAGTTAAAACAAATTCTTCCGTATAACCCGTATAAACTGCACAAAGAAATCTTTCGACATACTCCATTTGTTCCATAGAAAACTGCAAGTACCTACTATTCGAACTAAATGTATATGTCGCGTCATATGATAAAAACAGAGTTTTGGTCAATTCCCTAAGTGATTTGATCAAATTACGAGGATGTTAAAATAACAACACGATTTTATCATTTCCCTAAACAAATCTAGGGATTTGAACACCACTAGAACATAAATTGCCCTACTGTTGGTCACGTTATAGGTTAGAAATTTAAGACTATCGCGAAGCGCAGCGTAGCGATTTTCTTAAATCAAGACAATCGCTACGCTGCGCTTCGCGATTGTCTTGAATTTTGAGGTCATTTTTTTATTAGACAACAGAAATACTAGCTGCGCTACTCCTGTCACATGTTTTTGGTCATTTCACAGAACCAGTTCTGGTATTTGTCCAAATCCCTAGATTTATTTAGGGAAATGATAAAATCGTGTTGTTATTTTAACATCCTCGTAATTTGATCAAATCACTTAGGGAATTGACCAAATCTCTGTTTTTATTATATCCCTGCGACATATATAACTGCTGATAATTTTTCGCAGTTTCAGTGTTGTTCCCATACCAAACCGACTACAATATATCAACGTTCCTTCTGGAATCGGTCTGGGATCTACTGATCCCCTAGACCACAGAAGGATGATGACGAAGGAGCCCATTGAAAACCAGCGTCAGGCTCCATTGGACCTGACAAAATGCTGAATTGGCTACCTGTTTAGCTGCGGCCGTGAGACAAAAATGTGTTATTGCAATTACCTACTTAGAATAAGTGTTCTTATATTAATCTGTTTTATTATCTATGTTTAGTTATACTGTGATTGTTGTAACTGTCTCGTGTGTTGTAGCTAAATAAACTAGTTTCATTTCGTTTCATTTCTGATGTTCTGTAAAGAAGTAAACATAAAGATTTTTTCAGATATATTGTTAGCTCCTACAGAAAATGTTGCTTTACCGGGTAAAACTAAATCGAAAATGACGTGGTAACACGTTGTGGTGTCAAAGTGCGGCAATTTGATCCAATTTGTACTAGAGTGTTACAAAAGTACCGGAAGCGGCGGCCGTTGCCATGCGATCTCTTTAACTATTGGAGGGTTAACTGGGTATCCATTTACTTTTATTAATGAAAATGTTACAGTAAGGAAACGTAATATTAATACGATAAAAAAGTAGTGAAAGCAAATACCATACCGTACGGTTATGGCGAGGAGTTTTCTATGTTTTCCTTTAAAAATAAACATTTTGGTTTAAAAATATGACAAGAAATAATGTACCTATTAAATTTTTGTTATATATACAATACATAATTACAAAAGGTCTATCTTTGCTGTGTTTTGTCTCTTGTATTTTATTGTCTACGTAAATCTTATCTACATACATACATATACATATTATCACTATTATCCCCGAAGGGTTAGTCAGGGAGTGTGGTGATGACTTTCCGAAAATCGAATTTTACTGCAAGCGATTTTTCCATTCGCATAATTTCCCAATTTATTATTTTCTGTGCGTTTTTTCCCGGAGAGTAAATTTCTGTTTTTTATTTTACTTAAAGCAATATATCCATTCTCAAATATTCCTAGTCACGTAATTTACACATTCGCTCACATGATCACTATGAAATATAACTATAAACAATTTTTCGCAAATCAAACAAAACAATTTGTTTATAATATTTATTTATTGTAATAAAAACTTGTCGTAATGTGACTTACTTTGTTTGTGTTAATAACTCGAGATTTTTTTCTAAACTTCGTGCAAAGGATAAGCTTTACTTTTCTGGAAAAAATAAAACGCTAGAGAGAAAACTCTAAATTCGAAAATTACGCGAAAAGAAAACTAGCTTAGGAAAAAATCAATATCCGGAAAAAAACTACCAGGAAAATCTATTAGTTCTTAATTCTTGCGAAATAAAGCGAAAAGAAAATAGCTATAGAAAACTCAACCTCCAGAAAAAAAATATCAGGAAACTATTCGATTGGAAAATTATGGAAAATGGAAAAATCGCTTGCAGTAAAATTCGATTTTCGGAATGTCATCTCCACACTATTAGTCTAGAGAGACTAGGCAATTTAGGACCGCAAAAGTAGTCCTCTGCCATAGTTCACTTTTCTACAAATAGCGACTGCACATGTGCTCAGCGTGATAGGTGGTGAGCAAATCGCCGCTCTATGTTGTTAGATTTATGTGCAGTCTTTAGTCCGTTAGTCGCCTTTTACGCTACCCAAGGGAAGAGAAGGGGTGGTAGTATTCTTTCACCGCTATGCGACACGGCTAAATCTTATCTATATTGAAAAAAATCAATTGCTGAAATGTTTGTACGCTCATTACTTGAGAACGGCTGTACCTATTTGGCTAATTATTTTTTTGTTGTGATTGTAATGGTCAGAAGAAGTTTTGTATGAAATCTTTTTTTTTTTAAATCTGTCACTGGGTATGCTTTAATGGCCACTAGTTATAAATAAAGAAAAGATACAACAACAAACTGTGTACACATATAAAGTTGAATTTAGTTTAATATGTTTGATTGTTTGTATAGAATTTAGCAGTTATTTTATTTTTTTCCAAATTAATTATGTGTACTTAAATCAGAGTTTTTGTTGTATTGTTTGCTTGCTAATGTAAAGGTTGTTCGCTCATAATCAGTTTTAAAATTAATGATTGCTTTATAATTTATAATTATATACTTAGGTATTATTGTGATGATTTTACTTTGTACCAAATTAACATTTTTCTATTTCTATTAATCAATGATAATATTTAATACACAACAATTGATGCATTCATAGAAATAGGCGTTTAAAATCTAGTCCCGTATTCTGTAGGTACATTCACCATCATCATCATTAAGATGTAATGTGCAAAAATATCTGATCATTGGTGGAAGGCATATATATAGACATACATATGCCTTCCAATGATCAGATATATTATTTTTGCAGGCCGTCGATAGTCACATCTTAATGCTGGTGACTGTACCACAGTGGATAGATACCTATAAATTGTACTTATGTTAATAATCGCCACTAGTGAGTGGAAAGAAGATAGGGAGAAGTACGTGAGTGAAAAAGATAGATGCTGTCTTGAACGATTAAGCTTCAAATATTTTGACGGTACATCGATAAGGATTTTGTTGGACTTTGATATTGAAATTCGCAGTGCTCAGGTGGTCCTACAAATAATAGCGAATGTGGTAATAGGGCCACAACCCACCACAACATTGGCCAAACTAGGATTGACTATCATCAGGTTGGGAAGGACTTGCGCGGGCTTCACGCAGAAGGTGGCGTAGAACAGACCCAGATGGAGGCTCTTATTATCGGAGGGCAAGGCTCACTTTGGGTCGTTGCGCCTACTTAGTCATTTAAGCCAGCAACTGATTGGGACCACATGAGTAAAGTTTCTTTAATCATGTGCTAGGATTATACAACTGCTATGTTTGTAAACAAATAAATCTTAAATGAGGAGCTCGATGGCGCAGCGGTTATCGCGTTCGGTTTGCGATCTTGCCCATTAAGCAACTTTCGCAATGCCTCCAATGGTCGCTGGATAGGTCTCGAACATCTCGAGCTCCGTTGGTCCGGGTTGTTGTCGTAAGGTGACAGTCGTTTTAAAACCCACCAACCCGCATTGGGCCGCAGCGTTGTGGGTTATGGCCCAATCTCCCCACGTGCTATTGCCCACGTGGGAGGCCTGTGCCCAGCAATGGGAAGTTTATAGGCTGATGATGATGATGATGATGAAATCGCAAATGTGCAAATGCTAGTGTCACTTGGATTTTTAATTTTTCTTGAGAGAGATTCACACGAAAACAACTAACAAGGGTGTCTTTCTTTGAAAATACCTTTAAAATCCGAGTGATACTTACTAGATAGGTACTTAGTATTGCACTAACAAATGTAAAATTTGTTTATAAACACTGTTTATCGAATTTGGCCGTAGTATGCCTTCCTAGCAACTAGCTGGCTCAAAGCTCTACCTTTAACCGAGTTCACGTAATCAGTCTAACGGAGCAATGGGATTGAATTGAATCTCAATTTCTCGCATTCAACCCGACCTTCTATCGGTTTTGATAATAGGTTAATAACGCTTCAATATAAATGGCAATAACAGAAAACGGCAAAAATAGCAATGTCATTGTAAACGACTATATCCAATATTATCGTTTTAAACTACTTTTTCTCGCAACTAAAAAAATATATACTAATGAGTACTCAGAATTCGTTTAACGTCGAAAAATGACGCAAATGAATACCTACTCTGAATTTTTATGACGTTTTATCAGAACATCGTAAACTAATTATGACAGATCTAGAAATAAATTCTTGCTTTATATGCATTTGCTTTTTTTAGATTATATTATTTGGTCAGTTATTATACGACTTTATAGGTTCGTTGTTATATCGTCAAAAAGTTTTATTAAAAATGATATAACATGCTGAAACTCGTTGGCTCTACTTGGGCTCTACCGTTCGATATAAGTTTAACAGTATAATCTAATAAATCAAACAACAAAAAGCTATCCCCTTATTGATTGAATTGTGAAACAATAATACAATAATAAAAATATTTTACTACAAAAAGTAATTATGATAATGTGATAAAGGTGTACACCTTTAAAAGTACTTTTTTGGTTAAATGCTGTCTAGATTTGATATTCTAATTGTAGCAGTGATTATTATATGGAATCACAGGAAGGTGCTATTATATTAACTATAGCGTATCTAATTAATTTTATTTCAAGAGGATCCTGCACGAAATTGTGAAATTTACGTATTTTTAAGTTACTCGTTTATGTGCTGAATTAGTTAAATACATTAAAAGTACTTACGTAAGTTAGCCTGATCATTGCACAAGGTTGTGGCCTTGTTGAAATTTGAAACAATTTCTTTAGACAATAACAAACAATACAAAAATCTAATGACTCCTAAAAACATTTTTTTTTTCGTCAACTTTCTTAATTTTACGCATGAAACAATAATTCTTACATGAAAATATTTATTGATATTCCGCAGGTCTTAAAAAAGTAAATTTTACTTTTTAAACCAAGCGCGTGATGGTTTTGTACTTTGCAGAATGAAAACATTGCTCTAATTTTAAATATCAATATGATTGATTTTGCTTTGAAGTTCATTGAAAGACTTATGTCAGTTTTTACGATCGCGCGGCACTCTCTTAAACCGACAAGCATGACTATGAAAAACATTGTGATACTAAGTGAAGCAAAAGATATGTGTCATGATCGTAGCAAATGGAAAGCAGAGGTTTCTGCCTATCCTATCTGTGTACATGTGTATAAGTGTATGATATTAATCAAATTATAATAAGTCTATATTAGTTTATAACAAATTACCTGAAGAACTGAAAGTGCTCAAAGCAAATGTGTTTAACAAAAAGCTAAGTAATTGGTTAATGCAGAATTGTTTTTATAGCCTTAATGAATACCTAAATTTCAATAAATAATTAATTAATACTATGTAATAATTTTATTAAATTTGAATATAATTATAATAATTATCGTAAAAATATACATAATAAACATTAATGTAATTTTAAATTAACTATGTAATATTTGCACGCCTGCATGCAGGCTGAATACATTGTCTTGAACTATTTTTAAGAACTTTATTATATGTATATTCTAGCAAATAAACAATTGATTATGAAATCTTTCTCAACAAATTGGATCGTCTTCTCAATACTATACGCTTTGTCTTCGGTCTACGAAAATACGACCACATCTCTGACTTCCGAAACCAACTTAAGTGGCTACCCATTCGTGAGCGAAGGAGCTTAAGGTTGATTTGCCTTATTTTTAATATAAGTACTTTTTGATCCACGCGTACCGGTTTATCTCAAATCCCGCTTTCAGTTCTTAGGTGCCTCTCACCAACGCCATCTTTGCTCCAGCACTAATCTGGTATTCCAAACTTCTTCTCATAGCTCTAATTTCGTTTCTAACTCTTTCACTCTTACTGCTTTTACTCATGTGCTTGTTGTGCATTTGCATTTTGCACATTGCATGTGCATGTGCATGTGTGTCAGGGATTCAACTCAGGAATACACTGCCTTTGAACGTTAGAGATGCTTCTAACAGGGTTGCCTTCAAGAGTTTAAGCGCGTGAGTTCTTTCTTAAATCCATCCAATAGTTTTAAACTGATTTACAATATGTTACTATTGTTTATATTTATTTTATATAGTATTATGTAGGTATGTGTATGGTGATATATATTTTTTGTAAAACGTATGTACCTATGTATGTATATTTTGTGATAGTTAAGTTTATGGTTTCTTTTTTTCTTATTTAAATTAAATGTAAGTCAAAAAAGTTAAAAAGTACAAAAAATTCTGTACAATTTCACTGGTTGACTGTTAGAGAATACCTTACCTATGGCATTAAGTCCGCTGTTTGCTGTAATGTAGACAAACAGTTTAAATATATAAATAAATATATGTAAGTATGTATTTTTTATATTATCCGCAGTTACAAATGCCGAGACGCCGCACGTAAGAGATGGCTCTGAAGTTGCCAACCCGCAACGTCCTCACCGGGGCTGTCGTCAACTGGGATGACGATGAAATGGGTGTGCTCGGAGACAACCCTGAGAACCTCACCCTAGCCTGGAAGGACCTGTCCGTGTACAGGCGGAAGAAGCTGCAGACCAGCATGTGGCGATCGCCTGTGTATGAGGAGGTTAAAGTTCTACACGGAGGTGAGATCAATAAAAAAAAAAAAATTGTTTACTCTCATACCAATTATCTAGCCAATAATAAGCTCTTATTGAAACTCGTCAATATGGTTGAACTAGACAACGGATAAATATACTTAAACATATAAAAACACCCAGACCCGAAATTAATTCAGAAAAACAGTTTTCTCTAAATTGACCCGACCGGTAATTGAACCCGGGACCTCAGAGATGGCGCGACGCCAGACCCAGCGCGCTAACCACTCAACTATGGAGGTCGTCATAGCAATCAATCATTAATGAGACTGTTTGTTATTTTCTTTCAAAAATAATAATTAAAATATTTATTTATTTATTTATGAATTATGTACTAATTATTATTTTATTGGTTAGCTCTGCCAAACTACATTAATTATGCAGGATCAGCTATAAATAAAATATAATCGCTTACATGGTGCATGCAAAATTTAAAAAAAAAACGAAATGTCATTATCAAAAAAATATAAGAACCAAGTTGGTGGTAACTAGCCTGACAGACTTCGAACAAGCTGTACCGCTAACCAAGTAATGCAAACATGTCGGATCACTCGGACTCGAACCCCGGACCTCTATAAGACCGGTGGTCAGACATACCTCACCACAGAGATATCTAGCTACGCATCTCTTATTGTATTATGGTAATGAAGAATTTCAAACCAATAAAGGTCTTTAATTAATGTCTCCGTCGGCGCTCCGAGGCTCTTAAAAGGGCTATTTCATAATATTTCTCAGGGCGTTCCAGTTAACCGGTACATGGAATATTTTAATGCAGATGCGTTGAGTTTCTAACGAGTTTACTGCTTAACGATGTTGGTTTAACTGGTGAATGTATTTGATAGAATAAGTTCCGAGACAAACAAGTTAGTTTTTTAACTTTTTATGTTTTTCAATACTTGATCTGAAATTACATCTAATTATAATATTTAGGGAATAAATAATAGTAATTGTTTAATTAATCTAGACGTGCTACATTGATTGGTTAATAAGTGGATTGAATTCCATTCAAAATTATAACGCCATGATAATGCCGAAAGAAAGCCGTAAGATTTACCAATTTCTAATTGAAAAAATTCTAACAGAAACAGTAACAGTACCTAATTAAGAAGAATTAGAAAGAACTATAAGGTATTAGCGGTTTTGCGCTAATTGTAAGAAATTATATAACTTGACGTTCTCGTGAAAGATTAGGTCAAGAAGAGCCTAAACCGAAGAGCATGTATGAATGAACAATATTACGAGAGGAAATAAAGTAAGAAAAGGTGTCACATCGTAGCAACTGCAAAGTTTCTCTGCGTGAAGTTTTGTATACAGGGTCTAACAATATCAATAAGCGAACGTTTAAGGGGAGCATCTATACATCACACTGAGCATGCTCACCAAATTTGGTCCAAAACTACAGGCTCGTTACCGAGATAATCAACAAAACGTTATCATAATTCACCAAAAAATACATACTTTCCAAACCCGTACAGCTGTACTACACGCACACAAAGATAGCCAAACATGCACACTACGCTCGGAGGCACACTGAGCTATATTTTTTATTGACGCTTGCGTGCGTGTAGTAAAGATACAGCATGTTTCATGATGTGCAATTTTTTAAATTTATTTAGTTTGTTAGAAAACATAACTTTGAAAAATAACTATAAAACTAGAGCCCACCCTTTGTATTCAGAATGGTGTATACTTAGATACCGCCCTTAAACGTTCGCTTATTGATTTTTTAGACCCTGTATATGATTAATTATCATTATATAATTGATAATTTTTCTTATAATAATTATTAAATACTTCGTCTACTAAACATTCATTTTCTTTTCAGTAACCGGCACTGTGTCTTCGGGCAACTTAGTAGCATTAATGGGATCCAGGTATGAAAGGATTTATTAGTGTATTTTTAAGATTTCGTTGTAATACTTTTATATACCTACAAATAACATACATACATATAATCACGACTATTATCCCCGAAGGGTTAGTCAGTGACTAGGCAATGGGAACCGCAAAAGCAGTCCTTTGATGCCTTAGTCCACTTTTGACTAAATAGCGACTGCACATGTTCTCAGCGTTACAGTTGGTGAACCCATCGCCGCTCTGTGCTGTTGGAAGTATGTGCAGTCTAAGTCCGTTAGTCGCCTTTTACGACACCCAAAGAAAGAGAGGGGGTGGTAGTATTCTTAAGCCGCTACGCGAAACGGCTTTAAATAAATAAGTTACATAACCAAAGTAAATTCCCAGGCCCAATTCGGATTAGTGCGTTTTAACGACTGTCGTCTTACGACAACAACCGGGACCAACGGCTTAACGTGCCTTCCGAAGCACGGAGGAGCTTCAGATGGTTTTTTTTTTAATTTGGTCACCCATCCAGCGACCTGGCATTGAAAAACCTCCACATTTAGCGCTTGTATCTAGATGATTTAGCTGCAAACGGTCCTAAATTAACAAAATTAAATTTTGTATATAGGTCTAGGTCTTCGATAATTAAATAATCTAATATCTAGGTAAGATACTTACTTACGCTCATTGTATAACTCTTGAGTGGCAGCAGCTCAAAAATCCAACAAAAGTGTTCCTAATGTATACAGAAATATTATATTTCATTTTTGTTTGGCTTGCTTAATAGTGGTTAGTTAACGTTATTAGGATACGGTAACCGCTTCAGGGTTACCTGATTGACAACTGAGAGGTATAAAATAACCACAAGCACTAATACATGTATGCAAACATAGCAATTAGTCCTAGACTAGACTAGACAAAGTTGTATGTTTTGTTTTATTATACTTATTTTTAAGTAAGAAGTAATAAGTAAAATAAAAATTAGCTTAATCACCATATTTGCAAAATGCGGATTGGTGATCACAAACTCGGGCTATGCTTTAAATATCCAAAACATGATTTTCCCGATAGCCCCCAAGGCGTTGGTAACAAGATGTAACAAAATTAAAATAGTGCGAAGTGGCCATATCATTATATCAGACATCATATTTAGCAACAGCTTCTAGTTTGATTATGCACAAAGATATCTGATAGGTAATTGTTTTATTTTTCAACTTAGCTTATTTTTCAACACGACAAATTAATGTCACGAAATTAAAAGGTTTGATCAAGCATTGCCGGAATAGTATCTTATGACACTTCAACGTCATGTCAGAAAAAATAGCCTTTACGAGCACACACCGCACCGCGCACCGGTCACATTTTTTTATTCTAGACACATCACAAAAAATATATGTGTTTTGCAGTGATGTTTGCAATGCAATTCAGCAGCATTTTTTTTCCATAAACAGAAGGACATGCATTCATTTTCTTATAGAAAAGTGTGTGTTCCATTTCCACAGGCACAAAGATTTCTACGTTTGTATCGTACCCACTGTGAAAAGCTTCTTATGAATTAAAAAAAAAAGTAAATTAAAAAATATTAACTTTATGTTCCAAAACGAGTTTTGTAACTTACACAACTCTATAGCGTCTCGTCCCTCACAGATATTTCATACCAACGAGCTATCGATGACTTTCACACACACAATAACTATTGAAAGGTACTGGAGCAGAATACATCGCAAGAAGTATCAATGACATTACAAACATAACTAACACGCAGTCAACCGTTAAGATTATTCTATACATTTTGCAGTTCATATTGGGTATTTCGAGTAAAGATATTCATTAGCGCTTTGTGTACACATTTAATGTATTTAAGTTATATTGTGATTTATAGGTTGATTTATAAAGTACTTAGGAGGGTTTACGCATTTCGGGTTTCCATAAACTTCCAAGTCGAAATTTTAAAAAAGCAATAAGTCAATTTTGATTAAACTTTGCATGCTAAAGTAAAACACACGGATCTAAATAGTTTGTTGAAAATAAAAAAATAAAAAACGTTTTTGAGGAGAGTTATTGCGATTTAAACTTCACTATAGAAAGTTAACAATCGCAATAACTCAGTTAAATAAACATTTAAAAAAAAAATTAGATCCCTGTGTTTTATTTTAGCGTGCAAAGTTTCATAAAAAATGGCTAATTGGTTTTTAAAAATGTTGACTTGGAAGTTTGTATAGGAAACCGAAATGCGTGAGATCGATTCAAATTATGTCAAACTTCTTACTCTATTAGGTACGTTAATTATTAATTTCGACCGTAATGTCGACAACGCGCGAATTGTACCCATGGTAGCATAAATTGAGGCTATTAATTAACACCATGCTAGTTTCCAATTAGGAGGACAATCCGCTTGTTTGCTAATATCCAAATAAAAAACCGAAGTCTTTTTTTTCCTTTATTGATGTGTATTTCAGGATAGGTTAAGCCACATCATCACTTACTTATCATGGCTAAATGCAAGCCTATCAAACTATAAAAAAGGTATCATTAGGTCTACGTCACGTCTACACCTGGGATAAAGTCAATTACTTCAAATCTAAATCAATTTAATAATTTTTTTTTACCTTTTTCATTGTGCATACATACATACATACATACTTAAGGCTAGGTGTTAGTGAAAAATTTAAATAACACGTTCTTAGAATTAAAAGAAAAATAAATCTACAAAAAATATTAAATATTTTTGATGCTTTATTCTCTAGAATGTATACACCCGATGGAATCACGAAGCAATCATAAAGTTGGCTTGATAATAGAATAAATTCACAAAGTTACATATGTTTGTGTCATTTTATCTTCTTTTCCAGGTTTTATTCTTAAAATAAGTGATTTGATATTATGAGTCGTTTACCAAAATAAAGTTCATAGATAACTTGAGGGATTATAACCGATCGTTTTTATTTATTACATCTATCAATTTTTTTAAATATAAAACGCGATTATTCGCGCCGCTTCGCTGTTATATCCGTCCCTTACCGTCGTACCGTCGAGAGTGCGAGAGAGAAGCGCTCGAAATACCTCCCCTTAATCAATTAAATCTAAAATATATTTTTTTATTTAAACTTTATCATTGTGTATTTCTTTACACAGTGGAGCAGGAAAAACGACGCTACTAGCCGCGATCAGCCGTCGGGACAAAAGTGCCATGACGGGGTACTTGATGCTCAACGGCAGGTTAGCTGGGGCCGACCTGATCGCTCGGATATCGGGCTTCGTGCCTCAAGAAGACCTGGCCATAGAAGACTTAAACGTTACCGAACATATGGAGTTTATGGTAAGTGCGTGAATTTGTAGTAGGCAGTTCTTGATAGACGTCGCGACGACGTCGTCGTCGCAGCCCGTAAGTATTAGCCCAGAGTGAAACAGAACTCTTATCCGGACGCGATTTCACTTAAGAATGGAAGGGATACGCTTTAATTGCAATAGTTATATGTATTTTGTTAGATTGTAAGCTGCTTTTGTACCATAAAGGAATTCAAAATTCGCACCCCTTGTCTGAGACTTATCTCTCACAAAAAAGACAAGGTCTTCTTGATCTTCTTCTATCTTCTTTTCTAAATCTTTTACTGGTCGACTGGTAGAGAATGTTTTAGCATTAAGTCCGCCATTTGTACTCGATTTTGTGCAATAAAATATAAATAAGGTCCTTATGTAATCTGTAGGGTAATAATATTATATAACTGCTGTAAACTCTGACGTTATGTCCATTTGGTATGGTTACGCAAAATATAAAATTAATTAAAAAAAAAAAAAATTCTTAATGCTTCTTAATATCACACTTTTATTCAACATTAGGTATGTAAATCTCTTGAAAAGATTTCTTTTGCACTGGCGATCAATACGAAACTGCTAAATTGATAATTTACCAACCTATAAATTTTTACCATAAAATAAAATATATTCGTCCACGTATCACGTTCATGACATAATTATCTTATTTGATGTTAATTGTTTTATTTATTGCCAATCTTATCGCAATAAAACACGGAAAGTCGAATTATGGGCCACAAATAAGGTGGCAAAGTGTTTATAGGCACAATAGGAAAAGTTATAGCCTAGCCCAATTAAGAAGTTATTCCTTTAATATAGGTCAAGGATCATAAACCGCCGGCGGTCGCGAAACAATTGATTTTCAACTGTGTCTGGTTTTACGATCCTCAAGGGGTTAATACTTTTTTATTGGGTTATTATTATCGTAACCGGGTTGCGTAGCGGTGAAAGAATACTACCACCCCCTCTCTTCTCTAGGGTGTCGTAAAAGGCGACTAACGGACTAAAGACTGCACATACATCCAACAGCATAGAGCGGCGATGGGCTCACCACCTGTCACGCTGAGCACATGTGTAGTCGCTATTTGGTGAAATGTGGACTATGGTAGAGGACTGCTTTTGCGGCCTAGTCTCTGACTAACCCTTCGGGGATAATAGTCGTGATTATATGTCTGTATTATGTTTATTCTATCCCAGGCTCGACTAATGATGGATAAACGGTCGTCTAAGAGCGCCAGGACTCGCCGCATCCACCAACTCCTGGGCGAGCTGGGTGTGACCAACTGCACGCGCACCAAGCTGAAGGCTCTCTCGGGTGGGGAGCGGAAGAGGGTTGCGTTGGCTGTACAGGTACGGTAGGCTTAACTGCATACTGAATTGTCCGGTTTTATAGCCTTAGTTTGCGCCATCTCCTTGTCTGAAAGATATCGCTTTGATATGGAATCCTTTAAAAATCTCTTAAGTCATACGTTTAGATTTTATCTATTTCTTTATTTATTTTATAATGAAGATGGCAACCAATGATGAGGATTGATGATTTATTTACTAAATTTATGTAATTTATCCTTTGCAGTTAGAAGTAAAGCTAACTAAATAGTCAAAACGACCCAAAGTGAGTGTTGGTCTTCTATAATAGTAGCCTCCATCTAGGTCTGTCTGGCACCACCTCCATCAGTCACGAGTCTCATGAACGAGTGTCTAAAAGTTTACACGAACACTATCTACTAGAATAAGTGCAAAGTGTTCCATTTCAATGACGAGTGATACCTTGACAGCTCCTAAACGACCCACCGATCCTGTTCTGTGACGAGCCGACCACCGGCCTGGACAGCTGGGCCGCTGCAGCCGTGGTGGGCCGTCTGAGGAAGCTGGCAGCTGGTGGCAAGCTGGTCATCTGCTCCGTGCACCAGCCCGCGTCAGGGGTGTTTGAACTGTTCCATCGGGTGGTGCTCCTGGCAAGCGGGAGAACCGCTTTCCATGGGACTATTGAGCAAGCGGAACAGTTCTTTGCGTCGTGAGTACATACATACATATACCACGAATAAACTCGTACATACATACGTTCACATACATAAATCACGCTGGGCCACTACGGCAGTCGTCGGCAGCCTGAAAAAGCTGGCAGCTGGTGGCAAACTGGTCATATGCTCGGTGCATCAGCCCGCTTCAGGAGTGTTAGAGTTGTTCCATCGGGTGGCACTACTGGCGAGCGGAAGAACCGCTTTCCATGGGACTATTGAGCAACAGGATTAGTTCTTTGCGTCGTGATTACATATAGGTATACAAACATCCAACTAAGGAAGCTGGCAGCTGGAGGCAAGCTGGTCATCTGCTCCGTGCACAATCCCGCTTCCGAAGTGTTTGAGCTGTTCCATCGAGTGGTCCTCCTGGCGAGCGGGAGGACCGCTTTCCATGGAACTATTGAGCAAGGAGACACTTACTAATACCACAAAAGTTGCTGCCATGTCAACTACGACCCTCGAAAAAAAAAGTATTTTTTCCTCAACGAATCCAAAAATGGTTCATTTAAGTTATCTTCATTTCCTCTATAACTCACCAACAACTAATTGGATTCGATTCGATCTGTTTCGTAATTTTTAAGGATGATCTAACTTTAAAGCACTTGGACACTTTAAAATCAAAAAAATTATTCGACTATCGATTATCCTCGCAGGTTAAACTTCAAGTGTCCAGTGGGTTTCAACGCCGCGGAATACTACGTGTCGCTGCTCGGCATACAACAGGACAAAGAAATGGAGAGCAGAGAGCGCATAAGGCGCATCTGCGACGAATACCAGCGATCAGACATAGCGGCCGATATCGAAAGCAGGGTCGGCGACGTCAAGGACGAGACAGACTACTTCAACGGCACTCTAGACAACAAGGTACATGGGGACTTTACTAGGTCCACAGATATGAGAGACTCTAACTATGAATAAGTACTGGCACATATGACCCGGCAGAGAGAAGAGGCAGCGACGTAAAGGACTTGAGAAAAAAAAGAGGAGACTTGGTTTCTACGAATCCCTGTTTTCTTTAGCAGGAACCGTAACCTCGTGCGGTTCATTCATATTTTTGGCGCCCAGCAACAACCAATAGCAACTGGGATTTCGACAACGCAATTTTGTTTACATACCTACTTTACCGCTCAACAAGTGAGTCTTATGTTACGGCAACAGACGACAATAGGCAATATAGCGAGCTAGGCTAGGGGTAATAGGTCTGGGCGGTAGGGATGGGAAATTACAAAATTTTTATATGGCTCTTTTTTGTTTCAGAATGAACTGTTTGAACGATACTTAACCCTGTAAGTATATCAAAAAGGAGTGCACAATTAAATTTAAAAGGCAATGGCAAACCCAACGCATTCTTGATCTAGTCCTTTAACTAAAAAGTATAGCCTGAGTTTATTTTGCAGAGTCAAAGTAAACTACTTCGTCCAGTTCTACTGGTTGATGTGGAGGAACATACAAACGATGAAACACAACAGCACAATATGGATAGCGGAGTTTGTTTTGCTAATGGTAAGAAACCCTTTGGGAACAGCCACGTACTACATACTTACAAATTGTTTTTGTTTCTATTAAGCTTTTTCTTAAGGATTTTACTTAAGAATACTCCAATTATTACAAAAATTCTCCCTTCCATCAGTTTGTCGGCCTCATCATATCGATCCCTTACGTGGGCCACTTCGACGAGCTCGACCAGCGTGACATCCAGAACGTTGAAGGCCTCCTCTACCTCACCATCACCGAAACCATATTCCTGTTCATCTACGCCGTGTTCATCACATTTCCAAGTGAAGTGCCTATACTACTGAGGGAGACAGCCAGTGGACTCTACTCGCCAGTGCCTTATTATGTGTCGAAGATGATATTCTGGGTAAGTCCTTATACATCACCGGAAACATTAGTCAACGTCTTCGGGCTTTTAGTTGACTAGGTACTAGTTTAAAGTAGTACTGTCATTCAAACGTACTGAGTATCCGAATCCGTATGGTTGCACTGGTTCTGATTTGCCATTCTGTTGATGTAAAATGGGTCAAAGTTTGGAAACATCAATGAACTTTCTCAAGTTAGGTAAAGCAAAGAAAGGATAAGAGTCTTTTCTACTGTAAAAATAATAACAAAAGAAGCGCTTGTGGATACTAGAGCCAACAGTTTCCAAATTTCAAAATAATGTTTTTAGTACCTCTAGGTACTTTATTTATTTATTTCAACAAACTTAGTAGTTTTTACCATTACATATAAAAAACCCAATGCGACAGTAGTCACGAGCACCAATATGTATAAACTTTGACTCGTATTCCATTGTATTAAGAGTTACAATTGTTTACATATTTTTGCTCGTGACAAGCACTTAAAATCTTTCTAACCTAACCTATTTACATTTGTAACAAACGACAACCAGTGCAGCCGTTGTTAACTTGAAAATAGCAGTAGAGAAAGACGACTTACCTCAATTGGAAGAGTCTAAGCGCTTCTTCTGTATCGTTTCAGATCCCACGCGCGGTGATTGAGCCGATTCTGTTTGCTTCCCTGATATTCGGCGTGGCGGGACTCCATGGGGGGTTCATGGGCTGGATAGGCTTCTGCTTTGTCTGCGTACTGTGTGCCAACTATGCTAATGCCTATGGTAAGTTATTTACGAAGTTCTTAAGTCTAGGTTACGTGCACCTAACAACACTTTTGCACCTTATCCAATATTAATTAAGAGGGTTTACACATTTCGGGTTCCCATACTAACTTTTTTAAATCAACAAGGCTTATTTAGCTGAGTCATTACGATTTAAAGTTTAAAATCGCAATCACTCAGTTAAATAAACGTTTTTTGAAAATGTTTTCAACAAACTATTTAGATCCCTGTATTTTACTTTAGCATGCAAAGTTTCATTAAAATTGGCTTATTGATTTTTAAAAATTTCAACTTCGAAGTTTGTATGGAAAACCG
Organism: Scoparia ambigualis; assembly: GCA_963921215.1. Classification (NCBI taxonomy): domain Eukaryota; kingdom Metazoa; phylum Arthropoda; class Insecta; order Lepidoptera; family Crambidae; genus Scoparia; species Scoparia ambigualis. The sequence goes on from OY992504.1 coordinate 6,772,136, forward strand.
AAATGCGTAAACCCTCTTAAATGTCCTACCCACAATAATATTTGAAGTGATTATGCTACTCTTTTAAAAAGAGTCAACTTAAAAGTGTTGTTTTAGTTATAGCAACAAATATTTGAAACATCTTTTACAGAAAAAAGCATTAAGGCATTTTTTTAATACTGAATCTCCAATAATTGGCATTTCTCTCAAAATTACAGGTTCATTCCTATCAGCAACCTTTGACAGTATGGAGACCGCGGCACTAGTGGCGGTACCGTTCGATCTGATTGGTACCATGTTTTCCGGTATCTACCTGAACTTGGCCAGTGCGTCACCCTATTTGTCGTGGCTTCGCTTCATCTCAGGCTTTTATTATGGCGTCGAATCTATCTCTATCCTACAATGGGACTCTATTGAGACTATCAAATGCGTAGAAGTACCAGGAATACCGTGTATCAAGACTGGCCCAGAAGTCTTAGACAGATTTGGCTATGCGGAATCGCATTTCTGGAGAAATTGTATCTGTTTAGCTATTATGTACTGTGTTGGTCATTTTATTGCGTTTGTTATGGTCATAAAAAGAAGTAGAGGCACACCTGTATATTAAGCTGTTCTAGGATAGTAATGTGTTTTGGTATGTTTACCAAATGTACGGGTATTTTAAAATAATTACTCGTTTAAATAATTTTAAGTAATGTTTTCTGGGACCAGATTGTTTTCTATTTTTCGCATAAGCTGAACCGTAAAAGTTATTGAAACAACATTATATGGGAATCAAAGTGCAAAGGCCACTGTGACATAAAAAAAACTTTTGAAATCCACTACAATTATTATGTAACCGTGTCGCATAGCGGTGAAAGAATACTACCACCCCCTCTGTTCCCTTGGGTGTCGTAAAAGGCGACTAACGGACTAAATACTGCACGTACATCCAACAACATAGAGCGGCGTTGGGCTCACCACCTGGCACGATGAGCACATGTGCAGTCGCTATTTGGTGTAAATTAGACTATGGCAGAGGACTGCTTTCGCGGTCCTCAACTGTCTACATTTTCGGGAGCAGGAGCGACCGACATTGACACGACTAGTCTGCGCTCGGCCACGCTCGGCGCTCGCTCGTTTGCGAAACGTAAAAACCTAACAAAAACCGGACAAGCCGGACACCGTTTGTTTTGGCCGGACACGCAATCAAAAAGCCAAACTATGTCCGGTTTTATCCGTACACCTGGCAATGCTACCTTCGGGGATAATAGTCGCCATTATATTGTATGTATATACAATAAAATTATGTTAAATTACAACAATCCGTCCTGTAGGTAATAACTTCTTTTTGTAGAACAAGAAGTTGTTAAAACCTTTTCTAATTATTATTAACTGACTTTATCTTACAATCACTGTTTAAACAATATACAATTAAGAATTAAATGTTTTGTACACAGCCTTTTAGTTTTATTATCCTTCTGCACTGCACTCTAACACCCCTGCTTAATTAATAATAATAACACAACACAAAAATCCGTTCGTCGTCACGAGCGAAAATCTTTTTAAACGCATTTCCCGTATTATAATGTGTAGGTAAAAAAATATTAAAACTTTTTAGATATTTAGAAAATGTGTGTTATTCATAAAAATATGTGCATTATTTTTATGAAAACAAATATTTTAGGAGAAGGATCTCGATGGCGCAGGCGGCTAGCGCGACCAATTAAAAACATCACGAGCTTCTCCGTGCTTTGGAAGGCACGTTAAGCCGTTGGTCCCGATTGTTGTCGTAAGATGACAGTCGTTAAAAGCCATCAACCCGCATTGGGCCACCGTGGCGGGTTATGGCCCAATATCCCCACATGCTACTATGTCCATGTGGGAGGCCTGTGCTCTGCAGTGCGACGTTTATATTCTGATGATGATGATAAAATATATTGCATTTTATTCTTACCTATCTATACATAATTACACTACATATGTTATATAGTATTTAATAAAGATATAAAATGCTAAACAAACCCTAAACCATGTGTGGAGATCGAGGTCTTTAGCTTAGTTTACATTAGATATAGGGATATCGCAAAATATCTATGTTTATACTGTCTTATATTAAATAACATTTTCTTATGTATTTAAGTAGTTATTTTTGGTATTCCAGGTTCATTCCTGTCAGCAGTATTCGATAAGCTGGAGACAGCTGCACTTATATCGGTACCGTTTGACATAATCGGTATCATGTTTTCCGGTATCTACCTCAACTTGGCCAGCGCCTCTCCCTATTTTGCGTGGCTTCGGTTCATTTCTGGTTTCTACTACGGAGTGGAGTCCATATCTATTCTGCAGTGGAACTCTATAACGTCAATCAACTGTGTCAGCATAAGACAAATGCCTTGTATAAGAACCGGTTCCGAGGTTCTAAACAGATTCGGTTACGACGTCGATAATTTTTGGAGGAACTGTTCTTGCCTATGCGTGATGTATGTGGTAATGAATGTGATAGCTTTCGTGATGGTGGTCAAGAGAAGCAGAGGCACCCCGGTTTTCTAAAGGCACTTCGTATTTACCTCAAATCCCTTAAGAGGAAACACCACGTGGAAGTGGCATGCAAAATTCTCATACGAAACACAGAAAAACGACGTTTCGTAGTCCCGTTTAGAACTAGTTCAATTTTTATGTTTTTTTCAGCATCGGTTAAAGAAAGAGATTTTTCATTCCTCATATTTGGAAAGTAGGTAGGTTTCTTCCCTTGGGTGTCGTAAAAGGCGACTAACAGACTAAAGACATCCATGTTTTTGTTTTTACTTTCCTTATATTCGTAATGAAAAGCACAGTGCTTACCTCGGATGAAAGACTTATTTACTCCATCGAACTATTGGCGCCCTCGCTATCTCAGGCGCCAAACCGTCTCGGGAGTAAATAAGCTACTTTCTCCCCTAGGGTAACAAAACAATGTACTTATTCTACGTCTGTTTGTTTAATTTTTTTGCATTATGTCATTTATATAACAACAATTAGCGAAATTACTCCGTTTTAAGGCGTCTTCAGAAACATTAAGTATCCGGTTTAAAAAAAAATCAAACATACAGACATAAATATCTCTTTATAACCGATGCTGAAAAAGTAATAAAAATTGGTCCAGTTCTGAAGGAGGAAACAGGGGACTAGGAAATGTCGTTTTTCTGCGTTTCGTATGAGAATTTCGCATGACACTTCCACGTAGTGTTTTCACTTAAGCATAACGGCCATAGGCTACCCGCAGCATGCGCAAGCTGACAGATACTTTTTGTAAATATGATGTATGGACAGTACTGATTTAGGCGTATCTTGTGGCGGACATACGCTATTCTCTCTTTTTATACAATGGATGTCCAATGTATAAAAAGAGAGGTTAGCGTATGTCCGTTATCCGGTCAGTATGTTCAATTACTCAATAAGATACTCAGGGAAAGACGCAGGAGACGGTAATGCCTACAGAACAGAAGTTGTGCCTATTAAATCATGTGTTACATTAAATCAATAGATAATTCTACAATTATTGTTATCATACTTTTAATATTTACCACATCTTAGGCGGGAATAGCTTTGTTACACAACGGTTATACGCGTCCTGCACATGCAGGATATAAAATAAAAAATGTTGTTGACAAAAAAAGTTTTTTCTATTTATTCTTACAAATGGAATCCTAAACGTTAGTAAGCGTATCCCTTCTTCTCTTCTCTCTTGAGGCCACAATAGGCCAATATGCTCCAGAAGATTGTCACCAGCAACAACCCCAAGGAGTCCTGTATCACGAAGTTTGGGGAGTAGCCGGCCTCAGCCAGAACCGACGCACCGTCCTTCATGCAAATGGAGGTGGAGTTGGAAGGGCAATCTGTGAATTTAGATGAGTAAGAATGGGTAGAAGTAATCAGTTTAAAATTAACTACTGCTGAGACAAAAGATGATGGGATAGAATAGATGGGGTAGAACTGATTTTTAGAGGGTTGGTCTGGTTGAAAAACATTATGGGTGGATGAATGGAGAAAAGCTCTATTTATCTGTAAATGAGAAGGTGTTTATGACAATCACCAGTTCAAATGCCATGCAATTTTGCGAACTAGGTGTTTGCCATTTGTAGTCAGTCATAAGTGTAGTAAAGCAGAGATGGTTAATGTTTTTAGTGTGTTTCTCAGCTGGAGTCCTAATTGACTTGGAGTCTCCCTGGCTTTGGTGTGTGTGTAAAAACGAAGGAATAAAAACCTGAAGAAACCAAAAACTCCTGCTTAGGGGACAACATGACGTACGTCTAGCCAATTTTTATGGTGAAATCTTCGATCTTAGGTGATCGAAGATTGAAACTATTCCACTCCCAAAAATAAAACAAAAAATAGATAACGCATAGGTTCAACAAGTTCTATGGCTATGGTTCCGAGAGCATTCCTAAAAAAAATACTACGTATAGAAACGTAGGGGAACCGGTTGTATCTTGGACAGAGTTGTACCTAGAACAATCGGGTTTTATTAAAAAATCCCGTAATTTTAAGAACCGTTGTACCTTTAAGGTATTTGAAACGTCATTGTCAACATTAACGTGAAGTTAGTTGCGATTTGCCGGCGCCATGAGAGCAAAGTAAAAAAATAATAATTGACTGTTTACACTCAAAAAGTAATTTTTTGGGATTTACTTTTTGGCAATTTTTTAAAGTAATGCATGTTTGTGAACACTGTTTCATTTAGAATCTAATCTTACTACTTATATCAAGCTACTAAACGGCATGAGTGCCAGATCCTAACTTCAATCGCAAGCGGGTTTTTAATGCTTGTTAATAAAAGTTGGACTTTGGCCAGCCAAGTTTAATTTTGTTGTACTTCTTAGGTTTTATTGTGATCTATTTTTGTTTAATCCAGAGATTTTAAATAAATAACAAAAAAATTAGAAAACAAATAGGTTTTTTGTTAAAATAACGTAATTCGATGCCAGATATTGTATAATAATTAGCACAAAATAGACGGGTGAAGCTATTTTAAAAAACAATACTTTAACAAAAAACAATACTTTAACTTAAATATTATTGTTAATAACTGTAATTATTGTTAATTGCAGATGCTAACATTAACTATGACAACTAATATTACTTCAACAAAAAATAAATAAATAAAATTTAATAAAAGAGTTTATCTCGATTCGAACCTCCTCTAGCTGTCTAAGGTACAACGGACACTGTCCAAGGTACATCCTGGTAAGTTGTACCTAGGACAGTTTTCCGTTTTTTTCAAGTGGTTAGTGGCCCCAGGTTTTTGAAAATATACACAACTTTTATGAATAATATATGTAGTTAATGAAATGATCTTTACATTTATGCACACTAAACAAGCGTAGCTAGCTGCTAGCATCATATTTTTTTATAAATCAAAATAAAAAAACTTCCCTAGGTACCAACAGGTTCCCTTACTGTAGAAAAATACTGAATCTCTAAAGAATGAGATAAATTTTGTTTTCCTATTTTGGATATTTTTGTATTGTTTCACGCTATCGTTTAATTAAAAAGATTTCTCTAAAGAGATATCGTTAAATTAACGACCTAACATTACAGAAACACAGTAAATCTCCCAGATACCATCCCAAAATGGTTACCTAATATAAACAAATGAATACCATTTATGCTTATTACATATATGTATATTTTTTTTGAAACTGAAAACTGACTTCGACTTACCGATGTGATCTATCTGCTGCCAATATATGTTGCTGATGGCGTCCATTGCGTAGTAGAAGTGGGACATGTATCTGATGGGGTGGAGCCACACTGACAGCGACGAGAGCCTCAGGAAAGCCCCTGACGTCAGGAAAAGGATCAGGTCGGTGCACGGCATGACCTCGCCCATGACACTCGAAGACACGAACAAAGCTCCCATTCCTAGGCCTGGGAGGGATAAATAAGTTTATTTTACCTATCCTTAGTGTAAGTCTACAAGATTTTTGAATACCTATATTATTAAAAAATGTAGGAATTACAACACATACCATACAGATAAACACAATTGAGTGAAAGATGTGTGATAGCATCTGCAATAGCACTTAAAAAAAACAAAATTGGTAAAATACGTACCTACTATCACAGAATAAGTACTATATAGTAGTGGTATTAGGGTTCTCGCCATTCAAACTGATTCAGGGCAAAATCCTACAACTAGGCATATTTTCAAGAAGTTGTGGTGCCTATAGGTGGAGTTGCTAATCATGTGAACCGCTTTCTCGTTAGCCACCACCTGCATTAAATGGGTCTCTATCGGATCGCCTAATTTTTTGTACGCCTAATTTGCAATGGCACCCAAACGAAAAGCCTAAATTTTTTTCGCCTAATTTCACTTTTCAGAATCGTGTTTGCCCTAATTAAACTTCGCCTAACTTATTATCGCCACATTGTCATTTACCAAATGCGTCATTTGGCAGAACAATTCGTAATCCCTAAAGTTTACAATTCCTAAATATTAATTCGCACAAAATTAAAAATCATCATTTTTGTAGTAATAATAAAAAACTTGATACATGATATTGTGTTTTTTTTCATTTATGTATTAATATTTATTAATCTTAACATAGCAAGCAAACATGCAGCATGCATGCAGACATGCAGCATAACATGCAGTATAACATGCAGTATGCATGCAGACATGCAGCATGCAAGCAGAAACACAGCATGCGTGCAGCATGCATGCAGATATGCAGCATGCGTGCAGGCATGCAGCATGTAAGCATGCAAGCACGCATGCAGTATGTGTGCAGACATGCAGCATGTAAGCGTGCAAGCAGGCTTGCAGCATGCAAGCAGGCATGCAGCATGCAAGCAGGCATGCAGCATGCAAGCAGGAATGCAGCATGCAAGCAGGCATGCAGCATGCATGCAGGCATGCAGCATGCATGTAGGCATGCAGCATGCATAGCTTCCGTCACGGCTTCGGCGCTGCGGGCTTATATTGCACTCTAGGGTAGGGCAGACAAGACTACGTTGAGTCGGGTTTGCAGCGATTCGCTTCTGTCAATTTATTTTCTCAATAAAATTCTATGCTTTTATTCCAATACATTATAGCTTTTATAAATTTTGCGAAATAATCGTTATGCCAAAATAAAGTTATGCCAATATAAATTTATGCCAATATAGTTTAGGCTATTTTACATTAGACATTCTAAAATTAGGCCTTTCAATTCTTAGGCCAGACTATAATGGTGGCAAAACAATTTTTAGGCGAAACAATAATTGTACGTTTTAAGTTTAGGCCAAAAGGGTTTGGCCAAACCATATTAGGACAAACAATTTTAGGCGAACCGAAGGGCACCCGCATTAAATACCTACATCACGCCAGTTTCTCGGAGATGTAGGAAGACACTACCAGAGAGCTTTTTCACCAGCTCTCATAACATTCTTCATTCACTTCTTACACACAAGGATAAGATTACACAGTCACCGTAAGCCGAAGCCGCGACTGCAGAGTACGACAGAGCAGCAAAGAGTTCGGTGGTAGTGAGCGCATGGTTGGGCAATGGCACTCCTAAGGCCACGATGGAGACCAGCACCAGCGGCCACACCACGCAACGGGGAAACTGCAACATAGAGGTGTTTTAATCAGAGCTCTCATCATCGGTAAGTAAACGATGATAAGGCTGAAGGTCGCAGCTAGCTCATTCTCTAAATAATATCGTACGTAAACTATTTTTCTCTCGTCTATGAGAAAACTTACTAACTATTTATTGTTGGCCAGGTGGCCAAAGCATAGGTATGCTTGATCATTTAAGGTATTAGAAAGCTAATAGCACCCAAACCTTGATCACTTCTGGTAGAACGAGGAATATTCATCCTCCACCACCGCTGCTGCACCGTTCTCATCTAATTCCTGTCCTTAAAGCGTGACGAAGGTACAATAAATATAAAATATTATTTATATAGGTAATTAAATTATAATAAGTACATAGGTAATAGGTGATATAGGTAATATAAATTATTTCAACAAAGCACTCACGAATCCAAAGAACTTGGAGGCGAAGTACGACGAGCAGCTGTAAGTGCCGACCTCCCTCTTGAACAGCGGTAGTTCGCCCGAGAACGAGTAGAGGGCGCTGTAGGACAGTGCGAAGCAGACCTCGCTTGTCATCAGCCACAGCAGCCCGCGCATGTCCTGGACGCCGCGCTGGGTGCTGCCGGAGACACCCACGTAGCACGTCCCCAGGACCAGGGAAGTGATCAGCTGGAAGTTTTACATCCATTATAGTTCAGATTTATAGGTTTTAGGAGGGAAAACGCAAAATAACGCTACTTGACGCCTTATCATGTCTCAGAGATTTCAGGCTTATGCCCACAGCCTAGAAGCCAGCTAGAAGAAGACCTAACGAAACCACGACACAACGACAGTTTAGAGCTAACACTGCCAGTTCCTCAGTGGTTGGGGATTCATCTTATCTTATCTAGTGGGGCCTGCAGAGGTCTCCCTCTCGCAGGAACACGTCGACCCATTGGGATCTTTTATGCCACCCCGTCCGATCCCTCTGCCTCCTCAGTGAAGATAATTACCATAAGCTTGGCAATGTCCTTGAGGGCGAAGACTCGAAAATCTTCTGGTTTCGAGTAGACCGATCCCAGAAGATTCATTGTGATGACTCATGGTGAAGTGAGTTTACACCTTTGGCCTTATCGGCACTTACCATCTCAAGTGAGATAAAAGCCAAGATGCTCTCCCGTAGGAAAAAATAAACCGAGTAAGTACAAGAATTGGCTGGAGACTCATACTAACCCTCTACGTCTGAGACGGCCAGTGTAACCAATAGACCACAGTTATAAAAACGTTAATCATTGCGATTGTAAATGATAGCCAACAAGCTTCAGTAACCTATGAAGAAATGTTATAAGTATGCAAACAAATGAAAACTTACAATATTCACTAATAATTGAAACATTTCTTCCTTCACATCCCGTTTCAACGCTAAAGATGATCGCCATAACAAAAGCTGTACTTGCTTGAACCAACTCCTTCTATACCTGAAAGAATTAAATAAAAATAAATTAATTAGTAGTCTCTGGTAGGAGCTCTGTGGCGCGTTCGGCTTGCGATCTTGCCCGCTAAACAACTTTCGCAATGCCGAGTCGCTGGATGGGTGACCAAACTAATCTAAAAAATAAATAATAATAAAAATAAAATAAAAAAAATAAATAAATCTCGAGCTCCTGCGTGCTTCGGAAGGCACGTAAAGCTGTTGGTCACGGTCGTCGTCACGTCGTTAAATTGGACCAGCCAACCCGCATTGGGCCAGAGCGTGGGGTAATGGCCCAACCTCCCCGTGTGATATTGTCCATGTGGGAAGGCCTGTGCCCAGCGGTGGGACGTTTATAGGCTGATGATTTATTTTTGATTTGAATTTAATTGGTTAATATACTTATTTGCCGTATTTTTCGGAAGTCTGTGTAGTTCGAAACAAAGGCATATTTGTAATTCTAAATGTCCGACGTCATGTCAATTGGTAACTCGTTTCCTACACAATTAACGTGTCATAACTCATTAAATAGTTAACGAGGTAACATAAAAAAGAAACGTTTGTAACATCGGCTAGTTTTTTTGCAAGCCTTAAAATAGAATTAAAAACCATTCATCATCGCAAGTAATTTCATCCCAATAACGCATTCATAGCTAGTAATCCAGACAAATGTATCGTTTGGTAATGGCACTTTCGCGTAGTACTATTATTTATACTGTGCTTTCGGCCGAAATAAGGCCGAAATTAATAATCAAACTGTGTTGTTTTGCCTACTGGTGTTAGTAATTTGGCTTAAATTAAATTATCTTAAATTTAAGATCGATGATGGTTGATTACATTGATAACATTGATGGTTTAACTTTCGAAACCATTCGATCACTTTAATAAAATTGAGAATGTGTATGGCAAATATGCAACTCACCTCGTTTGACACTACTGGTGGCGCTGTTTATTAAAACCATAAAAATTCTCAAACAAACCTCTCACTCGACCCCCCCTGAACATCTGCCAGGTGGATTGCCTCGAGGCAAGATATTCAAAAAATAACACATTAAAGCAAAATGTAAAAATACAAAAACATAATTAAAAAATGTAATGAAATCACATGATCGTAGGCAAACGCGTAGAAGTGTGGGGAGTAGACGAGCTCCTCGAGAGCTGGTGCATCTCCACAATCGTCCCGGCCTCTTCCGGGGTGAGCCGGGACACTTCCCTTATGTAGAACTCCGCTGGGTTGTAGTTCTTGGGACAGTGTAAGTTTATACTGAAACAATACAATATACATACAAACAATAGGCAATGAGGACAACAAAAGCAGTCCTCTACCATAGTCCACTTTTCACCAAATAGCGACTGCACATGCATGTGCTCAGCGTGACAGGTGGTGAGCCCATTGCCGCTCTATGCTGTTGGAAGTTTTTGGTCACTGGACAAGTGTATATTCTCTGACTGGACTCTAATAATTACGGAAAGATATTTGTTCTTGTGAGCCTGTAATTTTTTTTCGGGTCACATTAACTGAAACAGTATTCCAACTAAAGTTTAAAAAAAATTCAAAGTTTGAAATGTATTGACAATGGCAGAACATAAATGGGTGTGATGTGGGTGGGTAGGGAAGCCTAGGGATGCTCTGGGCTTCCGCTTGACCCTACTTCTTGTTACTCAGAAGTAAATTAACTAAGTACAGAAGTTTATTAGACTTATGACTTAAGTTTAACTTTTTTACCTTTCAAATAACTCCTTGCACTCCTCATGGGTTCCATGGAACAGCAGGTTCCCTTCAGTCATCAGCATAATGGAGCTAAACTCCTTGAACAAGTCCGTGGAGGGTTGGTGCACCGAGCAGATGACGACTTTGCCTCGGAGGGACAACTTCTTCAGCGTCTCTATGACTTGCAGGGCGTTGTAGCTGTCTAAGCCAGTGGTAGGCTCATCGCATATGAGGATTTGAGGGCTGGACAGCAGCTGGAAGGGTACTGATTCAAATTTTACTGAGCATTAAGATAGGTGTCTTGTACAAACTTCGAAATAAAGTCTCTTTCAAACCAATAAGCTAACTCTTATGATACTTTATATGTGTATTCATAAATATTTATTCCTCTGTCTTGTGACCACAAGTACATACGAAAAATATAGTGATTTAGGCTGGATTCGACCAAACTGGAATAAGACTTACTCCGAGATTAGTCCATACAAATTCGGCGTTTAATCTAGGTATAAGACCTTATTCCAGTTTGGTCGAATCCACCCTTAGTAAGTAAGTTGACCACATTAATAAAAACTATAGGGTGCTAATGAATAGCTCACCCAAATGAAAAATTAAAAAAAAACTACAATAAAAAAATTGTGTATACCAACATCTTTTTAAATAAAATACGAATTAATAGGTATCTTTATATTGCACAACACACATTCAATTTTGGGAACAATAATTATATTCACCATTTAATCTGTATTCAATCTTAGCCATGCCAGTATGTACAGAGTTCTCAATCTAGGAGGTCTAGATCGGTTTTAAGATTATTATAAATATGACATAATATTGTGAAATGATGTAATCATCACAGAGAATAATGTATTTAATTGATGGTTTATGTTTTATTAATGCCTACATAAGAATTTCATTCTGTGACGAACAACATTGTTGCCACACCGCAAATATATTTATAATTAGGCGTCATTAATGTTACATTAACACTAGAAAAAAGATACGAAACAAATTATATTGAACTAGACATTAATGACCAACAGAGTAACAGTTACGAGTAAACCTTTTTTACAAGCCTTTTAAAGTTTAATTTAAAGCGAGTCCTTTCGAGCGCTTCTCTCTCGCTCTCTCGACGGTACGAGACGGTACGGGACGGGTATAACAGCGAAGCGGCGCGAATAGGAGCGTTTTAAAAGTTTTATAGGTTTTTTGGCTTATAGACTTTATAGGATTTAATGAATTAGCAGGTTTTCTGTAGTACTTCAAAATAAATATTTACATGTAAAAACCATGTTGAAAATTTAAAAAAAATTTAAGATATCATCCATTTTAGACTTTTATTTGGCCTGTTTTGGATTTTATTTTAATCGAGTAAAGTACTCTAATCGCGTAACAAATTAGCACATTCTTTAGGCAATATCTTTTAGTGTATTATATATTTTTTAAGAGCGTAATTAAAGAGTAGGTGAATACATAAACCATTTGATCTAGCAAAACAATTTTGCCCGCATATCCTCGGTGACCCGCCTTAAGATCTGAAGTATCAATAACCGACCAGCAAGTATAAAGCGTAAATTAATAAAAAAAAACGTAATGTCAGGATCATCGCAATTAAAAAGCAGTGGTCTCAGCAGCGTACCTCACCGGGAAACCGGCGAGCGTGATTTACGTACGACTACGACTATGTGTGTGTATGTGTTTATGTAAATGTTGATTAGAAATACCTTCGATCACATAATTATAAAAACTAGATACGTAATCGTAAATTCGAGTGCAGTTTATTAATGCCTTCTGGATGCAGGATGGTGATGGGCCTTCCCAGGTTCTGCAGTGCCTCAAGCATGTTTGCTGAAGCAGGTGTTGATGGTTTTCACAGCATCATACGGAAGCGAATTGTGTCAATTATGTGCAGATTACGGGGGAGCTCAAATGGCGTCCTGATAGGTGGTAAATGAAAGATTGACTGTCCCATTCGTAGGCATTGGACTCGAATGCATATGGGCGGTACAGTCAATTTCTTAAATTAAGTTTTTGTTTAATTTGTTCAATTTTATTTTATTTTATTTTATTTTTATTTAATTTAATTACTTATACTATTTTTTTTTATTAACATAATATTAAAAAACCTACTAACTCCTCTGTATATGGATTTTATAATATGACATAAATGTTTTATTATTATAATAAATCGTAGCGGAAAAGTGGCATTATACATTTGACGTATTTGTTTTGGCCGAATAGCAATTTTTTTAAGGAGCACTTCGTCATATCGTCACTAAGTTCGCACACTACTAAAAAAGAACCTAAATATCTCGCTAGGTTCTCTTTTTATTCAGACGTTTTGAGAGCGTTGTTGTGCATCTATGAGTACTTTTCGCGATCGCATTATTTGGTGAAACGTGTTTATAAGTACTTTGGCAATGGACTGCTTTTGCGGTCATCATTGCCCGGTCTCTTACTAACACTTCTGGGATATATAAAATGACTGCTAGAAACTGCAAGAAACTTCAAGGGCTGGTCAGGTCAAGTGTTTTAAACATGACAAAAATGACAAAAGATTGCAGACTAACGTAGGTACTTATCGCCTAGCTGACGCGGACGGGTGGGACAACGACCGGCCGCTACCCGCGCGTTTAAAAATAATTGTTATTTAATAGTTAATTCTTTCATTTTATTTTTCTTGCGTTATTGCTTTAAAATAAATTAGATACTCAAAGACTATCAAATTAAAATTCATAAAATGAATATTTAATAAAAAATAAAAAAGCACGAATTTTTTTTTTGTAATTTTTTGTCATGTCTAAAACACCTGACCTGACCAGCCCTTGAAGTTTCTTGCGGTGTCTAGCAGTCGCCTTATATTCGTGAATTATATGACCGTGTTGCGTAGCGGTGAAAGAATATGTCTACCACACCCTCCCTTCCCTTGGGTGTCGTAAAAGGCGACTGACGGACTAAAGAGTGCACATACACCCAACAGCATAGAGCGGCGATGGGCTCACAACCTGTCACGCTGGCACATGTGCAGTCGCTATTTGGTGAAAAGTGGACTGCTTTTGCTGTCCTCATTGCCTAGTCTCTGACTGGGTTAGTCAGAGACTAGGCAATGAGGACAATAATTCGGGGATAATAGTTATGATTATTTATGTTATACATATATGTATGTGTGCGATCGAAGCGTTTAACAATCAAAATCTTACCGATGTAGCCAGAGACAACAAACGCTTTTCCCCACCAGACAGAGCGCTTATTCTGCTTCGGGCCAAGTTTTTTAACTTCATCTCCTTCATTAGATCATTCAAAGTTCTTCTAATAGAATCAGTCTTGCAACTTCCAACTCTCAGCTCAGTCTGTAAAAATAATAATATTATAATCAACCATCATAAATGAGCTGTGTGGTGGAGGCTCATTAGTGAGACGGCTTGGCAGTATACCTTCTTGGCATTCTTGGCTTCTTGGTAGTATTCTTTTGTCTCTTATATTTACTCTTGAGTGTCGTAAAATGCGACTAACGAACTAAAGACTGCACGTTTGTGTACATGTTTATCCAACAGCATAAAGCAGGCAAGGCAAGGCTCACCACCTATCACGCTGAGCACGTGTGCAGTTGTTATTAGGTTAAACGTGGACTGTGGCAGTGTCGTTGTAGTCTCTGACCAACCCTTTGTGGAAAAGAGTCTAGAGTGTACGTATGTAAGAATACTCTTTGTACCAACCATGAAGACCAGATGTTCCATGACGGTCAAGCCGGGCGTGAACACCTCGAACTGCGGCACGATCTCGACTGCGCCCTGCAGCCGGCGCACGTCCCGCCCGCCCACTGTCACTAGTCCACGCGTGGGCAACCGGCATTTGCCAGCCAGGGATACTAAGAAAGTGGTCTTGCCGGCACCGCTGAGGGAAAGATGGGAGTTGTGATATAGAACGTCTACATATTTTCTTTTATATCTTAATACTAACTATAATAATATTATACACCGAGATTTTTCATTGGTTTTGGAGCCGAAACCCTGTTCATGTTTATCATCAGTAGAAGCTATTTAGCATGTCCAACTAAAAATATGAGCATAAAAAATCATTCAAAAAATATCAATAAGAAATGTAAGAACCCTTAGTACCGGACGATCTTAAGAAAGTCAATGACCGAGGTGCTTCAAACGCTCCGCCTACCCCCCGCCCCGCCGCCGACGCAGATGGCCGGCCGGGAAAGTTCATAGGGGTCACGGTGTACTCGTAGATAACTACGTGTTTTCGACAAAAAGTCACTTTTACAACTTTTTTTTCATTGCTCGTAAAGCGATCTACTGACCCCAATGGATAGGGTATCGCAACTGGAACTACGGGTCCGGTTGTGTTTTCAGGGGTACTACGGGGTTCCGGTTCAAGCCCCCCGCTGGTTGTGCCTTTGACCAGGCGCCTCCGGCGGGATCCGGACGTGGGTTGGACTCGTAGTGGCGTGTGGTTAGCTGTAGAGTTTGGAAATGTTCGTTTTGTCCTGGTATTGTGTGCCGGGACTTCCAAACTCGCGCACAGCGAGCGGGGCCTAGTAGCGGTCTCTGAGGGGCCAGAAGCGAAAAGTCCTGCGGGGAACGTGAGTTTCCCTTATAGTTGGCAGCTTTGTCCGGTGGTTGTCATTGGACATTGGTGTTGACATCTCCGGTACTAGTCTGGATAACTAGTAGAGGCGGCCTCCTAGATGCCGTAGTCTCCGGTCCAGCCAGCCGCGTAGGACGTGGGAACTGGCTAGGCGCCTGGATGGGTTCCAAGAAGTGAGTGTGCTTACTACTCCGCTACCAAGGTGGACACTTGGGAGTCGACTTTAGAGTCGACGACCCTAGCAGTGGCAACTGCGAGTTGTGCCCTTCGTGCAACGAGAAGTGAGCGAGCTTGACAGCTCCGGTTACCTATCTGGACAATAGGCAGTGAACTACACGTGTTCACGGGGATACTCTCCTGAGACACTAGTCTTATGAGTACCGAATGAAGAGCGTGCTGCGGCGGGCACTGATTTGGCGTCAAGACCTAAAATGATGGTCTCCTGCGCGAGTGTTCTACTGGCGCAGGGACGTCTGGCACTTCTTGCAATAACCTAACGGTTGGTCTCGAGGTGCCAGTACAAATAAACTTAGTGATGTAAGGAGAGGGGATGCTCATAAAGCGATTATTATTTCATAAATAGGGACAAGACTTTTTTTGTATTTACGTTTTCGGCTCCAAAACCAATGAAAAATATCGGTGTATACTAGCGAATTCTCGCGGTTTTACTCGCGGGGTACCCATTCGAATATCGGGATATAATATAGCCTATGTCACTTGGGAAGAATGTAGCTTTCTAATGGTGAATTTTCTAAATCGGTCCAGTAGTTTCGGAGCCTATACAATTCAAACAAACAAACAAACAAATCCTTCCTCTAATATAGTATAGATATAAGTGGTCCGGGTCCATAGATTGAGTTGTGCCCTACTAGATAAAAAAAAATTACTCCAGTAAAAGTCTAACCGTTTTCGAGATATTCCCGATTTTTCATTTTTTTTCGAAAGTGCCACTTTTGTAAATTTTTTTTGTTCCTGTGTGCAAAAACAAGTACATACTTCTGTATATTTTTTGTAAATATTTTAGAATAGTAGATCTACCATATCCATATACCATTTTGTTAAATATCATTAGGTATCTTTGAGAAAAAAATATTATTTTCATAGTTTTTTTCTACAAAAATTATTTACCTCAACTTTGGCACTGAGTGGTAAAAAAATTAACAAAATTGGCACTTTTCGAAAAAAATGAAAAATCGGGAATATCTCGAAAACGGTTAGACTTTTACTGGGGTATTTTTTTATCTAGTCTATATAAGTAATCTATCTACCTTTTCAGTTTGTCGTGCTATTTACGGGACATCCTGTAAATAGGTAGTTGCGAAAGTAAGTTTTTTTGTTTATTTGTTTCGGGATTAAACCGCTCAACCAATTTTGATGAATTTTGAAATTGACAGTGGAAACAGATGTGGACCTGGAAAGGGTTAATAGGCTACTTTTTTTACGTCGAAAAATTAACGCGAGCGAAGCCTTGGGCAAAAGCTAGTATAATAATATTTTAATGTTTTTTTAACGCCTAAATGTAAAATTTTTAAACACTGAAAAAAAAAACAAATTTCGACGGGTGAAAACCAGACCTCGGTAGTCAAATGGTTAAGGCAGCCGTCCGGAATGCGGAAGGTGCGTAGTTCGATTCCCGCTTGACGTTGTCGTCTTTTTTCAGTGTTTAAAAATATATTTTTTTTTTTTTTTTTTTTTATAAAAGAGGGAGGCAAACGAGCAGGCGGGTCACCTGATGGAAAGTAATCACCGCCGCCCATGGACACCCGCAAAACCAGAGGAATCGCAGATGCGTTGCCGGCCTTTTAAGGGAGGAATAGCTTTAAGGAAGGAATAGGAGTTGGGAGGGGGGGAGGGGGGGAAGGGGCCTCCGGAACCCTCACTGGTCGGACGAAACACAACAGCACTAAGTGCCGTTATTTCACGCCGAATATTCGTGAGAGGGTGGTATTACGCCGGGCGAGCCGGCCCAATGCGTGCTGCAACGCAGCGTGGCTCTACCACTCAGAAATTCTTTAGTGCAATATAATTTGAAACGCAGTCTTAAAGTGGGTTATTAAAAGGCACTTTCTTTTGCCGACACGGGACACCATCATATTAAATCGCGGTTGCAGCGTCCCGTAGCGGCAACTGAACGCACTGCAAATCACGTCTTTGTGTGATGATGATTTGTGTGATGAAATGGCGTCTAACGGACTAAAGACTGCACGTATACATCCAACAAGCTGTTGGATGTATATCATGTATACGTGCAGTCTTTAGTCCGTTAGAGCGGCGATGGGCTCACCACCAGTCACGCTGAGCACATGTGCAGTCGCTATTTAGTGAAAAGTGGACTATGGCAAATAGTCTCTGACTAACCCTTCGGGCAAATTGTCGTGATTATATCATTTAAAATTGGCAGTCAAGCGTAACCATTCCATTAGGTATTTTTCTGTATACTTACTTATTTATTCAGTTTTACAAGTCAATGCATAGCTCAATTAACAAAGACAAGTTTTTATTTATCATTTCATTGTCGTTGTTAAAAGCCTTTGTATATAAACAAAACAGTTTTTTCTTGAATTCATAAGAATATTTACCTAATCTGTGCTCTAAGATTAGAATGAATGAAAGAAGTTGCATTAAATGATTACTTCTAGATTACAACGAACGTTTAAGACTTAGCTAATGGATGTTGACCTATTTCGACAATGATTTTATAATAAAATTTAACACATTATATTTAATGCATTTTTATTACATATACAATAAAATAGCTGTATGAGAACAATTTAAAGCGGCGATCGGGTCACCACCTGTCACGCTGAGCACATGTGCATTCGCTATTTGGTGTAAAGTGAACTATGGCAGTGGGCTGCTTTTGCGGTCCTCCTTGCCTAGTCTCTGACTAACCCTTCGGGGATAATAGTCGTGATTATATGAATGTATAAGTACAATTAAGGATGTTCCCGGCCGACCACTTTTCGGCGATATTCCCTTGCACACTATCAACGCGCACGCTACGGTCGGAATAAGGGTTGCCACATTTTTTTAGGACGATAAGAGTATTTTTTCATTTTGTTAGAACAAAAATAAAGTACATAGCATAAAAAAGAGTGTTCATTTATTTGTCCTCAAAAACGTATTTTTTGTTGCTCTCTGCGACATTTAACAAATATTTGTCTTTTACGTAAAAATAGTTTTACGTAAATAGAGTATTTTAGCGTACTTTATTGGTGTCGTAGGTTATAAACACGCCTACATGAAAAAGAGGACAATACTCTACTTTAGAGCCTTTGCTCTTGGTATGCCTATAACGCAGTGTGCCTAAGGGTGGATTTGACCAAACTGGAATAAGACTTACTCCGAGATTAGTCTATACAAATTCGGCGTTTAATCTAGGTATAAGACCTTATTCCAGTTTGGTCGAATCTACCCTTAGTCGCGTTATGCCTAGACCAAACGAGATGTGGGCGTATTGCGACTTAGGTCAATTACGTTTTAGTCCAATAGCGAGATAGGCTTAGTGAGACTAAGGTTCATTGAGTTTTAGGTCAAGAGCGAGATGGACATCATTTTTTACTTGCTTAAATATAATATAGGGTGCTAATTAAAAAAAATCTATTGTAAAAAAATTCAACTTATACCTAAAAATATTATGCTACGTTAAACAATATTAGCCTATATTTATCTCTTATAGGATTTTCCAAAAATGACTACTTATTACAGAAACGACAGAAATCTTTTTTAATTTAAAATAAAAAAACAAAAAAAAACCAATGTAAAAATTAGTCGTATTGAGAAATAGGCAATGTGAGATATAGTCCAATAGTGACATAATCGTATCGCGAAATGGGCAATGTGAGATATAGTCCAATAGCGACATAGTCGTATCGCAAAATGGGCAATGTGAAAGATAGGGGTATTCCTCGAAGCGCACCCAATATGAAGCGCACCCAGACCAAGCGCACCTAAACTATTCCTCCAAGCGCACCCGTTGGGTGCGCTTCAGAATAGGAAATTAAAATATTATTTTTTTATTCCTCGAAGCGCACCCACGGACAAAAATAGAGAGGAGCTTAAAAGATTCGTAATATTGATGTCGATAGAGACTAGGACTAGGTGCTTAAGCAACTTACTACGTCAATAATAAATTGAATCATGACAGTCATTTTGATCTAAAAGTACCAGGGAGACATAAATGAAAAGAGGTAGATAGGCGCGTTAGCGATCTCACTTACCTTTAACTATCAGGGCAAAAGAAATGAACGCTTAAAAGATTCGTAATATTGATGTCGATAGAGACTAGGACTAGGTGCTTAAGCAACTTACTACGTCAATAATAAATTGAATCATGACAGTCATTTTGATCTAAAAGTACCAGGGAGACATAAATGAAAAGAGGTAGATAGGCGCGTTAGCGACCTCACTTACCTTTGACTACCAGGAAAAAAGAAATGAACGAGTAGTAGTAGTTAGTTGCCATCAATCAATAAAAATAAACGTACGTTATTCGTTATCGATATTTTCTGATAGTTACTACATCTCTTTCAACATTTTTTCCGTAGGTGCGCTTCGAGGAATGAAAAATTAACATTTTAATTATCTATTCTGAAGCGCACCCAACGGGTGCGCTTGGAGGAATAGTTTAGGTGCGCTTGGTCTGGGTGCGCTTCATATTGGGTGCGCTTCGAGGAATACCCCGAAGGTTAGACCAAACGCTTATTTGAAATGACGTTTAGGCATAACGCGACTTAGGCACACTGCGTTATTGGCATACAAGAGGAAAGGACGACATTAGTATGCAAAAGAAAACAGTACGATGTTTAACAATGTTCAAAAAACCATCAAAAACGTAAATGTGTATCCTAATCCTAACAAATACAGAAACATTTTTTATCTGTACACATAATTTTTCAAATTATAGAATAACTTAATCTAGAGCTACAGTTTTTTTTTTTTTATTGAAAAATAAAGAAACTAAAATTGGTCAAAGATATCCACAAAAATACCGTTAATCATGGTCAATCGACCGGGACCGCGCAATTGAACACTGACACATTACGATACCACAGCCCCCTTACTCTTGAAACCGGTCGCTATTGGATCGGATTGGTATTGTGAATTTTCGTACTCCTAAGTTACGACACTAGAGCTAATATGGATTCATATTGCGTGGATATTGAGTGAAAAAAATTCATTTCTCAATGCCATTTAGTTCACCCAATATACATCCAAATTAGCGCTGGTGTCGTAACTTAAAAATACGAAAATTCACATTACCAATCCGATCCAATAGCGATCGGGTTCAAGAGTAAGAGGGCAGGATACCTTGGTTAGGTTACCTACTACCTTTGTGACCTTTCGTTCGCCCGGTATCCACGAGTTATTTTTTATTATGCCGGACAAATAAAATAAATATTGAATAATAAATAAACAGAAAAAAATTTAAAATGTTGTCTATTAACGTTACTGAATAATATAAAAAATATGTAAAAAATATAAAAAAAAACCTGTATTATAAATGTAAAAATGAGTTTGTATGTCACGCATTCACTCTTAAACCTGAATCAACTTCCATAAATTTTTGTATAGAGGTAGACGAAGCTCTGGAGAACTGTCTACAAACTTCTAAACTGTTAAAGGCTACTTTTCCCCCGAAAAATTAAAGCGAGCGGAGCCGCGGGCATAAGCTTTTACAATATAACTATGCGAATACTTTGCGTTCTAGTTTTTTATATAAGTATAATATAAGTTCTGAACTGCAATCATATTAAGTTTTTTGTAATTATTACTATTTCAATTGAATACCTTGGACCGAGTATTGCAGCAAATTCACCTTCTTTTATACATCCTGAAACTAAAGATAATTAAATGAACAATTTTGTATGAAAGCTTATCGGCCAATAAACAGGTGCAGCTTCATTTTTTCGGGTCTTAAAATTTATTGAAATAATAATACTAAAAATTTTTGTCTCCTTGCTCGATTTCATTTTATCTGCAGGAACGGCTAAAGACTTAACAGTAAACATTAATCACCTCTGTGGTCTAGTGGCTAAGCCATCGGTCTCAGACCCATAGATCCGGGTACGATTCTCATAAAAAAGAACCATGTCTCCGAAGGAAACTGTGCTCGTGATAGGGTTTGAAGACTTTTCAATACGAATTTTGAGGTCTTTAAGTCGAAGAGAAAGGTCTTCGTTATCTTTTTTCAAATCACATAATAATCGTGCTGTTGGAATCATGGAGAAGCTCCTGATATTTTGATTCGGTCACCCATCTTGGAATTTTAAAATTACTTTTAAAAGCCACGTATTTTTTTATATCTTGTACAAATGCAATGCGAGTGTGTTTGACGCTTCGCCTACTCCTTACAGAAACAACATTATTCAAAGTAACTTACTATTATTTAGTATGGGCGTGCTGGGCTTAGTGACCTTCCTCCGCCACCAGCTCTTTTCCTCAAGAGTCCACACAGACAAATCTTCTACTTTAATCAAAACCTTAGCGCTTTCCTCATTTCTCTGAAATAAATAATCTTAACTATGAGATAATTAGCCCATATTTACTAACCACTGCTAGACAAAAATTTTCATCATTGAAATCGTTTATAAAAATTGAGAAATTACAAAACAACAAACAGATAAAACACTATTAGGAAGGTCACGTGATCGCTTGTGTTACCCACTGATAATTTTCTAATACATATTTACTCTAATAGTTTTGTAGAGTAGGAAAGGTAAAATATCTATAGCGCATAGGTATCCTGTATAAACAATCGCTACAATTGATACTATTGGTTTCCCACCATTGGTTACCACGCTTGCCAAATGGAAGGTTGGTTTGTTGATCACCAACGCGGGCTATGCATCGAAAAATCTGAAATACACTTTGCCCGCCTTATGAATTGGAGGATGAGCATCAGTTATAGAGCCGAGCGCTATCCAGGAGCTCCAGTTATAGAGCCGAGCGCTATCCAGGAGCTCCAGTTATAGAGCCGAGCGCTATCCAGGAGCTCCAGTTATAGAGCCGAGCGCTATCCAGGAGCTACGTTATAGAGCCGAGCGCTATCCAGGAGCTCCAGTTATAGAGCCGAGCGCTATATCCTCTCGTCTTTATTTGAAAACTCTACTAGACGCGACTAGGTATATCCTTTTGAAAGGTTACATTTCAACTACTAGACGCGACTAGGTATATCCTTTTGAAAGGTTACATTTCAAAGTGTAGTGTCGTAAATTTTAGAAAACAATACGAGTACATTGTTAAACCTACGTGAACATTAAATAAGAAAAAACAAAGGAAAAAATAAAAGAAAAGTTTTTGTTTTGTCAGCATAGTTCCGAGACCGACATTGATGTTATGTAATAAAAACACAATTACAAAACTATTTGTACATACAAAAGTAAACCTATACATAAACACATCACAATACTGACATGAACTGTGTTGGCCACTTTGCCAGTCATAACAATGTAAAAAACACACTTTAGGTACTTACAGTATCCAGTTCCATATTCCACAAAAACACAATCAACACGAACTCACTCACTCATTTCTAACAATAAAATGTGTCAGATACGAGTCTAGATCCACTAATGAGCATTTGATTTGGAAAGGCGAGCGCACTGAGGGAATCACTATGCAAATATTACGAAGTGATAAATTTTTTACTTGTCTCTTATGTGTGCTCAGGGATTTATTGCTCATTTGCCTAGCAGGTGATAATTAAAAGTATTGTAGGTGCTATAATAAAACACAATGTTTGTGAAACTATTTTAGTTTACAGTCAGGGACGAGTATTTAATGAAAGACTTCGCGTCATGTACTTAAACGCATAAAGTAAGCCAGTAATATTGTAATTATACAGCACACTTAAGAGGCCTATTGCATCTCAAATGTGATTTTTGCGTAAAATGCCCATTTTCGCATTTTGTAGTAATTTTGCAGTTGTATTTATCGTTTTATCGAAATAGGATAATAAATTCATTATAAAATCTTTATTCTTCATGAAGTAACAATTACTCTGGTATAAATTTTACTCAATATTATTATCGTAGATAGGAGAAATTTACAGTTAACTTATAGCGATTTTCGAAGTTTTTTGGTTTGGAATAAGGTTTTTTTCCTATATAAAATCAATGATATCTAAAAATTCCGAGGCCACTACGCACTATTCGACTATATAAGAGATAACATTATATTTTTTTTATTTCACTTGCTTAGAACAGTAGTTCAATCGATGAGCTCAAAAAAGTGCCTTCGCGCACTTTATACAAATCTTTCTCTGCAATTTTGGGTTTAATTAATAAGTTAAGCAAAATTTACAAAAAGCGAGGCCGCTTTGCATTATTCCAATAGCTATTCTACACTATTCAATAAGTCATAATTGTTAATGTATTTTTGTTTCTGAGATCCATAACGCCAAAATTGGCCATTTTACGCAAAAATCACAGTCGAGATGTAATAGGCCTCTTAAACGCATAAAGTAAGCCAGTAATATTGTAATTATGCAGCACACTTAAGGCGGGTCTCCTGCGACACTGTTTTGTGTTTTCTAATACCTAACATCTAACATCAAACATCAACAAATAGGTATGGGCGTGGCCTACGTACATATTTTGACATATTTTGTTACATGTTTGATGTTAGGTGTTAGGAAACACAAAACAGTGTTGCAGGAGACCCGCCTTTACACTAAGGTAAGCCGATCAGCCGTCATTGAGATTTCAACCGTCCTCGTGATAGTACACACACCAGGCTAAGCGTATGCTGAGATGCAGGCGACGCAGTTCCGCGCAGTGCAGAGCAGAGGCATTCTCGTTCTCCGAAACGAAATTTCGGCCGATTTTCGTTTGATATAGCGCTTTCCATTAAGTTTTGATTGCATTGCTATGCGGATGAAAGTACGGGAGACGCCCTGTACATCGAAAGACCTAATGTTTCCGGACTTTCACACAGGAGAATCGGCTGAAACTTGTGTCCAAAGTTGAGAACTCCCTGGAACGGGTCTCAAAATGAGGTGAATCGAACTTAGTTCAGTTCAACCACTCCAAGTCACAGGTTTGCGTGTTCACCGCCAAATAAGGATCCATTTCTCGTAGCACCACAGTTCCAAAGCACTCCACTTAACATCTCAAGCAGCATTAGGATCCTTGGTGTTGACATATCAAGTAATGTACAGTTCCGCAAGTATCTAGAGGACAAAACGAAGATGGCATCCAAGAAATTAAGCGTTCTTAGAAAAGCGAGACGGTACTTCACGTCTAACCAGCTTTTACAGTTGTACAAAGTACAAGTTAGACCTCACATGGAGTACAGTTCTCATCAATCTCAAGGAAGAGACGGTTACGCTTTATATGAAAATTTACTGTAAATTTTTTAAATAAATCTTGCTTCGACTTTTATCTAACACTTCTTCGAACTGTCAAATCGTACCTAATACAATTATATGATTACGAATAAAAAGTTAAAGTATAGTTCTGCTGTTTCCGATATTACGAATTACGATACTGGACCACTCAGTATCGGAACTGTAGTATCGGATCTAGTGGTCCGAGATTCCGATACTACGATACTACGAGATTCCGATATTACATGCCCTAACGCTTAGCCTAAAGGTTGCTTAACTTGTTATTATCGCGGCGTGGAGGCTTCATTTTTACTCGTACGTGTTTACAGTAAGTTCAAATATTGCTGACTAATTGATATGCTTGTTATGCTTAGTCTAGGTGTGTTATACTAAAAACGCCTATTTATATTTTTACCTCCTAATCCCATATATTTCTAAGTGAAATGTAGCACTAACTTAAAACTAGGCTGATTATAGGTATATATTGTAAAAATTAAGTACCTAATCTAATTTATAACCTTAAATGAAAATCGACAGTAGGTAAGTAGTTTATAAGCTGGCCTGCCTCATCACGCTTTCCAAATGCGGGCTGGCGAACAAAAACCACATCGAAAAATATGAAACACACTTTGCTTGACCTGGGAATTGAATCCGAGACCTCTGGACATAGGGCGCAGAGCTTTAGCTGCCACCGAGACGTCCAAGTATAGTTAATAGTTACTTATAGATTAGTTATAATTATAGTTCAAAATACCGCTCAACAAAAACTTCTGAAGCTAAGCAAAAAACCCTCATGTGCACTATGAACTCCGAAGGCCGTACTTAATCGATTCCATCTAAAAAGAGTCTCCGTGTTTCTTTATGAAAACTGGTTTGACCTATCAAGCAACTATTACTAGTCTTAAAAAACTTGACCAGTTTTCGGTCCTAATATTCGTTTCCGTGCCACAGCTTGTTGTGCACATTGAAGAATGCATTCATCGGGCCTATAACACTTATCTTAACATCTGGGTTTTGGAACTTAAAGCACATAGTGAATACCGGTTTTTTTTTATTAAACACACAAATCGTTTGAAGCGACTATGTTGTTCTTACTTTCATTTATTTTAAATTGTCATTAGCTCAGAAAATAATGAAAAGTTGACCTCTGATTTTAGCTTCTGCTATTGTCCTTTTGTTTACAGGTGTAATTAGGTATGTGGGCTGCGAGAAACGTGGTGATTCCAGAGTAGCCGTTATGACCTGAATCCTTGAAAATTTTTCAGGGTCTGGGTACTACGTAGATACATGGTTCAGGGCGTTTAATTCGGTCACAAAAATCGAAGAAGTTGTTGTTGTGAGTTAACCCTACCTGCAGACCAAGAGCATTCTTACTGTAACTCTATCGAAAAACAACAGTAGATAGCTAAAATAGATAAATACATGAGGTTAATAATAAAAACATAGGTAGACCAACAAAAAATAAAATATTTAACATTATTTTGAAACCATGCATGCAACGAATGCAATTTTCAGTAAGAAAGCGTAATTTTTCTTTAGATTTTTTTTTTCAGAATCAAAAAAAAAATTTTTTTTTCTAAACCAACTTTTCCTAAATATTTTTAGATCATCTTAAAACCCTTCGAATTCCGCGTCGCGAGGTGCGATATCACGCGGCGGGCAGCTCGCCCTCCGCGTGATATCGCACCTCGCGCCGCGCAAACTCGCAGCTAAAGGCACTCTACAGCCTCAACCGTCACTAATATCAAAAAAAGTGTAATAAGGTAAAATGTTCCTTAGTTCAATACCGAGGTGCCTTTTTTTACTTTTTCAAATTCGGCCCCGTTTCGAGATATCGGGAGTTTTCTGGGAAAACACACGATTCATCGGTCAAAAATTGTCGGTTTTTTTCAATTTCTAAAATAGTTTTTGACTTTTCCAAAATATTTTTACATAGTTTAGAGATAAGATAGCCAATTCCTCAGTGGTTGAGGATTCCGGGTAGAGCGCGGTTCCACCTTCGGCTTTACCGTCACTTACCATCAGGTGAGATGAAGACCAAGCGCTTCCCTGTTGAATAATAAAAAAAAAGTGACAGTGAAAGTAGCTTAACTGGGAAGATCGCAAACCTTAGCCGCTTTGGCCCTAACAGCTGCGCCATCAAGCTGTCACGGAGCGGAGGGACGGAGGAGTGACACGATGAGGAGAGTTGTAATAAGATAAACGCACGACGAGTTCAGAAGTATATAACAATAAATAAAAGGTTAGTTATATGGAATAAAATGTTTATAAGAAAAAAAAATATTTTTCTAGTAATCACTTTATTCTATATCTACTTATATAGCATTGTGAATGCAAAATTTCAATAATATATAGATAGTTATATGAAGTAGTCATAAAATGTTAATACACTAAGCTTTGTGACAAGTGTGGGTTTAAATTATATTTTTATCACGTAATATGCCTGGAATTGCCAGCCGTGCGATTCTCTAAGCTAAAGCCTTGATAGCTGCCGCAGCGCTGAGAAATGACTCTGTCTCTTTCATATTCATAGAATTGGAAATAGACAGCAGATCACAGCCATGGGCGCAGCGTCTATGTGTCGCTTAGAGAATCGCATAGCTGGTTATAATAATGCACTTCACTATTTTAGCAATTTTACTAACTGGTGAATGTAATTTGGTGTGAAATGGAAGGTTTACAATAATTCGAAGGAGCTCAATCTAGCTCCGCAGTTGAATCAGAACTACTCTTTTTACCATAAAAAAGAGGCTAGACAGAGAAGGCAAGTAATATTTTGAATTCTCGCCACTCACTTTGGCCCTGACGTTCCGATACTTTCTGATGTTTGTGTAAAGTCGAATTTAGAGAAAGCGTATTTGGATCAATCCTGGGACACTTGATTTTGAGGGTCACAGCACAGCATACCTACACTGAGAAAAAAGGCACCACCAAAAATTAAAAAACTTTTTTGTAATAGGGGAAAAAACCAACCAAATTTTAACAAGACGACCTTTTGCAATGATCAGGCTAACTCACGTAAGTTCTTTTAACATATTTAAGTAATTCAGCGCATAGTACAAGTAACTTAAAAATACGTAAATTTTCACAATTTCGTGCAGGATCCCCTTAACGACGCTTGGGGTTTACCGGAATAGCGAGTTTTTAGGTGCGTCCATATATGGACACTTGGGGGTTGAGGTTGAGAGGAAAATTTAACTTTCTGTCCAGTCCAACACGGTTGCCTGGAAGAAATTGTTTTTTAGCGATAAGGCCGCCAATTGTAGGTTACTCTGTGTTTGTCCTTTTGTTGTTTATTTGGTGTACATACATTAAGAATATTTTATCTTTATCTTTAAAGACTACACATACATCCAACAACTAGCGGTGACGGGCTCACCAGTTCACCACCCGTCACGCCGAGCACATGTGTTATCAATGTCAATGTCATTTGGTGAAACTTGGACTGTGGACTGCTTTTGCGGTACACATTGCCAAGTCTCTGACTAACCCTTTGGGGATAATACTGTCGTCTTAGTGAATAGTGCAGTAAAGAACATCGCGCTTATTCCGAGAAAATGCACTTAGTCTTTATCTTTAGGCGCATTTTCTCGGAATAAGCGTGATGTTCTTTACTGCTCTATATTCACTAGGACGGCTGAATAGTCGTTTTGAGGGTCACAGCTTAATATAAATTACAATATACGACATATTTTCCCGCCATAGTGGGTGCACGGGTAAACAAATATTACCCGCGTGCACCCACCAACCGTGGGTGGGTGAACCGCATTGGGCCGGGGCGTATAAAGTGTTTTATATGGCCCAGTACCCTTATATACTGTTGCCAAGGAAGGCCTGTGCCTAGAAGTGGGACGATAAGAGCCTGATGATGATCATTCGACAGATGATAATATGATGAATTATCGTCATTGTCATAAATGTAATCTTATATTGTACAGTCTAACACAAAGATCATTTGAATAAGCGTCCGGTGCCTACGCAGGGCCGCAATTGCCCCTGATTGGCCTGAATTACTTACTACATAAACGATCTATAACCGTTTAATCCCTTCTCGGTACCTTGAAGGGCAGGACTCGTAATGGACTCGTATGACGTTAATCTATATTAATAAAAATCAATTGCCGATTTGTACGTGTTATTTATCACTTCACGAAACGGCTCGACCGATTTTGCTGATAATTTTTTTGTTGAAGTCAAACAACATTTTTGAAATGTTTTACGGGATACAGGGTGTGCACGCCGACGAAGTCGTGGGCGGGCCACTAGTAGTAGAATAATTTTAAGTAACAGGTGTGCAATCACGCAACTGGGCCATCCCTATAAGTGAAAAGATCAACCTTGGGAGCATATCTAAACTTTTAACATTGAAAATGTTTTTTCGATCGCTCCGGTAGGGCCCCATTTTCGCTGAAAGTGTATTTGACCCGTGGTATATAGTGCTTTGGGGCCATGAAGACGTATGAAAGCTTAAAAGACGCAGAATTTGAATGGCTTTCAGACGGTGAAAAAAGTTTTCGTAAAAGTTAAAAACTTTTTTCAAAAATGAAAAAAAAGTGAAAAAAAACCTTGATTTTTTAACACCTTCCCTCGGTATATCTTCGATATCTCGTGAACGAGGTCGACAATCGAAAAACTGAGAGAGATATTGAGACGGGAAACATTTTATGTCTTGTACTTTTTTTTGTGGGAGTGATAGGGAGAGCGGTATGCTCCCCCTTAGCGGCGCGTGGAGCCTCGCCGTGCGGTATTACTCGGGTGTCATAGCCCTGTGGAACTTCGCAGCTTTGAGATACGAAGATCTATTAGGACTTAATAGACGCGGAAAATTAAGGGCTTTAGGATGGTATAAACAAATTTTGAAAAAGTTGATAATTTTATTTGAAAATATATATATTTTTTTATTAATAATCTATAACAGCTAGGTTCATTTTCAATGCCCTTTCAAGTCGTGTAGAGCACGAGATCTGTGATTTTTTTTTTAAATCGGCTGATTTCCTTTTTTTATTTCGCAATTTCAGAGTGGCTCTCATATAAATAGTTGTTATTTGCGCTTAAGAGGAAACACTACGTCGGACGTGGCATTCATAATTCTCATACAAAACACAGAAAAATGACGTTTCGTAGTCCCCTGTTACCTCCTTCAGAAGTGGACCAATTTTTATTACTTATTCTTTTAATTAGGATTAGGATTTTAAAAATACATTTATTTAAGAGTGTCATGTAGTTATCGGAAGTGATAAGCCGTTTGTGCGCTTAATCAGACAGGATTTTAATACAAATAGTTAGCGAATCGTCCAAACTTGAGCTTCCTAAAGTTCTGCTGTTGGGTGTCTATAAGGCTTCTTCAACATGATTTTGAGCAGAAATCTGTTTGCTCGTTCGGCCTGTAGTAATGTGGTTTTGGAGGCACCACCCCAGACCGAGACACAGTACCTAGTACAAGCAGCTCTTTGTTAGCAGTCTCTAATTTTCCTGAAAACGCCGGATATTTTTCTAACACGTTTTGAGAGACACTGGATGTGACTTTTGAAAGAGAGATTTTCGACGACCATAATATCCAGATATTTGGTAACGTCGGTACCTACGATAGATGGAGTCGCAGCTACCTACAGTGCAGAGGGGAAACTAAATCACAAGAATGCATTTTATTATAGCCCCCAACAAGTGGTCCGGAAATAAACGATTTGTGAAAACATACATAATTTGTTTATGAGGAATTTAGTCTAAGTAAATTCTTCTTAAGCCAGCCGTTGATGGATGACAGTCTAGCCTCGGCTGCATGAAATGCATTTATCCAGTTGTTACCGTTAAAGAGGATAGCAGTATCATTAGTATAACATATCACATTAGCATTTGCCAACGACAGATCATGGATGTCATTCATGTTAATTATGAATAGAGTAGGGCCGAGGATGCTCCCCTGGGGACACCAAAGTTGATTGGAAACTGGTCACTTCTCTCTGACTTTACCTTTATAATTACTAATGTCTGTTAGAGAGATAACTCTAGAACCAGTCAAGCGCAACACCCTTTAGTCGCTTAAAGTCCACTTTATCAAAATGTCCACTGTATCAAAACGTCCATAGATAGTATCATAAGGTCTGTGTTGTGCAGTGAAATACATTCGTATGTAATTTTAGGGATATCTCAATAAAAACTTCAACTTCAACATCAACTTGTAATGTGTTATTCAAAATAAAAGTTTTTTTTATCGTTAATTTTTGTATTCATTTTCAATGCTCCGATTCTTGCGGGGACTGCAAAATCTGTGATTTTTTATTAAACAACAGAAATACAAGCTGCCCTACTCTTGTAGGTCACGTAAAAAGTTAGTAAGACTAATTGTCTTAAATTTCGAGTTTAGTCAGAGTTAGGTTTATTTTTAATTAAATCCTAACTGCAACGAATGGATCGCAATTTACATGCAAAGTTTTTTTTGATACAGTGGGCATTTTGATAAAGCGCAACGCCTCTCACACCCAGACATTCTAACTTGTGGCATAGTATTTTAGAAAATACAGTGTCGAAGGCCTTGGCTAGGTCCAGGAACATCTCTAGAGACATTTCTGCCCCTTGTCCAGGTACCCAGACACAATCTCCGTCAAAAGCGCCACAGCATCCTCAGTGGTCTTATGACATCTAAAACCAAATTATCTATCTGGGAGACAGTTAAAGGAAATTAACCTAGAACCACCTTACTCGTAGTACTTTGATATTGGAAATATTAAAAACCCGTTAAGAGGCCTATTACATCTCGTATGTGATTTTTGCGTAAAATGCCCATTTTTGCATTTTTGTAGTAATTTTGCAGTTGTATTTATCGTTTTTATCGAAATAGGATAATAAATTTGTGCATAATATTATAAATCTCCATTCTGTGTGCATAAGTTGAATTCGGACGGCCGGCGCATCGCATTTTGTAGTAATTTTGCAGTTGTATTTATCGTTTTTATCGAAATAGGATAATAAATTCATTATAAAATCTTTATTCCTCATGAAGTAAAAATTACTCTGGTATAAATTTTGCTCAATAATATTATCGTAGATAGGATAAATTCGCAGTTAACTTATAGCGATTTTCGAAGTTTTTTGGTTCAGAATAAGATTTTTTTCCTATATAAAATCAATGATATCTAAAAATTCCGAGGCCACTACGCACTATTCGACTATATTAGAGATAACATTATAATTTGTTTAGTTCACTTGTTTAGAACAGTAGTTCAATCGATGAGCTCAAAAAAGTGCCTTCGCGCACTTTATACAAATCTTTCTCTGCAATTTTGGGTTTAATTAATAAGTTAAGCAAAATTTACAAAAAGCGAGGCCGCTACGCACTATTCCAATAGCTTTTCTACACTATTCAATAAGTCATAATTGTTAATGTATTTTTGTTTCTGAGATCCATAACGCCAAAATTGGCCATTTTACGCAAAAATCACAGTCGAGATGTAATAGGCCTCTTAATACGAAGCACCTGGGTTCAGTACCTAGGTCAGGCCAAGAGTTAGGTAAGTATTAAAAATAATTCAATTTATATTATCGATGGGTTACCAATTCACTTCTTATCCTTGTACAATATAATTCCTTCGGGATTGGGATCCTCTATAAAAATGAACACAACATCTTTATCTATAAAATAAATCAAACTATAAACGTATAAAAGGATTAGCCCATGTCTCTTCCAAACCTTCTTAAGCATCCCTCTTTTCCCGAGATCATTCGTGACAGTTATTCTTTTTAACTCAAAACTAAAGCCTGCCCATAAAGTTACTAATTAAGCAGACTGAAGACAAATTGAAAAAGTATTATGGTGATTCTGCGCCTTCTCATGGGATGGTACATAAGTCGTTCACTGAATTTCGTTGTGGACGTACTACCACTATGACGCGGAGTGCCTAGGAAGGCCGATTGAAGTCACTACGGAGGGCATGGTTAATAAAATACATGATATTGTTTTGGCAGACCGTCGAGTGAAGATACGCGAAATAAGTGATGCTGCGCACTTCTCGACTGAACGAGTTTTTTATATTTTGCATGATATTCTGGGCATGAAAAAGCTTTCTGCAAGATGGGTGCCGCGTTTACTAACAGTCGACTAGAAACGAAATCGTGTAACAGCTTCTGAGGAATGCCTAGCCATGTATACTAGCAATCCGAGTGAGTTTAGTGTCAGTACATAACAGTTGACGAAACGTGGGTCCATCATTATACACCAGAGACTAAGCAACAGTCGAAGCAATGGACTTCTAATGGGGAACGGGCTGGTAAAGTGATGGCCACAGTCTTTTCGGACATCCAAGGGGTTACAGGTTAAGGGGATACATCGATTTTTTAGATAAATGCAAGACATAAACCGGAGCTTACTATGCTGCATTGTTAGATAGATTCAATAAAAAGTTGATCAAGAAACGACCGCATCTAGCATAGAAAAAAATTATATTTCATCAGGATAATGCACCGGCCCACTCGTCTGCAATCGCGACATCAAAAATTGTCGAATTAGGATACGAATTATTGCCACACCCTCCGTATTCGCCAGATTTAGCCCCCTGTGACTTTTTCCTTTTCCCAAACAAGAAGAAATGGCTTGGCGGGCAAAGTTTTTCGTCAAACGAAAGGTTTTAAGTTCTAATTTTTTAAATATAGCAATACATAAATTGTGTGGTTTTTACTTTTGTTGGCAATGTTACTTCTGCCATAACAAGAATCTGCCGTAAAAAGAATCTGTCCTAAACAGAATCTGTCCAAACCAGAACCTGTCCTAAGACGAATAATCCACGAAGAGGTGGTAGCCGAAACTGAGGCCTATTTTTCAGGGTTTGACAAAAAATATTTTTTTGATGGGTTGAAGTGGTTGGAACATCGCTGGACTAAGTGCGTAAAGTTAAAAGGAATTATGTAGAAAAATAAAAAAAAATATATGTAAAAAGAGTGTTTCTTTTTCCAAAGTCATGGACTAATATTATTCTGAGGGACTAATCAAACCGCCCTCGTACGTCTGTGGGCTATTTCAATATTTCAGCAAAAAGTTTACATGAGAATTCATAACATGTAGGTTTTTTAACTATGAGGTTTATTGGTTGTTTAAATATGAACTTCCTCGTAAGTCGTAACTTGTATAATGTTTGTAGAAAATAATAAGAAAATGTGTAATCAACTGTCCATTTAACGAATACTTGAAACCTGATGACTTCAAAATCTATCGAGTTGCAAATCTGACGAGTTGAAAATCTGTCGAGTTGGAAATGAGCCGTTTAAAAAAATATAAAGGTATGGTATTATTTACTGCACTTGTTTATTAGTTATGCAATAAATCAGCAATTTTGAGGTGGCAAACATATTTTTACACAAATACGATAAAAAAAACTTATTAACGTCGGTTTCAAATTATTTTATTATACAACAACTCTCACGCTCTCAATAAGTAGATACCTAATACTTAATTAACATTATAATACATTACCGCTATTGGTACGTATACAATGACTGCAGCCACAGATGGCACTCGACATTTTCGCAATTAAATACAAAAAAGAAATAACAAAAATGTCGTATGGATATTATTCGATAATGCAAAAAACGTCCGTAATTATTAGTAATAAATAAATGAAAACGTGATTGCATAATGATTAGTAATTAACTACAATGATGACATTATTATATTGTTATTGTGATATTATTATATCTCCCGTAAACATTTAGATATATAATAAAATCTTAGTCATTTTAATAAGGTAATATGTGAGAAAAGTTCCTTAGTGTTTGATGAATACAATTAAAGAGCACTTTCTTAAGCAAGTTTACAACATGATTGATATAAAATATAAACAATATACCTAGGTCATGTATATAAGGCAGCATTGAATTAAGTGAGGATATTTAGAGTACAGCAGGTCGACTCTCTAAAATTTGATTGTAAACTCGCCTCTCACCTCGACGTTTATTGTTTTCTAAAATTTACAAGAATGCTACACATTGAAATTCTACGCTTTTACGAATTTACTCGCGTGTAATTAACATCTAAAAAAAGCTAAAAATTTGAAAGATTCATGTCTTTCAAACCATTATTTTTGACATTTTGTGATTTGGAATATATCCGTACTTGATACAATGCTACACAAAAAACTCTGTAGCACAATAAAAACAACTCAGACATTGGTATCTGTAGTATCTGAATAATTAGCTAATGTGAATAGAGATTTTATAACAGGACCACAAAATTAACAAAATGCAGTTATCTCATACATTATAAACATTCTATTCCCAAATATTATGCTGTCTCTAAATTACTTTTGTACATTTATTTAACTGTAAGAAATTCGATTGAGTCAGGCACTTTTAAATAATTATTGTAAATTGCAGTTTCAACATCAATTAATTAAGCGTTCACCACGCCCGCCATCCACAGCGAATACTTACGTACTAGACAATATTAGTACCGGATGACTTAGTTTAAAGTCGCGTAATAAAATCGTAAGTGCATGTAGGAAAAGCTTTGACTAATAATTGTTACTTTTATTTATTATTTGGAGGGAGGGCACACTTGCAGCTCAATAAGCTAATACGTGTGCGTCTTTGTACACAACGTTTTATTACGTTTGTGTGATAGGAGAATTTCTCTAGCCTGTTCCTAAATGAGTTTGACGAAGAATCGCTTAAAATGACTTCTTCGGCAATCTTGTCATACCACACGAAAAATAACGCGACAGTGAAAAAGTCAACCATTATATATAGGTATATAAAATAGAGAGTTATTAGTAAGTTTAGGATTCTTCCGAATCATGTTCAAGAAATGTAAAAATTTTGGTTTACTTAATCTGAGGTCATGTTCCGTGTGTATATGTATAATATAAGCAAATACACTTCTTTAAAACCCGTCTCGGTTGCTTGTACACTATACAATAGCGTAAAAGCAGGATGTTAGCAGGCCCAACAATTATCCAAGCACTAGCTAGTATGTAGGTACTCACAGAAAAGTTATGTAAGCCTATTATTTATAAAAAAATCTACAACGCCCTCATCATTTTAGTATGTTTAGTCAGTTTATTTAAAACTAAAAACTATGTCAAAAGTAAGTGACGAAACACTTTTAAACTAAAGCAGGCGTTACTTTATAAAGTTTGCATCCCTTTGTGGACGATAAAGTATAAGTATGTATAATCAGGATATCTTCACACAATGTACAGCGCTAGGGACTAGGGATGTCAGCAGGCACTAAGGGTGTCAGCAGGCGCTAGGGGGAGGTGTCATTAGGTGCTAGGGGTGTCAGCAGGCGCAGCTCTTGCCGGCGGTGGCGCGTGAGTTTTCCCCGTTGGCGATCTTGTGTTCGAGAGCGAACCGATCCGCGTCCTTGCCGTCCGAGCCTTGTAGTAACTTGTCGTTCAGCAGGATCTAGAACGAGCGAGAAGTATTTAAGAAATAAGATCTTCTAACTTATTAAAAAATATTAATTTAAGGTAGGAATTCCCAGTCAAATTGGACAAAGTGAAATAATGTATGTAAATAATAATAAATAAATAATGTATGTAAATACTTTAATATTTAGTTAAGTACTTTATTATGTAGGGTAAAAAATAGATTAATGTATAAGTCACCGAAACGTGCTTGGTAAATATAAAAAAACGTTTTGAATGAGGTTTTTGTACATACATATTTATTATTACATGTATTTGAGCTTATCCGCTTTTTAGGCATAGAAAAGTAACACGTGAAACACACAAGCCTTCATAACTTCTATAATCAATTTATTAAACAGTTAAAAACACTATAAGATCATTACGGTTATAAAAAATAATTGCCGTTACTAGGCAATAAAAATTGAAAAATACTTCTAAACACCTAAAACTTATACATTCTAAGTAAGTAGTTAAAAGAGCCGTCCCACAAAGATCATAATATAAATACCCTTATGAATGTGTAATCCAACAGTTCTAGAAACCAACTTAATAAACGAGTTTTGATGAGATTCCGATCGTTATGGCAATAGAGAACCGAAAGCGTTGCGCAAGAGTAAGGAAATAGAACGAAATGCCTTAATTTATCGTTTTGTGTCGAATTCCAGTTTTATTAAACGACTACATTTTTTATACTTACGACTACTAAACCAATAGTAGTAGTAGGCATATTGCCCGCGTGTAAAAAATTGATTACCCTAATAAATTGTATGTTTGTCTTAGCGGCCTTGACCGTAAATGAGATATTAATATTTAATGCGTTTAATTAATAAAATCCACAGAATAACAAATGACGCCTCTCTATTTTTTAAGCTGTTAATAGGCACTGTGCTACATTTGTGCTCATATTGTGTTATTATGTTTACCTTCATTTTCAGTTCATCTCATCAGAGTTACCATTAAATAAATAATTGTGTAATAGCCTTGTTTTTGCGTAGGGTTTTTTTAAAGTTATAATTTTACTGTCTTTTTCATCAGCTTTTTAGTTTGTAAAATCACTTGATGAAAATTTGCAAGATTCCGTAGTAGGTACTCTTAGATCTAGTTGTATGTTATTTTGTCATAGTGTACATTTATGAAGACAATTTTATTTCTTTGAAAATCTTTATTCCCTAATCCTTCAAACTTGAGCGAAAAGCATCGATTCTTGTTATTAACAAATTTATTGTTTTTAGACTTTAAATATTGTATTATTTTAAAACTTATAATACTTAATGTTGTGAGTAAATGGTAAACCTATTAAATACAATAAATTCCCCTCACCTTATTAACTAATGAGCGCGCAGCCTCCTCAATGTTGATATTCTCCTTGGCGGATGTCTCGAACCAGCCCGCGAAGCCTTTCTCGCGACAGTACTCGTCCATCTTGGCCGGGGAATTCACTATGCCTTCCTTCTGCTGGTCACACTGCGGAACAGAATTAGAACATAAATCCGATCGAACTCAGAAATCAGAGGTAAGTCGAAAGGTCCGCATCACCTTAGCCAGTTTCCAACAAAGCGAAGATCTATTTAATTATAAAATAGACAACCTAGGAAACACATTCGTTTCATGTATTTTCTTTCACCTTGAAGGCTAACGGCCATGCCGATTGATCTGGGTTAGTGGCCAACTTCCTTGTCAATATGCAGGGCTTAGGCACACCGTGTCAGGCAATCGCACTTTGGTGTCCAGGTCTTCCTTTCATTTAACCACACCATGGACAGCAACAAACAATACTATGACCTTGCCCACAGCTTCTCTGACTGAATGACCTTGTTAGCCTGCAGTATGCAGGTCAGTCTTCCATTTAACCACTGACATGACATCCGGACACGTCAAGCACTATTTTGGGTGTTAAAGTCACTCGCGGGCGTTGGTTTACCCTTGAGACCCTACACGTGACCCCTGGGTGGTGCTAAATGAGTGACACTGACTGAGTGGTAGAGCCGCGCTGCGTTGAGTTGGGCCAGTTCGTCCGGCGTAATACCACCATCTCACGGAATATAGTGAGAGTACCGGAGGCATCTCTCATCCCCCCCCCCCCCCTCCTCCTTCCTCCATTCCGGCAACGTATCTGCGACTCCTCTGGTTTTGCGGGTGTCCATGGGTGGCGGTGATAACTTTCCATCAGATGACCCACCTGCACGTTTGGCTACTTTTCACATAAAAAAGAAGACCTGTAAACTTGCCCCACTGCTTCTCCGAGTTACCTTGTTAGCCAGCAGTATGCAGGGTATAGGCGCGCCGTCCGGCAGCTGCACTTTCGTGTCGAGGTCGTTCTTCCACTTGACCACAGCGTCAAATGTCGCCACCCTTGACACGTCAAACACTATGAACGCGCCCACCGCTTCCTTGTAGTAGACGCGAGTCATGTTCCCGAAACGTTCTTGTCCTGTAGAAGATAGATTATAGTTACACCGTATAAGTTGGCTTTGTTATCTTTATTAA
Organism: Scoparia ambigualis; assembly: GCA_963921215.1. NCBI lineage: Eukaryota > Metazoa > Arthropoda > Insecta > Lepidoptera > Crambidae > Scoparia > Scoparia ambigualis. The sequence goes on from OY992504.1 coordinate 6,810,620, forward strand.
GTTTTAAGTAGATAGGTAAAAATCAAAATCAAAATTAAAATATATTTATTCAATAAACTCAATTAATATGTACTTTGAATCGTCCAAAGAAATACTGTTAGAAATGCCACAGTAGGGAAATACTTTGCAAACCCGATGTCTTGGTAAGACCAGCGTGTAATGTACATCTTAACTCAGTAAATATTTTAAAATCAGTAAATTAGATATGTAAAATATTTTATATTAAATGTTTACAGTTACCTGCAGGTGAAATAAAATATTCATTTACATTTCAAATAATGTCAGTTAAAACTGGCCAGGAAGCTTCGATGTTTACAACCATTAGATACTATGCTGGTATGATAAATATCAACAGAAAGAATGTCATCATGAAGACCACGGTGAGCAGAAAGAAAATTCTTGCGAAATCCAAACCGAGATCATCCATTTTCTTTTATTAAATAACAGAAATCAAAGGTAAATTTAAATGGATGAGTGACACTGTATGTAGACTGTATTAATGTTGTCACTTATTCTGTCAATTAATTATTTTATTTACTTTTGTGTATCAACAAAAAGTATCGTTTTACCTCAGATATTCCTTCTATCATCTTAGAGGTTGGTTTATAGTCTATCATGGACAATTAATCCATTTTTAGTAGGTAAGGTAGATTTTATTTTTATAAATTATCCTAACTAGCCGCGCCCACGACTTCGCCCGCGTATCCCGTGACGAATTTCACAAAAATTACATCGCACACAAACAATCCTGACAATACTTAACAAACACAACAAAAAAAATATTAGCCAGATAGGACCAGCCGTTCTCAATTGATGCCCGAACATACATCAGCAATTGATTTTTATTTTGACGACCTCCTTGGTCGAGTGGTTTGTACACCGGTTTTCATGGTGTCGCCATCTCTGAGGTTCCGGGTTCGATCCCCGGTCGGGTCAATTTAGAAATTATTGTTTTTCTAATTTGTCTCGGGTCTGGGTGTTTTCTATGTATAATAAGTATGTATTTAAGTATTTTAAGTATGTTTATCCGTTGTCTAGTAACCATTTTACGAGTTTCTTCGAAGCTTCTCTTGGGCTAGATAATTGGTGTGAGTGTAGGAAAGTTTATTATTATTTATTATTATTTATATAGATATACATATGATGTCACATAATATTATATTGAGTTGAGACTAGAAAAGCTTAGAACATTGCTCTAAGTAAAAACGTAATAGAAAGAACACAAATGAACACAAAAAGACACAATCTTGTAAAATTATACGTAGTATATTACGGTGTGTTATATTAGTTGTAAAATATTAATTGAACAGACTTTTGCAAAGTCACGTTTTAAGGAAATCAACCCTATATTGTGACGTCGTTACTTTTCATTCATGGCAACACAAGATCACTTCAAGGCAAAACGTGCTACAAAATAAAGCGGCAATAAGAGTATATTAGCAATAGGTACTAACTGTTATTGTAAGTATTTGGTTGTATTATATTCGGTACGCCATCTTCGTAGCACATAAGCAGAGTATACATGTACTACGAAGACCGCCATGGATGCTACGATTTTCGTAGCTAGCCTTTTAGTGTGTGTATAATATCAATACATACGCTATATACAACAATATGTTACGGTTCCTGAACCGATTGAGATACAATGCCGCTTGTGGCACTCGTACACTTTATACTAGGATGCCGTAATTACGGCACCGTAACCGATCGTACTATGTTGCCGCTTGTGGCACTCTAAACACTGCCTACACTTTGTACTAGGATGCCGTAATTACGGCTTCGTAACCGATCGTACTAGAAAGCCGCTTGCGGCACTCCACAGTCTAAAAAAAATGTCTTTTTGTACTCGCAACATACCTGCTATATCCCATAGTTGTAGTCGTATAATAGTGTTGGCGTCCCAATTCAGCACTTTCAGCGCAAAGTCCACTCCTATAGTGGCCCGGTAGTGCTGGCTGAAGAACTGGTGCACGTAGCGCTTGATGATGGACGTCTTGCCAGTGCCGAGCTCACCGATCACCAGGATCTTGTACAGATGCTCCCGGCGCTCCCCGGTGGGGGAAGAATTCGACTGGAAAAAAAGGTACTTGTAAGTGAACGTGTTTCTCTGGATTGGGCGCCTCACACTCTATCATCAGCCTATAAACGTCCCACTGCTGGGCACAGGCCTCCCACGTGGACCATAGCACGTGGGGATAATGGGCCATAACACACCACGGTGGTTTTAACGACTGACATCTTACGACAACAACCGGGACCAACGGCTTAACGTGCCTTCCGTAGCACGGAGGAGCTCACGCTGTGTTTTATTTGGTCACCCATCCAGCGACCCGGCATTGCGAAAGTTGCTTGGTGGGCAAGATCGCAAGCCGAACGCGCTAGCTGCTGTACCAACGAGCTCTTCTCTCTCTGCACGTAAATTAGATAAGGAATGTTTCTAAACAAAAAGCGGCGATGGGCTCTCCGCCTGTCACGCTGAACAGATGTGCAGTCGCTTTTGGTGAAAAGTGGACTATGACAGAGGACTGCTTCTGTGGTCCTCGTTGCCTAGTATCTGATTAACCCTTCGGGGATCATAGTCGTGATTATATGTATGTATATTATGTAAATAAAATATTGCCATTTCTTTGTGCAAACATAGCATAGTGTCACTCGGAGTTTTACTTTTTTTTGAGAGAGATTCA